>CM075979.1:44395243-44634381 GCA_038087875.1 Malacoraja senta | reverse complement strand
ATCAGGGACACCTCGTCTGAACTGCAGAGGAACTTGGAGTGGGAGGGGAAGATCCGGTTGTCATGGTTCATGGGGGTACAAATGACCTATGTAGGGATGAGGAAACAGGTTCTGCTAAGGGAATTTGAACAGCTAGGCATCAAATTGAAAAGCAGAACCAAGAAGGTAATAATCTCTGGATTGCTACCTGAGCCATGTGCAAATTGGCATAGGGTTGAGAGGATAAGAGAGTTGAACACATGGCTCAAAGACTGGTGTGGAAGAAGTGGGACCAGTCTTGGGGAAGGAGGGAACTGTTCTGACAGGACGGACTCCACTTGAACCCGGCTGGGACCAGACTCCTGGCAAACCGTATGACCAGGGCCGTATATAGAGCTTTAAACTAAATAGTGGGTGGGTGGGCAGGTCGACAAATTGGAACTGTAAGGGTGGAGTTAAAGGAAAAGAGTGTTGTGCCTCAGCAGGGCTCTCGCTTAACTTTTTTTCCCTGTTGCCAGCCGGGCAACCTTGACAGCTTTTTAGGTTGCCAAATGGCAGTTTAAGTGGTCATTGAAGACGGTTTGCATGACGCGTGCGATAATGTGCTCGGACGAAGTGCGTAGTTACCAGTCGGAATTATGCTCAATGAAGCATTCATATATTATGTTCAAGAAAGAACTGCAGATGCTGGAAAATCGAAGGTAGACAAAAGTGCTGGAGAAACTCAGCGGGTGCAGCAGCATCTATGGAGGGAAGGAAATAGGCAACGTTTCAGGCCGAAAACCATCAGTCTGAAGAAGGGTTTTGGCCCGAAACGTTGCCTATTTCCTTCGCTCCATAGATGCTGCCACATCCGCTGAGTTTCTCCAGCACTTTTGTCTACATTCACATATTATTTCTGCTTCAAATAACTCACAAACTAAACATATTCACCAATCAAGACATGATATATACCACAATGACATGCAGCAAAATTATAATACAATATCTCAACTCTTTTTACACATTGCAATTAATGCAATTTCTATTAGTTCTTTCCACTTCCAAACAAAAATGTGGTTGGATTATTCAGCATATGATCAACCTGCATCAATAAATCCTGGACCATGGTAACATATATGCGTAACCATACACACTACAGATTGATGCAAGCATGTTTTCTGTGACGGACCGAAAATTACCATGACATGGCCATAGCATGGGTTGTTATTGCTATTGGCACAGAAACACTCTGGCTTCCCACATAATTTATCCATAACAAAATATACAGGTTGCAAGGAAATTTTTAAATGCATTTCATGATAATAGCTGTTAAAACCGACTATACCCATCTGACAGGTTAAACATTACACTAACTGACAAGAGATGGCCAAAGGACATAACTGCAGCAAATGTTCTTTTGGTAATATGTTTAAAGGTGTCAAAACAAATAATAACATTGGGAATTAAAACACATTTGATTACATTCCGTTATCAAACATAATCAATGTTCGCTCTGAAGACCATGAAGCACAATATGGTCAGGGTGTGTGTGAATCAGTGCGGGGTGGATAGATGGCGGGGGGTGGTTGAGAAGGCAATCGGTGCGGAATGGATGGATTGAGGCAGGTGAATTAGTGCGTGTTGGTTGGAGTATGTAAAATTGTGAGGGGAGAGCACGGGGGATGTCAGTGGTGTTGAATGGGGGGATCAGTATGGGATGGATGGGGGGGGTCAGTATAGGATGAATGGGGGTTCAGTACAGGATGAATGGGGGTAGACAAAAATGCTGGAGAAATTCAGCGGGTGAGGCAGCATCTATGGAGTTAAGGAAATAGGCAACGTTTCGGGTCGAGACCCTTCTTCAGACTGTTCCCCCATTCTCCTTGAATGGGGAGATCAGTACAGGATGGATTGGGGGGGTCAGCACAGGATGAGTGGGGGGGGTCAGGACAGTGTGGATCGGAGGGTCTATGCAGGATGAATGGGTGATCACTACAGGATGAATGAGGGGATCACTACAGGATGAATGAGGTGATCAGTACAGGATGAATGGGGGCTCAGTAAAAGATGAATGGGGAGATCACTACAGGATGGATGGGGGGATTGGTGCAGGGTAAATGGGGGGGGGGGGGGGTCAGTACGGGATGAATGGGAGGATCAGTGCAGTATGAATGGGGGCAGTGCAGGATGGATGGGAAGGGGGGTCAGTACAGGATAAATTGGGGGACCAGTGTATGATGGATGGGGGAGTGGCAGGAGAATCAATGCGAGGTGGGTAGGGTGATGAATAGATATGGGGGGGAGGGGGGGGAGATGGGGAAGGGAGCACAGGGGATGTCAGTGAGGACTGAATAGAGGAGGGAATGGGGATCAGTGCGGGATGGAGAGGAGTGGTCCCAGGATATGAGGGGTGGAGGGGGGCGTACAAGAGAGAAAGAGAGAGAGAGAGAGAGGGGGGGGAAGGGGCAGAGGAGGTGGGGAGGAAGGAAGGTCAGCGCTCCTCGGACAACATCGCCCCGCTGCCTTGGCCGTCCCTGTCCAACGCCAAAGTGCCGCCGCCTCCTCCAGCCGACAGGAAGGTGTGGGGCCGAGCGGTGCAGCTCAAAGATCCTATAGCTGTAGGATCTTTGGTGCAGCTGCTTCAGACGGCGGAAGGAGACCTCCCTCTCCCTCTCTCCCTCCTCCCGGCCTCGGCGTGCGAGAGGGGTTGGTTTGAAAGCGCCGTTAGCGGAGTTGCAAGCAGCGACCGTTATCAGGGCGATAGGAGCTGCTGATGGCAAATCCGCAAAAGGCGCTTTCAAAACACCCCCTCCCGCACGCCGAGGCCGGGAGGAGGGGGAGGGAGGGAGAGGGAGGTCTCCTTCCGCCGGGCGGGGTGCGGGAGGAGGAGGTGGTGGAGCCGCTGTCGCGGCCGCTGCTGCCGCCGCTGTTCGGGGCCCGTCATTCACCACGCACCTAGTATCTTTGACCCGCAATCAAAGATACTAGAGGAATACAGCTGCCGACCCGAACCGTCAGTTCCTATTCGCCGGAGATGCTGCATGACCCGCTGAGTTACTCCAGTTTTTTACGTATAAACCAGTATTTGGGTGCCAAGCCGGGCAAAATGAGTCGGCGTTTAGGTTGCCCGGGGGCACTTTCTGTGGTCAATGGCACCCGGGCAACCGCTGATTTCGAGCCCTGCTCAGGGTTCGATACTGGGCCTGTTACTGTTTGTCATCTACATCAATTATTTGGATGAGAACATTCAAGGCAAGATTCGTAAGTTTGCTGATGATACAAAAGTTAGTGGTTTTGCAGATAGTGAAGATGGACTAGTGCAGGCAAGTGGGACTAGTGTAGCTGGGACATTGTTGGCCGGTGTGGGCAAGTCGGGTCCAAGGGCCTATTTCCACACTTTCACTCTATGACTATGAAAGTGCAGGAAAAGTTACAGAAGTCTCCCGAAGTAACAGGATGGAAAGTATAAGGAAGGATAAGAGAGTAAGGTCAGATAAAATCAGGTCCGGTGTGAGAGAAGGGGAGGTGAATACCGATTTAAAGGTGTCGTATTTAAAGACGCGTAGTATAAAAAATAAAGTGGATGAAGCAGTTAGAGATTGGTAGGTATGATGTTGTGGGAATTACAGAGACGTGGCTGCAAGAGGATCGGAGCTGGGAGCTGAATACTCAGGGTAATACATCCTATCGGAAAGACAAACAGGTGGGCAGAATGGGGTGTGGTAGCTCTGTTGGTAAGGAATGAAATTCGGTCCTTAGGGAGGAGTGACATAGAATCAGAAGATGTAGAGTCATTGTGGGAGAGCTGAGAAATTATAAGGGTAAAACGACCCTAATGGGATTTATTTATAGGCCCCCAAACAGTGGCCAGGGTATAGGGTACGTTACATCAGGAGACACAATCGGCATGTAGGAAGGCAATGCTATGGCGGTCAAGGGAGATTTCAATATGCGGGTTGACTGGGAAAATCAGGTTGATACTGGACCCCAAGAAATGGAATTTGTAAAGTGCCTCCGAGATGGTTTCCACAGACTCACAGCTCTCTGTGTGAAAAAGTGTTTCCTCATCTCCGTTCTAAATGGCTTTACCCCTTATTCTTAAACTGTGGCCCCTGGTTCTGCTCCCCCAACGTCGGGAACATTTTCTGCCTCTAGCGTGTCCAACCCCTGAATAATCTTATGTGTTTCTATAAGATCCCCTCTCATCCTTCTCAATTCCAGAGTATACAAGCCCAGCCGCTCCATTCTCTCAGCATACAAATGCACCAATGAAAGAGACAGAAGGAACTGCAGAGGGTCAGGCAGCGTCTGTGGAAGGAATGGAGAGACAAAGCCGGGGCCCTTCTTCAAGGAGAGGGGTAACTTTCACACCCCTTAAAGGCCTGTCTCACGAGTCTGCGGTCATTGGCGGCGAAACGGGAAGAATCTGCCGCCATAGACCGCGCACTCGTGAGAACGCACAATTCCGGGGCGGTGCGGCGGTGTTCCCAACACCGCACGGTGCTAAAATAAAACCTACACTGTTTAAAACTATATTCTTACCGCACAACCTCCACCAGTGATGCACGAGTGCGGCACGGCCGCCCGCACGGGCCGCCGCCAGTGTGGCTCGAGCGCCGTGCGTCAAACTTCCACTGCCACAGCCTCCGCCAGTGAGGCACGTGTGCGGCATGGCACAGCCACCGCTACAGCGCCGCGATCAGGACGGCCGCCGTCACAGCCGCCGCTCGTGAGTCACGTGCGGCGGGCCGACGTCATCGCAGTCGGCCCGCCCTTTTTTTCACTTACCGCAAGCACGTGGGACCAACCGTATTTGAATTACTCGGCCCCCGCACAGCATCCGTGTGGCGCTCCCGTGGATAGGCTCGGCGCTCTCGCCGTTGCCGTGCAGTCCCCTCTACCGGCGAGGCCGCGCTTCACCGCCGATGACCGCAAACAGGTAAGACAGAGCCTTTACTCCATCCGTCTGAAAAAGGATCCCGACCCAAAAAGTCACCTGTCCATTCTCTCCACAGGTGCTGCCTGACCCACTGACTTACTCCAGCACTTTCACTTTACATCGAAGGCAGGTTGCTTTAAAAATATTTTTGGGCAACTACTTTGATAAGTTCCAATACACAATTGAGCATTCAAAATACCAGAGAACACTAGGGGGAGCGAAGATGAATCTGCTTCTTCCGACAGCAACTCCTTTCACCAACTCCATTACAGACTGCGCAAACCCCACAACACCCATCTTAGTGTCTGCGGTAATCATTCACTTTTCCTCACCTGTTCTGAAGAGGGAGGTTGACTTGTGATCACCTGGTTGTGGACGTCCACCATGATCCTAAAGAAAATAATTGTCAGTGTCAAAAATTCAGAAAATATCCCACCAAGTTTCAACATAGCATGAAAACAAAGCACATTTATTACATTTCCCACTGAACAAAATTTTGATTAACACTGCAAGCCAATAAAAGACATCAGACAGATGACAGAACTCAATTAGCCTCATGGAAAGTTACTGCCTAATGCAAAGCAGATGCTCTTTTGTTAAATACTGACATTTCTGTACTGACGGCTGACGAGGAAATTGAGACGTTAGTCAAATACAAGAAGGATGCATGGGACAGGTATAGGCAGCTGGGATCAAGTGCATCCCGAGAGGAGTTTGTGGGGGCGCTGCGAGACGGCTACCCTGCCAGCAGCGTGTTAGTCATTTCTACTTTTTTTGTTTTTTTTAGTATGTCCATATGTGTGTTTTAATGTCTCTTGGTGTGTCTTGTGTGGGGGGTGGTGAGGGGGGTTAAGGGGGGAAAAACGTTTTTGGTCGCCTCCTCCACGGAGAGGCAACTTTTTCCATGTCGCCTCCCTCGCGGCCAAGGATTGGTGCGGCCTTTCCCGGAGTTGGGCCCGGAGCTTCAGCAGCGGGGACTTTTTCCGATCACTGGCCTGATCAGCCTGAAGCAGTCTGCGGTCTGCGGAGCTTCTAGCCGCAGGTGCGGCGTCCGGAGCCTGGGATCCCTCATTGGGGATCCCCGGAGAAGAAGAGCTCCGACCGCCGGCCCGCGGCCTACAACATCTTGAGGCCACGGTCTGCGGAGCTTCTAGCCACGGGCGCGGCGGGGACTTACCCTCGCCGGGGATCCCTGGAGAAGAGCTCCGACCACCGGCCTGCGTCATCTTGAAGCCGCGGTCTCCGGTAGGGAAGCACCGATTCGGGATTTAAGGCCCTGTCCCACGGGCAGGCGGTATGCGCGGCGTAGCAGGAATTGGGGACCGCGCGGGGTCGGTCCCACGCAGATCGTCGGAGCCGTATGTAGTTGGTCCCGACACCGCGCGGGGCTCAGAAAAACTGACACTGTCCAAAAATCCCGTGCATCAACGGCCTGCCGCCCCGCTGCCGCCTCGACACCGCGAGCACTGCCCGGACGGCGCGAGCACCGCCTGGACGCCGCGCACCGTCTCGACGGAGTACGCTAGCGCATTGCGTTGTACGTTGACGTCAACATCCGACGCCGCGCTCGCCGCATGCATGCGCATGCTCGTGGGACCGGCCGTACGGTGGCACCCGCGCAGTCCCCACTTCCTGCTACGCCGCGCTTACCGCCTGGAACCGCCTGCCCGTGGGACAGGGCCTTTACCTTCCAGACGAGAGGGCCTGTACATCTGGCCGCTCGCAGCGGCGACTGCGGAGGTTATGGCCCCGACCACGGGGGAACAATGGATGAGGATTGACTGTACTTTGTGCCTTCCACCACAGTGAAGAATGCTGTGTTAAATTTTTATTGTGTATTGTGTGTTCTTTTTTATTGTACTGCTGCTGGCAAGTTCATTTCACTGCACTTTATTGTGTATGCGATGAATAAATCTGATTGATTGATTGATTGATTGAACTAAGGAGCAAAATAAAAAAAATCAAAGGGCAAAAAGGGGCTAGAAGATAGCTCTGGCGGGCAGCATAAAAGACAATCCCAAAAGATTTTATAAATACACTAGACTGAGCAACCCATTCCCCAATGCAATATTCCACCACTCACCCGTTCCCCCAACGCAATATTGCACCACTTACGCATAGCCCCCAACTCCAGGCATGGCTCATTTCCCCTCAACCCCCAGCACTCCCTCCCCCTCCTCTTCACCCTCCCCCTCCCCCTCCTCTTCACCTTCCCTCTCCTCCTCCCCTCCCCAATTCCTCCCTCCCCTTTCCGCTACCCTCAGTCACTCCCTCCCTCCATAACTCCTCTCCTCCCTACCCCCTCCTATGCCTCTATCCCCCACATGTCACCTCCCTCTATCCCTCCTGACCTCCCCCACTGCCTTCCTCTCCCTCTATTCCCCACTCCCTACCTGCCCCACTCCCCCCTCCTCTCGCCCTATTCCCCCTCCTCCCCCACTCTCCTCACCTCCCCTACTTTCCCCCTCTCCCTCCTTACCCCTTCCTCTCCCTCAATCCCCCCTCTTCTTTCCACTACCCTCAGTCACTCACTCCTTCCATCCGTAAAAAACAGCATCTGCAGTTCCTTCCTCCACAGGTCATTCAATGTTAGCTGTGGTTTAGATCCCATTGACGATTGGACCAGTTTGCATTGTGCGTGTGTCCGTGTGCGTGTGTGAGTTACTGAAACTCCACACAAACTGCACGGCCACCCTGCAACCCGACTCTCCCTCCCTCCCTCTGCCCACTCCGGCTCAGCCACCGCTCGGCCCATCCCCGTCCTGTCCGACCGCCCGCTGCTGCCGCTCGGCCCGTCCCCACCCTGCCCGCTGCTGCTGCCGCTTGGTCCGTCCCCACCCTGCCCACCCACTGCTGCCCACCAGCCTGCCTGCTCGGTGTCGCCGCCGGTGGGCACCACGAGTTTTGATGAGCTGGTGGAGAAGATCTCCTCCGAGACGGACGTGAGAGTGAGTTACCGCAATGGCGGCAGCGGAGGAGACGGACCCGGGGGGGACGGGTAGATGGGACCGCCATTGCCCTCAGAGGGCGGGTGGGGGGAGAGGGGGGAGTAATGAGGGAGAGATGAGGGATGAGATCGCCTCCACTGAACCCTCCCCCCCCCGCCGGTGGTGGTGGAGATGATAGACAAGTTACTGTGAGGAGGGGAGAGAGGAGTTTGTGAGTGAGGTGGGGCAGAAAGGGAAGTCGCCATCCCAGCCGTGGCGTAGACTGACAGGAGAAGAGACCAATCTGCGTGGCGCTGACTGAAGGAATTTGCGCAC
Organism: Malacoraja senta; assembly: GCA_038087875.1. Taxonomy (NCBI): domain Eukaryota; kingdom Metazoa; phylum Chordata; class Chondrichthyes; order Rajiformes; family Rajidae; genus Malacoraja; species Malacoraja senta. The sequence goes on along the minus strand of CM075979.1, from coordinate 44,626,218 downwards.
TTGTGGTTTTAAAGATGTTTAAACCTCGATAACTTTTACAATATACCACAGATCGGAACGAAACTTGTTGCACCCGCAGCACAGGAGAACGGTGAGAAACCTTGCGAAAAATCGTAGCGCCATCATGTACTGTTTTTGCGATTTTCAGAAAAAACGCGCAGATTGGAAGAGCACAAGATCAGAGTTTTAGTTATGTACTAGACCAAGTGCAGACCCGTTTGGTCTGGACACCGAACGTGCTTCAGACCCCGGGGTTTTAGATCCCGAACGTGCTTCAGACCCCGGGGTGAAAATCGCTAGCGAAAAAAACCCCGAACATGCTTCAGGCCCCGGGGCGAAAATCGCTAGCGAAAAAAAAAAAATGCCGTCGTTTTTTGAGCTGAGGCGGTCGGCAGCAGCCGTTATGGTGGCTGGCCAGCAGCAGGAGACAAAATGAGTGAGTGGGGGGGGATGGATTTTATTTTAAAAATGTGTACATAAACACGACGAAATTTAATCAGGAGTGAATACTTGGAATGAAAAGTGAAATCTACCGAAATGGAAAAAATCTCGGCGTTTCTGCGTGTGGTGTTGGCATAGCAAGGAATCAAAGGCAAAGGCTGGCAGCCACAAGACAGGCAGACACACACACACAGAGTTTTAAATATAGATAGATAGATAAGGGGGAAAAGGGTAACTAGAGAGTGGGACCTCTCAGGAATAAAAGCAGTCATCTCTGTGTGGAGCCACAGGAGATGGGCAAGGAACTCAATGAGTATTTCTCCTCTGTATTTACCAAGGAAAAAGAAAGCAGGACGGAGGAAATTGGAGCAGTCACTGGAAGTGTCATGAGAGCAGTCAGGGTTACCGTTGAGGAAGTACTGAAGGTACTGTCATATTTGAAGGTAGACAAATCTCCGGGGCCTGATCAGATATATCCGACGACATTGCGGGAAACTAGAGAAGAAATTGCGGGAGCCCTGGTTGAAATTTATGAGTTGTCCTTAAATACAGGAGATGTGCCAGAGGATTGGAGGGTGGCAAATGTTGTGCGTCTTTTCACGAAGGGCTGCAGGGAAAATGCTGGGAACTATAGGCCGGTGAGCTTAACATCTATAGTTGGTAAGTTGCTGGAGAGTATTCTGAGGGATAGGATATATAGGCATTTGGATGGGCAAGGGCTGATTAGGGACAATCAGCATGGTTTTGTACGTAGGAGGTCGTTTCTCACAAATCTGATCGATTTTTTTGAAGACGTGAGCAAAAAGGTTGATGAGTGCAGAGCTGCAGATTTTGTGTACAAGGACTTCAGTGAGGCTTTCGACAAGGTGCCGCATGGTAGGCTGTTCTAGAAGGTTAGATCTCATGGGATCCAAGGAGAGATAGCTGAATGGATAGCAAATTGGCTCCATGAAGGAAGCAGAGGGTGATGGTGGAAGGTCGCTTCTCAGAATGGAGGCCTATGACTAGTGGTGCGGTGTCGGGCCCGTTACTGTTTGTCATCTACATCAATGATTTGGATGAAAACATACATGGCAAGATGCATGGCAATGATTTGGATGAAAACATACATGGTGATACAAAGTTAGTGGCTTTGCAGATAGTGAAGAAGGTTGTGAACGATTGCAGCAGGATCTGGATCACCTGGCCAGGTGGGCGGAGGAATGGTTGATGGAATTGAATACAGAGAAGTGTGAGGTGTTGCATTTTGGGACCGAACAAGGGCAGGACCTACACAGTGAATGGTAGGCCCCTGGGTAGTGTTGTAGAGCAGAGGGATCTAGAAGTACAGGTACATGGTTCCTTGAAGGTCAAGTCGCAGGTAGATAAGGTGGTCAAAAAGGCTTTTGGCACTTTGGCCTTCATCAATCAGAGTATGGAGTATAGAAGTTGGGAGGTCATGTGCAGTTGTATAAGACATTGGTGAGACCACATTTTGAATATTGTGTTCAGTTCTGGGCACCATGTTATAGGAAAGATATTGTCAAGCTTGAAATGGTTCAGAAAATATTTACGAGGATGTTGCCAGGACTAGAGGGTGTGAGCTATAGGGAATGGTTAAGTAGGCTGGGTCTCTATTCCATGGAGCGTTGGAGGATAAGGGGAGATCTTATAGAGGTATATAAAATCACGAGAGGAATAGATCAGGTAGATGCACCCAGTCTTTTACCCAGAGTAGGGGAATCGAAACCAGAGGACATGGGTTCAAGGTGAATGGTTAAATATTTAATAGGAGTCCGAGAAGTAACTTTTTCACACAGAGGGTGGTGGGTGTATGGAACAAGCTGTCAGAGGAGGTAGTTGAGGCTGGGACTATCCCATCGTTTAAGAAACAGTTGGACAAATACATGGATACGACAGGTTTGGAGGGTTAAGGACCAAGCGCAGGCAAGTGGAACTAGGGTAGCTGGGACATTGTCGGCCACTGTGGGTGAGTTGGGCCAAAGGGCCTGTTTCCATACTGTATCACTCTATGACTAAGTTGCCACAGGTACTGACTGACAGGTTCCATCAACAGCACGTTAAACCCCATTGACGTACTTACTGATAGATGCAAGTTCACAACTATGACTTCAAATTTCCAAAACAACGTTGGAAATGTAACTCAATCCAAATTTTGGCAACTCCTTGCTCGAACTATGAAAATTGATTTTTAACGTAGATTTCTACTGACAAGTTTCTATGGAGAAGGCAGGCACGGGTTATTGATTGGGGACGATCAGCCATGATCACAATGAATGGCGGTGCTGGCTCGAAGGGCCGAATGGCCTCCTCCTGCACCTATTTTCTAGGTTTCTATGTTTCTAAGCTGCATCTTGGAGGAGGCAATATATTTATTACAAATCAAAATTCTGAAACTATCACAGCAAATGAGAACAGGACACAAAGTGCTGGAGTAACTCAGCGGGTCAGGCAGCATCTCTGGGGAACATGGAGAGGTGACGTTTTGGGTTGGGACCCTTCTTCAGATTGCTTGTGGTAGAGGGGAGAAAGCTGGAAGAGAGGGGCAGGACTAAGTGCAGCAGGTATTTTTTTTTTTTGCCCTGCCTCTCCTCTCTCCCAGCTTTCCTCCCCCCTCCCCACCACCGAACCTTACAGCAGTCTGAAGAAGGGTCACCAATCCTTGTTCTCGAGGGATCCTGCCAGTCCGACTGAGTTACTCCAGTACTTCATATCGTTTTTTTTGTAAACCAGCATCTGCAGTTCTTTGTTTCTACAGCAAATAAGATCTTTATTTAGTAAATTGTTTTTAAAAGAAACATTTCAGGTCTTGAAGCAACTTCATTTTTGCATTAAGGATTTCTCCCAGTTAATATCCAGCTCATTTCCCAATTACTTTTTCTTTCCAGATGTTCCTTGCATAATTTGCTAGGTAGTATGTACAATCAATTAGATAATGTGCAGACAGATGATTGTGATCATCAGGGATTTAATACCTTCATCAACAAATGTCATTACCAGACAAGAATGTTTTCCAAACTCAAGTTTTAAGGAATTGATAGCAGGTTACCACACATCCACAATAGTTGTGTGGTAAAAATCAAATGTTTTTTTATTAATTACAACCCCGTTCTGTCACACGTTTAGCACACAGCACATGCCTTTACATATTAAAAGATGAAATGGCTAGATCTTGCTAAACTTCAATCACTGATTGCAATTTGCTTCTTGAACCTCTGAGGACCCAATGATTAAAAATATTGAGGACACAAAGTGCTGAATGGCCTATAGACAATAGGTGCAGGAGTAGGCCATTCGGCCCTTCGAGCCAGCACCGCCATTCAATGTGATCATGGCTGATCATCCCCAATCAGTACCTCGTTCCTGCCTTCTCCCCATATCCCCTGACTCCGCTATCTTTAAGAGCCCTATCTAACTCTCTCCTGAAAGTATCCAGAGAACCTGAGGCAGAGAATTCCACAGACTCATATCTCTCTGTGAAAAAGGTGTTTCTTCGTATCCGTTCTTAATGGCTTACCCCTTATCCTTAAACTGTGGCCCCTGGTTCTGGACTCCCCCAACATCGGGAACATGTTTCCTGCCTCTAGCGTGTCCAAACCCTTAACAATATTATATGTTTCAATATGATCCCCTCTCATCCTTCTAAACTCCAGAGTGTACAAGCCCAGCCGTTCCATTCTCTCAGCATATGACAGCCCCGCCATCCCGGGAATTAACCTTGTAAACCTATGCTGCACTCGCTCAATAGCAAGAATGTCCTTCCTCAAATTAGGGGACCAAAACTGCACACAATACTCCAGGTGTGGTCTCACTAGGGCCCTGCAAAACTGCAGAACGACCTCTTTGCTCCTATACTCGACTCCTCTTGTTATATAGGCCAACATGCCATTCGCTTTCTTCACTGCCTGCTGTACCTGCATGCTTACTTTCATTGACAGATGAACAAGGACCCCCAGATTCTGTTGTACTTCCCCTTTTCCCAACTTGATGCCATTTAGATAATCTGCCTTACTGTTTTTGATACCAAAGTGGATAACCTCACATTTATCCACATTGAACCTCACCTGCCATGCATCTGCCCACTCCCCCAACCTGTCCAAGTCACCCTGCATTCTCATAGCATCCTCCTCACAGTTCACACTGCCACTCAGCTTTGTGTCATCTGTAAATTTGTTAATGTTACTTTGAATCCCTTCATCCAAATCATTGGTGTATATTGTAAATAGCTGCGGTCCCAGCAGCGAGCCTTGCGGCACCCTGCCTGCCTGCCATTCTGAAAGGAACCCGTTAATCCCTACTCTGTTTCCTGTCTGCCAACCAATTTTCTATCCATGTCAGCACTCTACCTCCAATACCATGTGCCCTCATTTTGCCCACTAATCTCCTATGTGGGACCTTATCAAATGCTTTCTGAAAGTCAAGGTACACTACATGCACTGGCTCTCCCTTGTCCATTTTCCTAGTTACATCCTCAACAAATTCCAGAAGATTAGTCAAGCATGATTTCCCCTTCGTAAATCCATGCGGACTCGGACCGATCCTGCTACTGCTATCCAAATGTGCTGCTATTTAATCTTTTATAATTGACTCCACCACCGATGTCAGGCTAACTGGTCTATAATTCCGTTTTCTCTCTCCTGCCTTTCTTAAAAAGTGGGATAACATTAGCTACCCTCCAATCCACAGGAACTGATCCTGAATCTATAGAACATTGTAAAATTATCACCAATGCATCCACAATTTCTAGAGCCACTTCCTCAAGTACCCTGGGATGCAGACCATCAGGCCCTGGGGATTCATCAGCCTTCAGTCTCATCAGTCTACCCAACACCATTTCCTGCCTAATGTGGATTTCCTTCAGTTCCTCCGTCACCCCAGATCCTCTGGCCACTACTATCTCAGGAAGATTGTTTGTGTCCTCCTCAGTGAAGACGGATCCAAAGTACCTGTTCAACTCATCTGCCATTTCCTTGTTCCCCATAATAAATTCACCTTTTTCAGTTCAACTTTGGTCTTAACTAATTTTTTCCTCTTCACATACCTAAAGAAGCTTTTACTATCCTCCTTTATATTCTTGGCTAGCTTACCTTCGTACCTCATCTTTTCTCCCCGTATTGTCTTTTTAGTTATCTTCTGTTGCTCTTTAAACATTACCCAATCCTCTTGCTTCCCGCTCATCTTTGCTACGTTGTGCTTCTCTTTTATTTTTATACTGTCCCTGACGTCCAACTCCTGCACCTATTGTCTATTGGGACATGCCAGCCCGTGTGGGCAAGGGCTGAAAGGTCTGTTTCCACACTGTATGACAAGTCAGCTTTACAAGTTGAAGTTACCAATTTTGTAGCAGTATACCACACCAACAGGAACCTAAGCTCCCTACTCTCAAAATATTTCATTCGAAAAGATCCAGACTACAACATATAAAATCATGAGAGGAATAGATCAGGTAGATGCACACGGTCTCTTGCCCAGAGTAGGTGAATCAAAGACATAGGTGAAGGGGAAAAGATTTAATTGGAATCTGAGGGGTAACGTTTTTTAACAAATAGGCTGTGGACCGAGCATCAAAAATGTGTCTAGAAATCAACTTTCGTGACCCATGTCTCGGAACTACATGAAATTTTGCACAGATTTATATAAAATATAATTGAGAAGGAAGTCATAACTCGTCAGTTGCACATTAATTAATTAAACTAATTAGAAAATGAGATCGAAAATGTAACCGGCCCGGCCCAACGCTCACCACCCGCCGGCAGCCCAACGGCCCGACCGATCCTCCACAGCATCCATCGGCTTACCGACAAGCCCGACCGACAGACTGACCGATTGACTGACTGACCTGACTGACCCTTATCCTAACCCTAGCTCTACATTTGTTTTTTTTAAATCATTTTTATTCAACAGTTCACATCATAACTTTATAAAGTTAAATCAATTGAAAAACAAAATGATCAGCAAGGTGAGCATTACCTTTATTCCTTGGAATCATTGTTATTGTTTTGATGTAATGAGGCAGCCATGATCCCAGGGTCCTCGCTGCCTAGCGACCATGAAACAAAGTGCGGGATTGTTCAATTTGCATCCGACCTCAATGTCAAGCGTGCATTGATTGGGCAATTACTACTCCGAAAATTTGAGGTTTTTCTCATATTTCTTAGAAATGTGCAGGTTTTGGTCTTGGCGAGTTTCAGGTATGATTTATATAATATTTTTACACAATATGTTAAAAATTTAGGTAGTTCCGTGAGTTGGGTCACGAACCTAAACGAAAAAGCTGCTCGGCCCACAGCCTAAAAGGGTGGTGGGTTTATGGAACAAGCTGCCAGAGAAGGTAGTTGAGGCTGGGACTATCCCAGTGTTTATGAAACAGTTTGACAGGTACATGGATAGGACAGGTTTGGAGGGATATGGACAAATGCATACAGGTGCGACTAGTGTAGCTGGGACATATTGGCCTGCTTCCACACTATCACTCTATGACTCTAACAGCCATACTGACAACACAGGATAATTATTCTTTGGAGAAGGCTGTAAAAGTGTATACAGTTTGGATTAATCACAAATTTGCCGTTATTGCGACTACTCCATAGTGAGCAACCGAAGCAAATGGTTTGGCTTCTTCCATGAAAACATTCAGAAAAAGACACAAAGTGCTGGAGTAATTCCGCGAGTCCGGCAGCAACCCTGGAGAGAATGGAGATGCCATTTGGGTCAGGAACCTTCTTCAGACTTATTCATCTGATAGCATCTGCAGTTTGTTGTGTGATGTGACCCGACCTGCTAAGTTACTCCAACATGGTCTTTATTTGTTGAATCAGTATGAAGGGTCCTCGAGATACTGTCGGACACACTGGGTTTCTCCAGCACCTAGTGTCCTCTTATGTATGCCAAGTATCTGCACTTCCTTGCTCTGCAATCGCCCTAGTAGCTCTTTTTGACTTTCGTGGGGTACATTTTTATGACACTACATTCATTAATTTTTTTGCTTAGTAGTTGTATAAGGCAAAGTTTTCAAACCTTGCCACAATATGAAATTAAATTTACCTTGTCTAAACAACAGAGTGCAGTTATGGATAATAAATAACATGTGCAATGATGGCTTTAGGTGATCAGTCTAATGTTCAGTGGGGACAATTCAATATCCCTCCAACCAACTGCAAAATCCAAATTTGGATTTTGAGCGGGTTACCAAGACAAAGAACTTGCTTTAAAATATATTTTTATTTTAGGATTTTTCTGCACATTGTTCCTTGGTTTATAAATTAAGTATAATGTATGTATAATTTGATGTTCTGTATGCTTGTATTGAGTCTGTGTGTCTGTGATGCTGCTGCAAGCAACATTCTCAATGGATCTATACCTCGCCTAAAATAGAACAGTACTGTACAGGAACAGGCCCTTCAGCCCACAATGTTTGTGTCGAACATGCCAAGTTAAGCTGACCTCATCTACCTGCGCATGGTCCATATCCCCCTATTCCCTGCACTTCCACGTGCCTATCTAAAAGCCTCTTAAACGCCACTATCGTATCTGCCTCCACCAGTTTTGCAATCTTTGCATCCTTCATACAGCAACATGCTCTCCCAGGTCACAGGTTATGGTAAAGAACGGACAAACTTACAGTTACAGGTACCTTATCACATCCCCAGGATGCTCCAAAGCACTTTACAGGCAATTAATTACTTCTGTAGTGCATTGACTGTAATGATGCAGCCAGTGTGCAGCCATATAATTAAGCTGTTTTTTTTGGTGGTATTGCTTAATAGAAGGATGCTGTCCAGGACACCAGGAGAACTAAGCTCTTCTTCAACTTGCTCCGTGGCATTCTTTACCATTCACCTGAAAAAGCAGAATGCGCCTTATTTTAAACATCTCATCTCGTGGGCTACACCTTCGACAACACAGCACTTCCTCAGCACTGTACTGTGCAAACACCTGAGATAAAGCCCACAAATCCAACGACCAGCTTCAAACCCAGTCTACTGACCTTACACAATTCATCAGCCATTTTTTGGGGAGGGGTTGGGGAAAGATTAAAAAAAGAGTCCATAATCTATTTGGACAAATCCACAACAGCTGGATTGCCCTTCCCATGTAAAGTCGTCAGAGTGCACGATTGTCACAAAACAGCTATTACAACCACTGATTCCAAGCTGCCAGGTAATGTTACTGTAATCCAGCATCCGCACTTTCTTCTATCCCCAATGTTATTGCAATTCCTAGTTTCTACGGGAATGGTATTTCTGCTCCAGACACAAAATGCTGGAGTAACTCAGCAGGTCAGCATTTCTGGAGAAAAGGAATAGGTAACGAGAAGGGTCTCGACCCAAAACGACACCCATTCATTTTCTCCAGAGATGCTGCCTGATCCGCTGAGTTACTCCAGCATTTTGTGTCCATCTTAGGTGTAAACCAGCATCTGCAGTTTCTTCCTACATGTTTTTCTGCTCTCTTTGTATAAAGTTTGAATCTGGAACAAAGCACTGTAAAAGCTTTGGAGAGCAAGTGTCATTTGAACAAGTTTCCCTTCCCTCATAAAATACAATACAGACAACAATTTGCAATTTACCTTGCCCGCGCCCATTAATCTTAGGAACTTTAGCTTCCGTTCATCATCCCCTAAATCAGCGGATTCCCAAGTTGCACTTGATCCTTTATCCTGTACAAGAGAGGAAACAATAGTAAGAAGTTTACAATCAGCTGATAATGAACGTCACACTGTTCAATAATTTTACAATCATGACAACTCTGATGTTCATACAAAAACATAAGTATTGTGTAAGAAGGAACTGTAGATGCTGGTTTACACTGAAGATAGGCAACAAATGCTGGAGTAACTCAGCAGGTCAGGCAGTATCTCTGGAGAGAAGGAATGGGTGACGTTTTGGGACGAGACCCTTCCTCAGACTGAGAGTGGGGGGAAGAGGGAGAACAGAGATATGGAGCAGTAAGGTGAGAAAACACAGATCAAAGGGGATGATGATCAAAGAAATGTAGAATGGTTCATTGTTAGCTGAGGGGAAAGTGACAGCAAGGCATACAGTCAGTAAAATTTAATCAGGACAGTGAAACTAGTTGGAGAACTAGGATGGGGAGAGACAGAGAGAGAGGGTTTTAGGGGTTATATGGGGAGAAGGCAGGAGAATGGAGTTGAGAGAGACAGATAGAGTCAGGATGTTTAGGCACTAAAAAACTCTGAAATAGGCAGGCAAAAAGGCATAATAAAATTACAAAAAAGGCACGAAAAGGCATTTATTGACAAAAAAGGCATACAAAGGCATTTTTTCCACCACCAAAATATGGTTAGAAATGATAATATAAGGGTATACTACATTAAATGACCAAAGTTGCCCGGTTGCACATAATTACTAGCATTTTTTTCAAATGATCTGGTTAAAATATGCTGTCTGTCAGACAGAATATGCTTCAGTTGTCAAAAACATATTTCTACCTGTTGACGTCACTGGTGCATACCCGAAACAAGCTACAGACTCTATATTCATGTCAATATCTTGTGCATTACAACTACCTTTGAGAACTTTAGATATGTTTTCTATTTCTTCAAGATCTTTGTTAGCTAAAGTCACTCTCTCACATTTTCCTTATATGTCTTTACCTACATCGCCAGGAACTTTACGAATATTGTCAGTTACTTTGTTGAAAACCTGCAAGTTATTCACTAATGTTTCGCCACGTTTCTCAAGGGAAGTGATAGCTTGTCGGAAGTATGCAAAATTGGAAGCAATAAACACAAGATCGCAGTGGAAGGACTTTTTCTGCATGATTTTGGATTTTGAAGCAGCAACAAAGAGAAGCAGGAGAAAGCACTGATTGGCTCTAGCCCGAGTGGGAGGAGAGTTAGAAGTGAGTCAGAGGGGAAAAACAGTTTAAAACTGAGGAATTTGGTTTGTAAATTGGTAAATTAGGCAATTTGTCAGTCAACATAAGCAGGACGGCTCTTAGGGAGCGGCCTTGTGAGGGAAGTGCGAGTCTTTGGCTCAAGTGTCTTCGGCGAGGAGGCTGAGAAGAGACTACGCAAAACGCTGGAGAGGGAGAGATGAAAGAAGGAGATGTCAAGCAAGATGATTCAGTGTGATGCTTGCAGTATGTGGGACGTCAAGGACACTGCTGGTGCCTCTGGCTGCTACAGATGTTTGAAGTGCATCCAGGTACAGCTCCTGAAGGACCGTGTTGGGGAACTGGAGAAGCAAGTGGATGACCTCAGGTTCGTCCGAGAAACTGAGTCGTTCCTCAACAAGTCCTACAGTAAGATTGTTTACACCTAAGGTACTGGAAGAGAGAAGGTGGGTGGCGGTGAGAAAGGGAGGGAAACATGGAATGCAAACGTCCCCGGGTGTTGTACCTCTTGTGAACAGGTTCACCTACTTAGAAGCTGTCGGGACAGAAGACGTTATCACACTGAGCGGCGGACTGGCTTGCGAAGCAAAAAGGGCTGTTGAGCCAAAACCAAAGAGGCCAACGTCAGGCAACGCCATTGTAGTTGGAGACTCCATTGTGAGAGGTACGGACAGGGGTTTCTGCGGGAACAGACGGGATTCGAGGATGGTGTGCTGCCTTCCTGGTGCCAGGATCCAGGATGTCACGGACAGAGTGCAGAAAATCCTCAAGGGCGAAGGTGAACAGCCGGAAGTGGTAGTGCATGTCGGCACAAACGATGTCGGAAAGAAGGGGACGAATATTCTGCAGCGTGACTTTAGAGAGCTCGGAAAAATGCTGACTAGCAGGACCTCCAGGGTTGTTATCTCTAGTTTGCTTCCAGTTCCTCGTGCTGGCGAGAGCAGGAACAGGGAGATACGGGACCTGAATGTGTGGCTGAGGAACTGGTGCAGGGGGCAGGGATTTAGATTCTTAGATCACTGGGATCTGTTTTGGAGTAAGGGGGAACTGTACAAAAGGGACGGATTGCATCTTAACAGGTGGGGGACCAGCATTCTGGCAGGCAGGTTTGCCACTGCTACACGGGTGGTTTTAAACTGAATAAGGGGGGTGGGGTGTCAAATGGGATAGTCGAGGACGGAGATCAAGGGAAAGAGAGTAAAGGGATGGTTAATGACACCCAGAATTAACGGGAAAGGAAGCTCACAAAGGGATAGGAGCGTATGACCAAGTGTAAAAGGGATCGATGTGAAAGGTGAGATGCGTAAGGAATTAAAAGTATTGTATATGAATGCGCGAAGTATAAGAAGTAAAGTAGATGAGCTTGAGGCTCAGTTAGAGGTTGGTAGATATGACATTGTGGGGATTACTGAGACGTGGCTGCAGGAGGATCGGGCCTGGGAACTTAATATTCAGGGTTATACATCCTATAGAAAGGACAGGCAGGTGGGCAGAGGAGGGGGGGGGTAGCTCTGCTGGTGAGGGATGGAATTCAGTCCCTTGTGAGGGAAGACATAGGGACTGACGAGGTAGAGTCACTGTGGATTGAGGAATTGTAAAGGCAAGAAGACACTAATTGGTGTTATCTAGAGCCCCAAATAGTAGCCCGGATGTAGGGTGTAAGTTGCAGCAGGAGTTAAAACTGGCATGTAACAAAGGTAATGCCACTGTGGTGATGGGGGATTTCAATATGCAGGTAGACTGGGGAAAATCAGGTTGGTTCAGGACCCCAAGAAAGAGTTTGTAGAATGCCTCCGAGATGGATTCTTAGAGCAGCTTGTAATGGAGCTGACCAGAGAAAAGGCAATTCTGGATTTAGTGTTGTCCAATGAACCAGATATGATAAGAGAACTCGAGGTAAAGGAGGTAGTGATCATAATATGATTAGTTTTAATCTGCAATTTGAGAAGGAGAACGTTAAATCGGAAGTGTCAGTGATGCAGTTGAACAAAGGGGACTATGAAGGCATGAGAGGGGAGCTGGCCAAGGTAGACTGGAATGGAATCCTAGCAGGAATGACGGTGGAACAGCAATGGCAGGAATTTCTTGGCATAATCCGGAAGACGCAGGATCATTTCATTCCAAAAAGGAAGAAAGATTCTAAGGGGAGTAGGAGGCAACCGTGGCTGACAAGAGAAGTTAGGGATAGAATAAAACTAAAAGAAAAGATGTGTAACAAAGCAAAGAGTAGCCGGAAGCCAGAGGATTGGGAAACTTTCATAGAACAGAAGGAAACAAAACGGGCAATACGGGCTGAAAAGATGAAGTACGAAGGGAAGCTGGCCAGGAATATAAAGAAGGACTGTAAAAGCTTCTTTAGATATGTTAAGGGAAAAAGAGTAGCAAAGTCAAATGTGGGTCCCTTGAAGGCAGACACGGGTGAAATTATTATGGGCAACAAGGAAATGGCAGAAGAGTTGAATAGGTACTTCGGATTTGTCTTCACTAAGGAAAACACAAGCAATCTCCCAGATGTACTGGAGGACAGAGGTTCTAAGGGGGAAGAGGAACTGAAAGAAATTTTCATTAGGCGAGAAAGAGTATTGGGTAGGCTAATGCGACTGAAGGATGATAAATCCCCTGGACATGATGGTCTGCATCCCAGGGTCCTCAGGGAGGTGGCTCTAGAAATAGTGGATGCATTGGTGATCATTTTCCAATGTTCAATAGATTCAGGATCAGTTCCTGTGGATTGGAGGATAGCTAATGTTATCCCACTTTTCAAGAAAGGAGCGAGAGAGAAAACGGGGAATTACAGACCAGTTAGCCTGACTTCGGTGGTGGGAAAGATGCTGGAGTCAATTATTAAAGAGGTAATAATGGGGCATTTGGATAGCAGTAGAAGGATTAGTCCAAGTCAACATGGATTTATGAAAAGGAATCATGCTTGACTAATCTTCTGGAATTTTTTGAGGATGTGACAAGTAAAATGGATGAAGGGGTGCCAGTGGATGTAGTGTATCTAGACTTTCAGAAAGCCTTTGATAAGGTCCTGCACGGGAGACTGGTTGACTAAAATAAAAGCACATGGTATTGGGGGTAGGGTGTTGACATGGATAGAAAATTGGTTGGCAGACCCGAAGCAAAGAGTAGGAGTGAACGGGTCCTTTTCAGAATGGCAGGCATTGGCGAGTGGAGTGCCGCAAGGGTCGGTGTTGGGGCCGCAACTGTTTACCATATATATTAATGATTTGGAAGAGGGAATTAGGAGCAACACTAGCAAGTTTGTGGATGACACAAAGCTGGGTGGCTGTGTGAGCTGTGAAGAGGATGTTAGGAGGTTGCAGGGTGACCTGGACAGGTTGAGTGAGTGGGCACATGCGTGGCAGATGCAGTATAATATAGATAAATGTGAGGTTATCCACTTTGGCGGCAAAAACAAGGAGGCAGATTATTATCTCAATGGGGTTAGGTTAGGTAAGGGGGAGGTGCAGCGAGACCTTGTACTGTCACTGAAAGTTGGCTTACAGGTACAGCAGGCAGTGAAGAAAGCTAATGGAATGTTGGCCTTCATAACAAGAGGATTTCAGTATAGGAGTAAAGAGGTTCTTCTGCAGTTGTATAGGGCTCTGGTGAGACCACATCTGGAGTATTCTGTACAGTTTTCGTCTCCTAATTTGAGGAAGGACATCCTTGTGATTGAAGCAGTGCAGCGTAGGTTCACGAGATTGATCCCTGGGATGGCGGGACTGTCATATGAGGAAAGATTGAAAAGATTAGGCTTGTATTCACTGGAGTTTAGAAGGATGAGGGGCAATCTTATAGAAACATATAAAATTATAAAAGGACTGGACAAGCTAGATGCAGGAAAAAATGTCCCAATGTTGGGTGAGTCCAGAACCAGGGGCCACAGTCTTAGAATAAAGGGGTCATTTAAGACTGAGGTGAGAAAAAACTTTTTCACCCAGAGAGTTGTGAATTTATGGAATTCCCTGCCACAGAGGACAGTGGAGGCCAAGTCACTGGATGGATTTAAGAGAGTTAGATGGAGCTCCAAGGGGCTAGTGGAGTCAAGGGATATGGGGAGAAGGCAGGCACGGGTTATTGATTGGGGACGATCAGCCATGATCACAATGTATGGCGGTGCTGGCTCGAAGGGCCGAATGGCCTCCTCCTACACCTATTTTCTACGTTTCTATGTTTCTATTTCACTCACGATCCTGACTGCAGCAGATTCTTCTTCAAAACAGTCGACGATTTCTTTTATCTTTTCAAAATTTGCTGCATGGTAGAGTACAGCAGAGAGCCATGTACCCCTCCTAGTCAAAACAGGCTGAGGAGCTACCGGAATCTCGGTGGCCATTTCCTTGCACATCTGCACATGTGACAGTTCTTTGAGGAAGATTTTCTTAACATTGGAAAGTAGGCGATCAACATTTGGAAACAAGCTACGTATGTGCTTGGCAATTCCATGAAGTCCTTGAGCTAAGCAGGTCAAATGCAACATTTTGGGGAATAAAACTTTAAGTCACAAACAGAAGAACATTCTCATGTTTTATACTTTCTGGCCAAAGTACAGCAAGTGAAGATAAAAACAACTGAGCAATAGTTGAGCTGTTTGAAACATTCCAATACTTCCGATGTCAACAAATACTCCTTTGATGATTGACCTGCCTCCTGTGTACAGATGACCACATTGGCAACATATCTCCCCACAGCATCGGTTGTCTCGTCTATTGAGATCCATATTTTGTTGCATGCAACTTCATCTCTAATTTTCTGCACAACAATGTTGAAGTTGCTGGCAACATAATTTTTCCGTAATGATGATTCGCTTGGTATATGTTCCTCTGTGTATTTCTCTAAAAAAAAGCCTCAAGAGATTTGTTTTTCAATTCCCAGTGGAATTCCAGCATCAATGAATGCCTTGCACAGATCACTCAACTCAGATTTGCTACTGGAGCCAGCTGTAAATGTAGTGAGGTGACAAGCTTAGGTATTTCGTTTGGGTAGTCTACACCCCAGCGGTATCAACATTGACTTCTCTAATTTTAGATAGCCCTTGTCTTCTCCCTCCTCCCCCTCTCTCCTTCTAGTCCTACTGTCTCCGCCTCTTCTTTTCTTATTCCCGCCCCACCCCACATCTGTCTGAAGAAGGTTCTCGACCCAAAATGTCGCCTATTCCTTCTCTCCATAGATGCTGCCTCACCCGCTGAGTTTCTAAAGCATTTTTTGTCTACCTTCGATTTCTCCAGCATCTGCAGTTCTTTCTTAAATAGATCTTGGAGAAGACTGAACCATCGGGCAGCGGCACGAACGAATGAATGACCGACGGTGGCGCCCCTGGTTTCGCCCCGTTGGTGGAAGTTTTCTTGTAAGTTATATTATGTTAACACGTTAATAATAACATTAATATTAACGTGTTAACATAGAAAACGTCATTATAATCACAGTACAACTAGAGAAAATAGAATGACCTTTTAGCAAAATGGCAAAAAAAAGAGCTGATTTAGGCACTCGATCGTGAAAAAGACATTATGCTGGTGAAATCATCAAAAATGGCATGAAAAGGCACATGGCATTTATGGCAAAATCCTGGCTCTATAGATCAGCCATGATTGAATAGTGGAGTAGACTTAATGGGCTAAATAGCCTAATTCTGCTGCTATCACATAAGATTATGAACTACAATGGCAGAGACCCAGGTTCGATCCCGACTACAACAGCTGTCTGTACGGAGTTTGTACATTCTCCCTGTGACCATGTGGGTTTCCACTGCATGCTCCGGTTTCCACCCACTCCAAAGAGGTACAGGTTTGTAGGTTTATTGGCATCGGTAAAATCGTAAATTGTCCCGAGAGTATAGGATAGTGTTAGTGTATGGCGATTGTTGGTTGATGCAGAGCCAGTGGGCCGAAGTCCTGTTTCCATGCTGTATCTCTAAAGTAAACATTTTGTACCAGACCATACACGCTAAGTTCCTAAAACAGAGTAAGACAAGTGATCTACACTCAATTTGCACCCAAAATACTTATTTATTACAGCATGCAATACTCATTTTAGCTCCTTACCACTACTTAATAGTAGTTGAAAAACCTTTTCGATAATACCGTGAGGTTTAACCAACAACTTGTACAGCTGAAGGGTTCCGCTCCAAAACATCCATTCCCCGCCAAAGATGTTGCTGGAACTACTGAGGCCCTCCAACACTTGTTTTTTAGCTCATTATATTTTGTGATCCTGATGCAAAGAAAATTGGGGGTTGGAGGGGGGAAATTGGAGGAGGGGACAGGGTGGTGTGGGTATGCAGGGGAGGAGGGGTGGGAATGGGGGTCTGATGGAGAGAGGGACTTGGGGAAGAGGTGATAGGAGGGGCTGGTGCGGGGTAGAGATGTGAGGGGTTGTGGAGGGAGAGGGTGTAAGGGTGGAGGCATGGGTTGTGGGAGGGGGGGGTGTGGGGATGGGGTGAGTGTGTGTGGGGTGTGTGTGCGGATGGGGTGAGTGTGTGTGTGTGGGGATGGGGTGAGTGTGTGTGTGTGGGGATGGGGTGAGTGTGTGTGTGTGGGGATGGGGTGTGTGTGTGCGCGGGGGATGGGGTGTGTGTGTGCGCGGGGGATGGGGTGTGTGTGTGCGCGGGGGGTGGGGTGTGTGTGTGCGCGGGGGGTGTGTGTGTGCGCGGGGGGTGGGGTGTGTGCGCGGGGGGTGGGGTGTGTGCGCGGGGGGTGGGGGGTGTGTGCGCGGGGGGTGGGGTGTGTGTGCGCGGGGGGTGGGGTGTGTGTGCGCGGGGGGTGGGGTGTGTGCGCGGGGGGTGGGGTGTGTGCGCGGGGGGTGGGATGTGTGGGGGTGGGGTGTGAGCGCGGGGGGTGGGGGGTGTGTGGTGTGTGTGTGGGGGGTGGGGGGTGGGGGGGTGGTGGGGTGATGTGTGGGGGGGTGTGTGTGGGGGGGTGAGCGCGGGGGGTGTGGGGTGTGGGGTGTGTGGGGGGGTGGGGGGTGTGGTGGGGGATGTGTGTGTGGGGGTTGGGGGTGTGTGTGTGGGGGGGGTGTGGTGTGTGTGGGGGGGTGGGGTGAGTGAGGGGGGGTATGTGGGTGTGTGTGTGGGGGGGGGGGGGTGAGTGAGGGGTGTGTGTGGGTGTGTGTGTGTGTGGGGGGGTGGGATGAGTGAGGGGGGGTGGGGAGGGGGTGTATGGGGGGGGGAAGCACGGCCAGCAAATCCCTCCCTCCCTCTCTCTCTCCCGGGCCGAGGCCCAGTGCGGCCTCGCTGTGTCCGCTCCCCCCGGGCCGGGTGCTTACCCGGGGGGGCGAGGCGGGCCGCTTGGTCCCGTGTTGCCGCTGCTGCTGCTGCTGCTGCCGGCTGTCGTCCGCCCAGCTCATCCTGTCCGCTGCCCCGACGCGCGATGGCCCGGGCCTCCTCGCCACCGCACGATCCTCCGCGTTCCCGGCGGCGCGTTGATTACCGGGAGCTGTAGTCCTTCCTCTCCACTGCGCGGTGCCTCCTGGGAGATGTAGTTCAATCGCTGCAGCTGCCCATTCACTGACATGAGGTGCTGTAATCCATTTTGTCCACGGGGCGCTGCATGCCGGGAGCTGTAGTCTAGCCTACTCCAGCCGCCCATTCATTTACACGGGAGCTGTAGTCCGCCTCCATCCGGCCGCTTGTTCACCGACATAAGAGGTGTCGTCCAACCTGTCTACCACGCGCTGCCTCCTGGGAGCTGTAGTCCATCTGCACCAGCCGCCCGTTCCCAGTCCTAAAATGGGACTACAACCCCCAGCCGGCTGCCGGGCAGTGAGAGCCTGCCTTGTGTTGACTCCAGAAGGATAAATGGCCTGTGGGCAAAGGCCATCTTTAGCCAGAGGGTGGTGAATCTGTGGAATTTATCACCACAGTCGGCTGCAGAAGCCAAGTCTCCAAGTGGAGGTAGTTTCAGGTAGAGATTGACATACTCTTGATTAGTATAGGTGTCAACTCCCTGTGCGGTTCCGTATAAACTTCAAGATCCTCCTCCATGTCTACAAAGCCCTCATTGGGCTTGCCCCCACCTACATAAAAAGTCTTCTCACCCACCACTCCACCTCCAGGCCCATCAGATCGGCCGACTTGGGGTTGCTGAATATCCCACGGTCTAGGCATAAGCTCAGGGGCGACCGCGCCTTTGCGGTTGCAGCCCCTAGACTGTGGAACAGCATCCCCCTTCCCATCAGAACTGCCCCCTCCATCGACTCTTAAGTCAAGACTAAAGACTTATCTATACTCCCAAGCCTTCTATACTCCCAAGCCTCATTCAGAGGGCTACATGTAGCCCTCTGAATGAGGGCTACATGTATATATGTATGTAGTTTGTTTTGTTGTGCTATTCTTATAACAAATGTAAAGCACTTTGGCCAACGAGAGTTGTTTTTTAAATGTGCTATATAAATAAATGTGACTTGACGACTTATGGGGAGAAGGCAGGTGAATGGGGTAAAAGGAGGGAGTGATAGATCTGCCATGATTGAATGGCGGAGTAGACTCGATGGGCCGAATGGCCTAGTTCAGCCCCTGTAACTTATGAACTTATGCTGGAATGTTTTCCCACTTTAAATAAAGCAGCCTCTAGATCTGCAGTTTTCAGATGTCAGTCAGAGTCATACTGCACGGAAACAGGCCCTACAGCCCATCTCGCCCATACTGACCAAGATGCCAGTTCCATTTGCCCGTGTTTGGCCCAAATTCCTGTCAGACGCAGATTACGGTTTTGGTGGTGCATCATTGCTTATTCTTCAGGCAGGCCCACTGACGACAGTAGATAGACGTGGGTTTTTTGCTTCATTAGTAACAGACTCCCAGCTCCTGTGGTGCCAGGTCAGCGTGTGTCCAACATCAAAGGGCATTAGAGAACCTGAGGGTGCTACATCAAGGTAGTTACCAGTGACTGGACTACTGATGGGTTTTGCTTGAGACCAGATACTGATGACTGGGGACCAGTCCTTACTTTTAAAGCAAAATCTCCACCGAAGTCTGCTTGCGTGCAGGAAGAAAGAAGCAAACATATCGACAATCAAGCACAGGAAATCAGGAAACATCAGCCTTCAAAACAATTTCTCTGTATGGAAGGGTGGCACAGTGGTGCAGTGGTAGAATTGCTGCTTTACTGCGACAGAGACCTGAATTCGATTTTGACCACGGGTGCTGTTCTGTAAGGGGTCTGTATGTTCTCCATGTGACTGTGTGGGTTTTCTCCAGGTGCTCCGGTTTTCTCCCACATTCCAAACTCTTACATCTGGAAACTGCAAATCTTGAGGCTGCTTTATTTAAAGTGGGCAAACTTTCTAGCATAAGTTAATTACGGAAAAATTATACTTTGTCACGAGTGTGTAGGATAGTGCAAGTGTGCGGGGATCATTGGGCTCAGTGGGCCGAAGGGCCTGATTCCGCACTGTGTGTCTGAACAAAACTAATCCAGAGTGCATTGCTTTATAGTGAGAGGGGCAAAGTTTAAATGAGACTAGACTAAGTGGGACCCGTTGGGTCCCATGTTCACATGGGAGGGCTGGTCCCCCAATGCAATATTCCACCTTTCCACCAATTCCAATATTGGTGGCCAGTGTGGGGGGTGGGGGGGGGGGCTTTTTGGAGGGCTAGTATGGGTGTTGTGGGCCAAAGGGACTGGTTTACGGAGGGCTAGTCTTGCAAGCCACCAAATTCAATTTCATAGCATTTCAAGCAGAATGCAGGCCACCAAATTGCCAAACAACTCATTACATTGTCATTAAGGGCTAACAAATCATTTATTGCAGACTCACAGTTCAGTTGATTCACAGCTTAGAATCACAGTTGTGGACTCTCCCTCGCGATCTTCCAGAGTGACTGACTCGCGTCCAGGCATCTGGGATTTTATAGTCCTGCCCCCCCACCCCCGGAAGGGGCATTACCTTCATCATGGTGATTGACAGGCGAGAGGACCAATCAGCTGATCTCAAGATTTTTAAAACATTCATAAATTTTTTATTTTTCATCGATCGGAAAAATCCTCGGGGCTGCCTCAGCGGAAGAGGACTGAGTAAGATGGCCAAACATCATAGCGATATATGGTAGCGTTTTTTCTAAAATCAATAAACAGCGCAGACAGGAAGTGGTCAAGATGAGACTTTTAGTTATATAGATGTGCTGGACAAGTTTATTACACTGACGCTGGTGGGTGCCTGGAACGCACTGCCAGGCGTGGGTGGTGGAGGCAGATATGATAGTGGTGTTTGTGAGGCTTTTAGATAGATCCATACATATGGAGGGAAATGGATCACATACAGGCATCTGCCCTTCCACATGGATATTCCCTTACTACAATTAGTCTGAAGAAGGGTCCCGACCTGAAACATTGTCTGTCTTTTCCTCCTGCAGATGCTGACTGACCTGCTGAGTTACTCCAGCGCTTGGTGTTTTGATCAAGATTCTAGCATCTGTGGTTCAATGGTTCTTTTATATGTACCAAGGTACAGTGACATTATTTTTATGCACACAGATCGGTATGATTTTTGCCCTACATAACTACAAGCCCGGGTTAAGGACATAATGCATAGAAACACCCCACTGAGTCCCATATGCAAGAGGTGCCAGATTTTGGCACCAGCTGCTGGAGCCTCTTGAACATTACTATCATATCTGCCTCCTCCACCACCACCCCTGGCACCAGGCACCCACCCATAGTCTGTGTAAAATATATTTGCCAAGCGAATCTCCATTAAATTTCCCCCCCCTCTCACCTTATAGCTATGTCCTTTACCTCGGGTGCTGTCTGTGTGGAGTTGCATGTTCTTCCTGTGACCGTGGGTTTTCATCTGGGTGCTCTGGTTTCCGCCCACTTCTCAAAGACGTGCAGGTTTGTAGGTTAATTGGCTTGTCTATAAATTGTCCCTAGTGTGTAGGGAGTGGATGAGAAAGTGGGATAACATACAACTAGTGCGAATGGGTGATCAATGGTCGGCGACACGGTGGGCCGAAGGGCCTGTTTCCATGCTGTATCCCTAAACTAAACTAAGTGGGAGAAAAGTATGTTCAGATTATGGCTGAAATAAATAATGCCAACATACTTTACTGTTGAGCTCCTGAACTGCTGCAGAATGTTCTAATTTGTTGTAAAGACAGTCAGTATGAATAACTCAACGGGTCAGGGAGTATCTCTGGAGAACATGGACCCTTCAGATATTGCTCTATGGGGTAGGGTGGGGGGGGAGAATGCTGGAAGAAATGTGGGGGTGGGGACAAAGCCTGAGTGACGAAGTCTGACGAAGGGTTCCAACCCGAAACACCTATCCATGTTCTCCAGAGATGCTGCATGACCCGTTGGGTTACTCCAGGACTTTTGTCATTTTTGTACACCAGCATCTGCAGTTCCTTGTGCCTCCATTCAACATTGGTGCTTACTAGGCTATGGGTATCGATTTATGAGGCAGCCAGATGGGCAAATTTCCTTTGCAATTTGCAAGAATTCCCCACTGGTATTGCTACTGGTTTATTATTGTCTCGAGATACAGGGAAAAGCTATTGTTTGCGTGCTATCCAATTAAACCAGATCACACTATACATGAATCCAATCAAGCCATACACAATCACAACAGAAGGACACAAAAGGGCAGCACAGTGGCGCAGCAGTAGAGTTGCTGTCTTATGGCGCCTGAGACCCAGGTTCAATCCTGATTACGGGTGTTGTCTGTACTGAGTTTGTACTGCATGTTCTCCCCATGACCGCGTGGGTTTCCTCCAGGTGCTCATCGCACATTCCAAAGACGTGCAGATTTGTAGGTTAATTGACGTCCATAAATTGTGTAAATTGTCCCTGGTGTTTAGGATACTACTAGTGTATGGGGTGATCACTGGTCAGTGCTGACTCAATAGGCTGTAGTTTCCACGCTGTATCGCTAAAGTCTAAAGTCTAAAGTCTAAAAGTGCTAGAGTGCTGGTGTAACTCAGCAGGTCAGGCAGCATCTCTGGGGAACATGGATAGGTGACTTTTCGGGTCGAATCCTTCGATATTCTCTATCCATGTTCTCCAGTGATGCTGCCTTCGCTGCTGAGTTACTCGAGCACTTTGTGTCTTTTTGTGTATTATCTCGCATCTGCAGTTCCTTGTCTCTACATTGGGTAGTGCAGAGAGAAAAATACCAGAGTGCAGAATATGGTGTTACAGCATTGTAGCGTTACAGTTGCAGAGGGAAAAATCCAGCTCCCGCATTAGAGATAGGAGTTAGTTTAGTTTATTGTCACGTGTACCGAGGTGAAAAGCTCTAGTTACGTGGTAAGCAGTCAGTGGAAAGACCATGCATGATTACAGTAGAGCTGCCCATAATGTACAGATATATGATAAAGCGAATGACGTTTGGTGCAAGATAAAGTTCAGTAAAGTCCGATTAAAGATAGTCCGTGGGTCTCCATTGGGATATATAGCAGGTCAGGACCGCTCTCTAGTTGTTGGTAGGCTGGTACGTTCAGTTGCCTGATAACAGCAGGGAAGAAACCGGCCCTGAATCTGGAGGTGTGCGTTTTCACATTTCTGTACCTCTTGCCTGGTGGGGGAGGGGAGCAGAGGGAGTGACAGGGATGAGACTGGTCCTTGATTAAGGAAGTCTTCTGTTTACCATAAGTGTGCAACTGATGGCTCTCTCGACCTATCTGAATCCAACAGAGAGACCATTCTCATGGTCCTTTCCAATATAAAAACATTTGTTTAAATATCCGCCACCACTCCAGCTCAATCTCACCCTGGCCATAAACTATAAATGTTACAGGTAAATTAAATTACATTTTTAATGACAAAAATCTCATCTCACTAACATTTCTAAAGGATATTAATTGCAGCAATAACTGTGCACCCAGTTCACTAATTTACATTCCAATGTAATTGAATAGTTTTTCCAAATGTCTCCATTAAACTTGGTCACTGGCGTGTTGGAGTTGAATTTGTAGAATGCAAAAGACCTATTATATGAACTATCCAGCCTGATCGAAAACCCATCCGTTCATCAATGCTACAATTCTCAATTACCAGTTTTTCTCTCTCTCTGCACATGCTGAGAGATGTTTGGAGATACAGTGTGGAGACAGTCCCTTCGGCCCACTGAGTCCATGCCTACCAGCGTTCACCCGTTTACACTGGTTCTACATTATCCCACTTTCTCATCCACTAGGGCCGATTTACAGAGGGCCGATTAACCTACAAACCCGCACGTCTTTTGGATGCGAGAGGAAATTGGAGCACCTGGAGGAAACCCTCTCAGTCATAGGGAGAACCTACAAACTCCGTAGAGACAGCACCCGAGGTCAGGACCGAACCCAGGACTCTGGTGCTGTGAGGCAGCAACTCTACTGCTGCGCCACTGTCCTGCTCAGGAGATGGCATGTCAAGGAGAATGCAAAAATAATTCTGGTCAAAGTGGATACTGTAAACAACCTGTCTCATACCAGCACTGTGAAGAATATTATTATGTGCCAACTTATGGCATTCCTGGGGCCCCTTTGGTGAGTTAGGAATGTGAATGAACTGTGAACTATGGACCAGAAAAATAATATATTTTGATCATTTGTTGGTGCTGAGGTCAGACTGGGAAGCAGTAGACCCGATAGAGTCATGGAGCTCTTCAGGCCCTTCCGGCCATTTTGTCCATGACGACCAAATTTGCATATTGGGCGTCCCATTTGCTTGCAATTGGCCTATATCCCTCTAAATCTATCCTATCCACATATCTTCCCAAATGTCTTTCAAAAATCATAACTTCTACACCTTCCTCTGGCAGCTCATTCCAGATATAGTCCACCCTCTGTGAAAAATTGCCCCTGAAGTCCCTCTTACATCTCTCCCCTCTCATTTTAAGCCAATGCTTTCTTGTTTTAGAATCCTCTATCCTGGGGAAAATACAATACAATACAATACAATTTATTTGTCATTTGGACCCCGTTGAGGTCCAAACGAAATGTCGTTTCTGCAGCCATACATTACAAAACGAAGAAGACCCGAGACACAACACAATTTACACATACATCCATCACAGCGCTGTGATGGAAGGCAAACAAAACGTATCTCTCGACTGCACTTCCCCCCCCCCCCCCCCGATGTCAGAGTCAAAGTCAAAGCCCCCGGCGGGCGATGGTGATTGTCCCGCGGCCATTAAAGCCACGCCGGGTAATGCAAGGTCGCGCACCGGGTCTTGGTGTTAGAGCCCCGGCGTGCGCTCGCAAAGTCCCGCGGCCATTCCAAGCCGCGCGGGGCGGTGATGTAAAGCCCCGCTCCAGGTGCTCTTCACCCCCGCAACTCGGGCGGGAGAAGACTGTGAGCATTCACTTTATCCCTTTATCCATGCCCTTCATGTTCTTATACTCTCTTCTCAACAAGGTCACCCCTCAGCCTCTTATGCTCCAAAGAATAAGGTTCGATCCTGACCTCAAGTGCTGTCTGTATAGAGTCTGCATGTACTCCATGGGTTTCCTTCGGGTGCTCCTGTTTCCTCCCACATACCAAAGACGTGCCGGTTTGTAGGTTAATTGGCCTCCATTAAATTCCTTAGTGGGACAACATAGAACTAATGTGGAAACAAAGAACTGCAGATGTTGGTTAATACACAAAACAAAACTAACTGCTGGATTTACAGTTGTTAAACCTGCTAAGTTACTCCAGCACTTTGTGTCGTTTTATAGAACTAGTGTGAACGGGTGATCAATAGATGGCGTGGACTCGGTGGGCCGAAGGGCTTGTTTCCACGCTGTTTCATTAAACTTAATTAAACCAAATAGTTGAAGATAAAACACTCTTGAAGATAAAACACATTACAGGTAAGAAGGGATATTATTTTTCTGGGGCTTCAGACAAACGTGATGAGTAATAGTGGAGATGTAGAAGCTGGTGCAATTAAATGCAGTATATTTGCAAATTGATTTCTACGCTCCAAGGCAAATGAACATTAATAGCGTGAGGCAAGTATCACCAGAATTTACGATTGTAAAACTGAACGTTAAACATGTTAAGGTTTAAGCTTTTTTCAATTAGCTAACAGATATTTCCTATAAAATTTTAACCAAATGTAAAAGGTTTTCATAATGACCAATTAAGGATGACTATGCCAGAATATTTCAGTGATTACAACTAAACTTATTAGCTAAATACTTTGTCAGAACTTGCAAACAGATTTGCAGGTCCCAAGCCACCATTCATGATGTACTTTAACCTCATTATAACAAATTGCAGCATTAATTACCGTGGCATTCACAGGAAGTGGGGAACGTGCCATGAAAACTTCCCAGTCCTGGTATTAGAAGTTAAGGGAAAAATCAGGAAAGAAGCTTAAACTCAGAACGTAGAACATAGAATAGTACAGCACTGAAACAGCAACAGAAACACAGAATAGTCTGAAGAAGGGTTCCGACCCGAAACATCACCTATTCCTTTTCTCCAGAGATGCTGCCTGACGCACTGAGTTACTCCAGCACTTTGAGTCTATCTTCGGTATGAAGATAGTTCCTTCACCTGCAGTTCCTTGCTACACAGAAACAGGCCCTTCAGCCCACAATCGCTATGCCGAACATGATACCAAGTTAAACTAATCTCCTCTGACTGCTCAAGGTACATATCCCTCCATTTCCTGCACCTCCATATGCCTATCAAACAACCTCTTAACACCACTATCATATCTGCTTCCACCACCATCCCTGACACGCCTTTCCAGGCCCCACTGCAATGTTCGTGTAGAACATGATACCAAGTTAAACTAATCTCTGCTTGCACATGATCCATATCCCTCCATTCTCTGCCTAGCTAAAAGAGCGGTAGTTCACACTGACCACCGATCCCCGCACACTAACACTATGCTACATACAATTGGGACAATTATACATTTATGCTGCCAATTAACCTACCAACATGTTTGTCTTTGGAGTGTGGGAGGAAACCGAAGATCTCGGAGAAACCCCATGCAGGTCACAGGGAGAACGTACAAGCTCTGAGCAGACAAGCACCCATAGTCAAGATGGAACCTGGGTCTCTGCCACTGTAAAGCAGTAGCTCTACCACTATGCCACCTTGCCGGCCTTTAAATCTTAAGTTGCCATGCATCTTCAGTTCTCTCAATAGCAATTATACACATGCAAGTTTATTTACAGCATGTTAACTCCGGCAGAGTTAAGCTGGAAAGGGTGCAGAGAAGATTTAAGAGGATGTTGCCAGGATTCAAGGGCCTGAGCCATAGGGAGAGGTTGGACAGGCTCGGACTGTATTCCTTGGAGCTCAGGAGATCTTATGGAGGTGTATAAAATCATGAGGGGGATAGATTGGATGAATACACTTTTACCCAGGATGGGGGGAATTAAGAACCAGGGGACATAGGTTTAAGGTGAGAGGGGCAAGATTTAATAAGAACCTGAGATGCAACTATTTCACTCAGAGGGTGGTGGGTGTTTGGAACGGGTTGCCAGAGGAGGTAGTTGAGGCAGACACTGTAATAACATTTATAAGACATTTAGACAAGTACTTTGATGGGAAAATGTTTAGAGGGATATGGACCCAGGCTGGCAAATGGGGGCTAGCTTAGATGAGGCATCTTGGTCGGCATGGACGAGTTGGGCTGAAGGGCCTGTTTCTGTGCTGTGGGACTCTATATCTGCTTTTATCAGTGAGGACGAGAGCAAAGAAATCATATCATAAAGAAAGTAACAATAAATAAACCCAACCTTCCTTACAACAAGCAAAAGGGAGAATATTGTTTCTATAGTTAACACAATGGAATTGAACATAAATAACTATATGTTTTTAAACTGTGCACTTTCTGGAAATAATGATTTTGTTAGAAGACCACTAATTATAAAGAACATTAAACAGGTACCCCTGTTTTTTTCATTAAAATAACATTTCACCCACTAAGTCATTTTTAAAAGGCTGAACTAGAAGACCCACACAATAGTAGAATATTGAATATGAGTGGCCCTAATCAAACAGTCCTAAGTGAGCTGAGAATTGAATGAAGAACCGGGTTGTTATTTAAGAGTTAAACACATGCCTTATTTCAACTGTGAATGTGCTGCACAATAATATTTTGAATTTTTGTAATTCATTTGACATTTCTTTTAACGTGTGGATTTAGTCCAGAGACGGGGCTGTAATAAATATCAATGCAGTAATTCAAACTGAATCGGTAAACGCTGTTACATACAGGGTTCAATTTCTGCTGAGAAATAACAGGGTCACCAGAAATTGTTTAATAGAAAATCAGTCGACGGCACCCACTCTGCACTCCCAATCAGTGAAGCCCGTGGAAATTGGTTATGCCTAATTTAGCAGAGTATATCCCTGGAGGTCTATACAGCTGACCTCCCAACTTCACCCACTCACATCGCTTATTTACTGCTCCCCCTGAGGGATTGGCAAATTGTTTGGCTTGCAGAAGGAAAAATGATGTTTCCAGTAGTGGGAGAGTCAAGGACCAGAGGGCACATCCTCAGAATAAAAGGACATACCTTCAGAATAGAGATGAGGAAGAATTTCTTTAGCCAGAGGGTGGTGAATCTGTGGAATTCATTGCCAAGACAGCAGTGGAGGCCAAGACATTGGGTAGTTTTAAAGCGGAGATTGATCAGTTCCTGATTAGGAAAGGCGTCAATGTTTACGAGGGGAAGGCAGGAGGATTTGGTTGAGTTGGAACAATAGATCAGCCATGATCGAATGGCGGAGTAGATTCGATAAGCCGAATAGCCTAATTCTGCTCCAATGTCTTATGGTGTTATGGACTAAAATACCTAATAAATAATTGTTCCAGTAACATAGGGTGTTCTCTCTTAAAAATATTTACACTACCATTTAGATGTTGGAAGCTCCGTCAAATGCCTAAATGCATTTACTATCTTCCATTAATGATTTTATGTGGTTTTTAGTTCACAGACACTCTGGAGTCTATACAAATAGTGGGAGCACAGACACAATTCCATTTATATAGCTTGGTAATCCATTTAAATAAATGGGAAGTGGCATGTGGTTAGCTTTTATTGTGCTGATGATAGGACAATAAAGCACCACGCCTAACTTTAGGGGCCCATTTAGACAATCTCTGCTATTGCCATTCCTGCCCTACAACTGACTGGGTGTTTGCCTGGCCACAGATGCCTGTTTCAATAATCTGAGGCAAGGTCAGAGAATGGATCTTATCCATAAGATGGTATTAGTTTCACAAAGACGTTTCAGTGCCTTACACAGTCCCTAAAAGTAAAGACCAAAGGGAGCACTGTGGAGCATTGTCATAGCTTCATTAACCCAGATTCAATCTCACTTCCACTGATTTCTCGCACGTTCTTCCTTTGCTTGGGTGGGTTTGTGTGCGAGCAGTTTCGGGCCCCATATCCGAGGAAAGATATGCTGGCTTTGAAGAGATTCCAGAGCAGGTTTACGAGATCCTGGGGATGATTGGATTGATGTGCGAGGAGTGTTTGAAAGCTCTGGGCCTATAAGTTTAGAGGGGGGGGTCTAATTGAAACCTACTGGATAATGAAAAGCTTAGATAGAGTGAACGTGGAAGGGATGTTTCCAGTAATGGGAGAGTCTAGGACCAGAGGGCACAGCCTCAGATTATGAGGACATACCTTTAGAATGGAGATGAGGAAGAATTTCCTTAGCCAGAGGGTGGTGAATCTGTGGAATTCATTGCCACAGACAGCGGTGGAGGCCAATTCATTGGGTATTTTCAAAGCGGAGATTGATAGATTCTTGATTAGTAATAGCTGATTCTGTGCAATCCCATATTTTCTAAGTCACACAGATCAAACAGTGCTTTGTGAGGCTATGTTAAAATGAAAAAAAACATGAATATTAAATACAAGCCACTCAGAACTATAAGATGCATAACACATACAGACCTATTGGGGATACATTTTAGGATAATCTCCACAGCCAGAATACAGCAACAACTAAATTTTAAACAGGAAAAAATATCCCAACGCATTCTTGACCTTATTGTGGAAAAGACAGCTGTGTTAATCTCCATGACATTGGAGCCTGAGACTTCCAAAATACTTTTAATATGGTACCTCAAATAAAGGCTATAATTTAAGTTCCAATCTATATTAAAAAAAAACACAAGGATTTGGGTTGCCTCCAGAACCAATTGTTTCGCTTGGCCTCCATGATAGCCTCTTGCTGATGAATTATTATCTGGCATGTTCAAGGGAATCGGTGTTGAGGGACACCTCACCAAAATCCATGTTATGGAAGTGAAGTCTTTACAAAAATCAACATTGCGAAAATCCAAGCACACCCTTGAAATAATTCCCTGGAAAATAAGGACTGAGATGAGCCGGTTGTCTAACCACAAGCAGCAAAACAGTTGAATCTGCATCCTTTACAGATTAGAAGAATGAGGGCTGGTCTTACTAAAACATAGATGGTGGTATTGCAGAGTACATGTTAAGCTGTTTCTGCTGGTGAAAGTCTGGACCAAGAGGACATTGTTACAAGATAAAGTTTAGTTTACGTTTTGTCACGTGTACCAAGGTACAGTGAAACGCTTTTTTGTTGCGTGCTATCCAGTCAGCGAAAAGCCTATACATGACTACAATCAAGCCATCCACAGTGTACAGATACAGGATAACGGGTATAATGTTTATTACAAGATAAAGTCCGCTTAAAGATACTTCGAAGCTCTCCAACATGGTTGGTGGGAAGTCAGGACCTCTAGTTGGTGAGAGGATGATTCAGTTGCCTGAGAAAAACTGGGAAGAAACTGTCCCTGAACCTGGAGGTGTGCACATTGACTACTGTACCTCTTGGCTGATAGGAGAGGGGCGAAGAGGGAGTGTCTGGGATGAGACTGGTCCTTGATTGTGTTGGTGGACTTGCCGATGCAGCGTGAAGTGTAGATAAAGTCCATGGATGGGATGTTGGTGCATGGACATTTCATCCTGGAGGGGGATGATGAATCTCTCGAAGAATTGAGTGACCTACTTAATTTCCAGAGAAATAGTCCAATGTCCGAAAATAAGTAGGTTAGAATTTTGGGACTGTACTCTAGCTTATGGAAGGACCATTCAGAAGCCTGACAACAGAGGGGAAGAAGCTAAGTTTACAGTCTCATTGTCTGTAACTTGCTTTCACCTTGCCCACAGCTAACAATGCCCTGTTTCCTTCATCATTGTTACTTTTTTGCATATCTTTCATTCATTTGTTCTATATCTCTCACCGTCTATATCTCTCATTTCCCTTTCCCCGACTCTCAGTCTGAAGAAGAGTCTCAACCCGCAATGTCACCTATTCCTTTTCTCCAGGGATGCTGCCTGACCCGCTAAGTGACTGCAGCGTTTTGTGTCTATCCTGAGTCTGGTGGTGTGCACTTTCAAGCTTCTGTATCTTCGGCCTGACTGTAGCGGGGAGAAGAAAGAATGACCGGGATGGGACAAGTCATTGATTGTGTTGGCTGAATGTTTTGGCTGAAAATATAATTATATCCAATAAACTTGAGAAACGTTGCATAGTGATATGCCGAGGTCAAAGGAACAATTACTAATTTATCTAACGAACAGTCACAGATTAGAGTCATAGAGTGATACAGTCTAGAAACAGGCCCTTTGGCCCAAATTGCCCACACCGACCAACACGTCCCAGCTACACTAGTCCCATTTGCCCACGTATGGTCCATATCCCA
Source organism: Malacoraja senta (assembly GCA_038087875.1). Lineage (NCBI taxonomy): Eukaryota > Metazoa > Chordata > Chondrichthyes > Rajiformes > Rajidae > Malacoraja > Malacoraja senta. The sequence goes on along the minus strand of CM075979.1, from coordinate 44,595,297 downwards.
CCAAACCTGTACCATCCATGTACCAGTCTGACTGTTTCTTAAATGTTGGGATAGTCCCTGCCTCAACTACCTCCTCTGGCAGCTTGTTTCATACACCCACCAAACCTTTGTGTGAAAACGTTACTCCTCGGATTCCTATTGAATCTTTTTTTCACCTTAAACCAATGTCCTCTGGCCCTCGATTCCCCTACTCTGGGCAAGATATTCTGCGTCTACCCGATCTATTCCTCTCGAGATTTTATACACCTCTATAAGATCACCCCTTATTCTCCTGGGAATAGAGACCCAGTCTACTCAACCTCTCCCTATAGCTCAGACCCTCTAATGCTGCCAACATCCTCGTAAATCTTCTCTGTACCCTTTCTAGCTTGCCAACATCTTCCTTGGAGCATGGTGCCCAGAACTGAACACAGTACTTCAAGGAACCATGCACCTGGACTCCTACATCCATCCCTCTGCTCTACAACACTCCCCAGAGCCCTACCATTCACAGTGTAGGTCCTGCCCATGTTAGACTTCCCAAAATGCAACACCTCATATTTCTCTGTTCAAGCAATATTATCCAAGCATTGGTTTATTTCTGCACTACATCAGGTAGGTCTGTCCATAATATTTAGGAGCAGAATTAGGCCATTCAGCCCATCAAGTCTGCTCTGTCATTTAATCATGGCCGATCTATTTATCTCTCAATCCCATTCTCCTGCATTTTCCCTGTCATCTTTGACACCCTTACTAATCAAGAACCTGTCAATCTCTGCTTTAAAAATATCCAATGACTTGGCCTCCACCACCGTCTGTGGCAATGAATTCCACAGATTCACAACCCTCTGGCTAAATAAATTCCTCCTCATCTCCAGTCTGAAGGTACATCCTTTTATTCTGAGGCTGTGCCCTCTGGCTCTCGACTCTCCCACTCGTGGAAACATCCTTTCCACGTCTACTCAATCTAGACCTTTCATGATGCTACCAGGTTTCAATGAGGTCCCCCCTCGTCCTTCTAAACTCCAATGAGTACAGGCCTCGGAGCCATCAAATGCTCCTCATACGTCAACCCAATCATCCCCGGGATCATTCTCGTAAACCTTGTAACCTGTCACCTAATATCTCAGCCAGATATACGCAAGTCCACATATACAAATACACAGGCCTATACACATACACTCACAAAGTGAAGCAACTTCTTCATGGACGTTACAAACTGCTAAAACAGATAGAATGAAGATATGTCACTGTTATTTTTAAGTAAGTTCTGGGAGTTCTCAACACAAGAATGAGGGAAGTCTGGTTGAATAAACATTTTCTGCAGAAATTAAAGAGCTCTTTCTATTAATAAAAAAAAACAGAACTCCTCAGATGTTTGGAATATAAAAGAAATTACCAGACAGCAATAAATGCCATGGGCAATTTTCCTTCCCCTTCAGAGGTAATGCAAGTGGAGAATGTGGTGTCTATAACACACATTTCAGGAATATAAATTTGGTTTGAATACTACTTTTATAGCCAGATCTGCTCGAAACTGCTTACTAGAGCTTAAGGGGGCTGTAAATTTTTAAACAATTAAGTCCCATTCGCTTCTCTCAGTGCTGGAGACTTCTGCACAAAGTCAAAAAGTTGTGGAGATAATTGAAATACATCGGCTCTTTTAGCTTGTGTAGGAAGGAACCGCAGATGCTGGTTTATACCGAAGATAGATACGGAATGCTGGTGTAAGAGGTGTAGAAAATCATGTGAGGTGGACTCACAGAGTCACTTACCCAGAGTAAGGTAATCGACAACCAGGGGCCATAGCTTTAAGGTGAGGGGGTAAAGATTTAATAGGAACCTGAGGGGTAACCCTTTCACTCAAATGGTGGTTAGTGCATGGAATGAGCTGCCGGAGGAGGTAGTTGAGGCAGGCACTATCGTAACGTTTAAGAAACATTTAGACAGGTACATGGATAAGACAGATTTTGAGGGATATGGGCCAAACGCAGGCAGGTGGGACTAGTGTAGATGGGACATGTTGGCAAGTTGTGCCGAAGGGCCTGTTTTCACGCTGTAAGAATCTATGACTATAACTCAGCGGGCCAGGCAGCATCTCTGGAGAAAAAGAATAGGTGATATTTCAGGTCGGAGCCCTTCTTCAAACTCAATCTTTTAGCTTGCTGTCAAGAAATTGAATGATGTCTGTTTAGGGTAGTGTGTGGCAGGATTTAAAAAATTTGGTTCGGTGAGGGTGGGGGTTCAAATGATAACATTCAGTCGTACTTGAGACACTTGAGTTGCCTGCTAAACAATAGACCTCCATTGATGAAAGTCTTTATGACTGAGTCCTCTGCCACCGGAGAACTTCATGTCAACTTCAAGGGAACTTCAAAAGGGACCTCTTCAGATGGGACCTCTTGATTCCTTCCCAGAATCAAGGGGACCTACGTGAGTCAGGGTAAATTTGGGGGGTGATGAAATCAGGAGAGGGTGAAAGTGAGGGTCACAGATAGGACAGGTGAGGGATAATTGCCAGATATCTATAGGAGTGAAGAGGAAGGCTGGTGTGGAGGGAGAGTTGACAGGGATGGAGTGTGAGCAGGGCAATATAGTTTAGAAGTACAACATGGAAACAGGCCTTTCGGCCCACCACGTCCACGCTGACTATCGATCGCCTGTTCACACGAGTTCTATGTTATCCCACCTCATCCACTCCCTGTACTCTATGGGCAATTTACAGAGGGCCAATTAACCTACAGAGCTGCACGTCTCTGAAATGTGGGTGGCACAGAGGCGCAGCAGGTAGAGCTGCTGCCTTACAGAGCCGGAGACCTGGGTTCATCCTGACCATGGGTGGAATTTGTACATCCTCCCCATGACCACGTGGGTTCCTCCGGCTGCTCCGATTTCCTCCCACACTCCAAAAATGCATGGATTTGAAGGTTAATTGGCTTCTGTAAATTGCCCTGAGTGTGCAGGGAGTGGATGATAATGGGATAACGTTGTACTAGTGTGAACGGGTGATTGATGGTCGGTGCAGATTCGGTAGGCCAAAGGGCCTGTTTCCACGCTGTTGGAAACTAAATGGGAGGAGCACCCGACAGAAACCTGCACGGCCACAAGGAAAACATGTAAACTCCACACAGACAGACAGCACCCGAGGTCAGGATCGAACCCGGGTCTTTGGCGCTGTGAAGCAGCAGATCTACCAGAGATCTGTCCAGATCGAATGTAGCCAACTTTCTTGTTCCTTGTTCAGCAGTGGTTGATAAATGATGAGAAGCTGCAGATATCTCCAGCTGCAGCCCGGAAGGACCATGATCCATCGAAGTGTTGGGCTGCGGGTATCTCGACAACCAACAGTGATAAACCAGCTCTGAGCTTTCAGTTCAGTGTAGCTGTCTCTCATTGTAGATCAGTTCAGAGCACTGCTCCCTGAACTCTCTGGGCAGTTGTGATCTCCCGCTGAGAACCCTTCTCCCTTTCTGCCTCCTCCCTCTTCTATCAGTTTGACACGTAGTGCATCGCTCTCCTCTGAGCTTTCCATTCATGTTCTATTCTGAAGAGAATACTGGTGCAAACATGACTAGCAGCAACTGGTTTACATGGAAACCTTTAAATCCAAACAGTGGCTTTCGACACCTCTCATTTCACTCCCAAAAATGTTTTTGGAACTTATTTGAAAAAAACTAGGAAGAACCAAATGTTTGTAGAATTATGGTGTGGCACGGTGGCGCAGTGGTAGAATTACTGCCTTACAGTGCCAGAGACCTGGGTTCGATCCTGACTATGGGTGCTGTCTGTATGGAGTTTGTCATTTCTCCCTGTGACCGCGTTGGTTTTCACCGGGTGCAGGTTTGAAGTTTAATTGGGTTCAGTAAAAAAAAATTGTCCCTAGTATGTGTAGAATAGTGTTAGTGCACAGGGTGATCGCTGGTCAGCAGGGACTCGGTGGGCCGAAGGGCCTGTTTCCGTGCTATGTCTCTAGAGACTAAAGTGTAGCAAGTCCGCTGGAAAACAACCTTTAGTTACATCAAAATACACCCCAGGTGAACATATTTTTGTCAACTCCTAATACACAATTAACATTATATCTCTCTTTCATGGACCCCCACCCTGGTTTGCACCCAATTCCCCTCTACCTATCCCTCCTTTCCCCCAAACCCCCCAGTCCCCTTCCATCTATATCCCTCTGGCTTCACGTTTCACTTCTCTCCGTATCTGACATGCTTTGTATCCAGTTTGAAGAAGGGTCCAGTCCCAAAACGTTGCCAGGGAGAGGCAACATGCAAATTGAAGGAACAGCAGCTCATATTTCGCTTGGATAACTTACAACCCAGCGGAATGAATGTTGAATTCTCTCATTTTAAGTGACTTCTACTAACACTCCCCTCCCCTCCTCCATTGCCCCCTTCCTCCACGCTAGTCATTTAACCAGTTCCACAGTTCACCACACTGTATCCCTCTTGAGATCACACATCCTCTAGCCAACAATCGGCCTACCAGGGCACTACCCTGCCTGAGGTCACCTGATTTGTCCTGGTCTTTTCTCGCCTCCTGCTCTCCCCCCTCCCCACACTTTCAGCCTGAAGAAGGGTCCAGATCCAAAACGTCACCCATCTTTTTTCTCCAGAGATGCTGCCTGACCCGCCGAGTTACTCCAGCACTTTGTGTCTGTCTTTAACTGGAAAGCGAATTATGGAAAATTGAATTTGGAACTTTCGCAACTGTAGTGTTGTGGGTTATGTGATTCATATTCATTCAAATGGGATTACAGCTGCACTTTGTAAGGGTAGTAAACTTGGGCTTGTTGCCACCTCTTGTGGAAGCTTCTGAAGGGCTCTCATCCAAAATATACTGTGCATAGGGATGGATGCTCAAAGGAAGTGAGACCACACGTGAATATAATGTTATGTGTAATATCCAGAAATTATTTAACCGCATAACTATGCTGCAATAATTTCCCCTCTTACCCTGATGGGAAATCGGATATTTAACTTGACAAATTCTTTTTTTCTTAATTATAAAATAATTGAATGTCACTATTCATCCTTTAAACTTTAATATAGTGTGGAAACAGGTCGCTTCAGCCCTTATCATTAGTACACTAGCACTATCCTAAACACTAGGGACAATTTACAGTTTTTACAGAAGCCAATAAACCTACAAACCTGTACGTCTTTTGAGTATGGAAGGAAGCCGGAGCACCCAGAGAAAACCCACGCGGTCACAGGGAGAACGTACAAACTACGTACAGGCAGAGACCCAGGTTCGATTGGCTTTGGTAAAATTGTTTAAAAAATCCCCCAGTGTGTGGGATAGTGCTAGTGTATGGGCCGATTGTTGGTCGGCGTGGACTCGGTGGGTTGAAGGGCCTGTTTCCATGATGTATCTCCCAAATCTAAAGTCTAATTCACATGCCAACTGCTAATCTCTATCCTCTTTCCTGAGCAAGCAGATGAATTGGAAGGAAAATTCACTCACGTAGCAATCTTTATGATCTGGAGACATAGGAAAGTGCCTTACACCCAGTAAGCTTCACTTGAAGCAGGCTCACTATAGTGTTGTGGGAAAGAGGGCAGCTAGTGTGTGGTACCTAGAGTCTTCAGTGGAAAGTCATACAGTGTGGAAACAGGCCCTTCGACTCAACTTGCGAATGCCGACCAATATGCCCCATCTACACTTGTCTCACCTGCCAGCGTTTGGCCCATATCCCTCTAAACTTGTCCTATCCATGTACCTGTTTAAATGTTTCCTAAACTTTGCAATAGTACCTGCCTCAACTACCTCCTCCGACAGCTCATTCCATACACTAACCACCCTTTGTGTGAAAAGGTTACCCCTCAGGTTCCTATTAAATCTTTCCTCCCTCACCATAAACCTATGTCCTCTGGTTCTCGATTCCCCTACTCTGAACAAGAGGCTCTCTGCATTTACCTGATCTATTCCTCTACACTTATAGCAAACAGTTTATTAATCATTCAGTTGGTAAGCATTTAAAGAAACTGATAATATGAACATACTGTACGAATTAACAGATCCTTGCGCCCTTAAACCCGTCTTGCCATTTAATAAGACTTTGGCTAATTTAATTTAAACTCAACTTTCATTTTGTGTCTGTCCATAGTTCGACCTTCACTCTTCCCCCTGGTTATTGAGAATATATTTACTGCTACATATTAAACATTTTGTAAAAATCTGCTTCCACTGCCCATTATGAGAGACCAACGATTCACAACCTTCTGGGAGAATCCATTTATAAATGGTGAAACTAGTTCTAGAGTCATAGAGAGTTGTGGTGTCATGCAGCATGAAAACAGCCCAACTGATCCATGCCGTCCAAGACAGTCCATTTAAGCTAGTTTTATTATCCCGTGTTTGGCCCATATTTCTCTAAACCTTTCCTATCCACGTACCTCTCCAAATGTCTTTTAATCCTCTCACAAGTAGAAACTCTCTGTCCTCATTCACCCTGTCAAGGCTCCTTCTCGCACCCAATTCCAAGTACAACTCTCACCAACTAGAGAGTGGTCCTGACCTCCCATCTACCTATTGGAGACCTTTGTACTATCTTTAATTGGACTTTACTGGACTTTATCTTGCACTATGCATTATTCCCGTTATCCTGTATCTGCACAGTCTGAACAGCTTGATTGTAATCATGGTGTATCTGTGGAGCTCACAGTCCCTTGGGAGGATGCTGTGCAGGAAGCCTTCGAAAGAAAGAAACTGCGATATACAGAGCTAGCAGCGGAGGCAGAACAGCGGGGCTGGAGAGCTAAGATCTGCCCGGTAGAAGTTGGATGTCAAGGTTTCGTGGCAACATCAACCTGATGTTGGACCTGGGGATCAGCGGACAAGCCCTATGCCAGGCATGGACAAGGTAGGCTCTCGGGTTAGGGTTAGCCTGTTTCTGCGCTGCACAGCTCTGTGGCTATATGACTCTAGTAGTACAGTCACCCGTCTCTGAGCTGTTTCTAATGTACTAACTGCCTTTGTTAAATAAGGAGACTAATACCATATGCAGTAGTCCATACTTGGTCTCTCTGAAGCTCTATTAAACCAAGCATAGTCTCTCTACTTTTGTAGTGGGTTTTCCTTTTAATGAAGAAATATATTCATTTAGTTTAGTTTTGTTTAGTGTTACCTGTACTGAGGTACAGTGAAAGGCTTTTGTCGTTTCATTTAGCCATACTAATTATTTGCTGCAGATTTATACTAGTCTTTTACAGATCACACACCAAGCCACTCAAGTCTTCAGTATCGTAGACCTCTGCAATCTCTCACCATGTTGCTAACATTATTTTTTATTTTTCCTGGTAAAATGGGCAATTTCACATTTTCCCACATTGTGTTCCATCTGCTGGATCCTTGATCATCCCTTTAACCTATCCATATCCCTCCTTGTGTCCACTTCACAACTTACTTTTCTGCCAGTATTTGTGTCATCGCCCAACGTGGCAACATCACCTTTTATCCCTTCGTTCAAGACCTACTGTATACATTGTCAGATGCTGAATTCCTAGCATCAAATCTCCATGATACACCATGTATTACTTCATACCAACCAAACAGTGATTATAGTTATTCCAACACGTTGACCCTGTTAGCCAGCTAATCTTCCATCCATGACAATTTATTATCTCCCACACCATGTGTTTTCCATTAAAACTTTGTTCATAAGTTCATGTGACTCAGGAGCAGAACTAGGCTATTTGGTCCATCAAGTCTACTCCACCATTCAATCATGGCTGATCTATCTTTCTCTCTCAACCTCGTTCTCGTGCTTTCTCCCCATAACCCCAGACACCCTTACTAATTATGAGTTTGTCTAATTTAGTCTCCGCATTAAAAATATCCATTGACTGCCTCCACAGCCTTCTGTGACAATGAATTCCCCTGATTCACCACCCTCTGACTAAAGTAATTCCTCATCTGCTTTCTAAAGGTATGTCCTAGGCACCTTGTCAAATGCACCGAGGAAACTAATATACCATATCAACTAAGATAGACAAGAAATGCTGGAGTAACTCAGTGGGTCAGGTAGCATCTCTCGATAAAAAGAATAGATGATGTTTCGGGTCAGAACCCTTCTTCAGACTACATATATACATTCCCTTTAGTTACAACACACAATTCCAATTGATTGAGAGACTACAGTTTTGCTTTTGTAAATCCGTGTTAACTTTGCCTAATTTCAAGGTGCCGAAGAAAAAATTAATTATTTTTTCACTTAAAGATGAGTGAGTAACTCTTTGCTATTCCCCACAACTTCCCATGAAACCTCGTGGTTAAAATTAAGAGCAGAAGCATAGAAACATAGAAAATAGGTGCAGTAGTAGGCCATTCGGCCCATTCAATATGATCATGGCTGATCATCCAACTCAATATCCTGTACCTGCCTTCTCCCATACCCCCTGATCCCTTTAGCCACAAGGGCCACATCTAACTCCCTCTTAAATATAGCCAATGAACTGGCCTCAACTACCTTCTGTGGCAGAGAATTCCACAGATTCACCACTCTCTGTGTGAAAAATGTTTTTCTCATCTCGGTCCTAAAAGACTTCCCCCTTATTCTTAAACTGTGACCTCTTGTTCTGGACTTCCCCAACATCGGGAACAATCTTCCTGCATCTAGCCCGTACAAACCCTTAAGAATCTTGTAAGTTTCTATAAGATCCCCCCTCAATCTTCTAAATTCTAGCGAGTACAAGCCGAGTCTATCCAGTCTTTCTTCATATGAAAGTCCTGCCATCCCAGGAATCAGTCTGGTGAACCTTCTCTGTACTCCCTCTATGGCAAGAATGTCTTTCCTCAGATTTGGTGACCAAAACTGTACGCAATACTCCAGGTGTGGCCTCACCAAGACCCTGTACAACTGCAGTAGAACCTCCCTGCTCTTATACTCAAATCCTTTTGCTATGAATGCTAACATACCATTCGCTTTCTTCACTGCCTGCTGCACCTGCATGCCTACTTTCAATGACTGGTGTACCATGACACCCAGATCTCTTTGCATCTCCCCTTTTCCTAATCGGCCACCATTCAGATAATAGTCTACTTTCCTGTTTTTGCCACCAAAGTGGATAACCTCACATTTATCCACATTATACTGCATCTGCCATGCATTGGCCCACTGACCCAACCTATCCAAGTCACCTTGCAGCCTCCTAGCATCCTCCTCACAGCTAACACTGCCCCCCAGCTTCGTGTCATCCGCAAACTTGGAGATGTTGCATTCAATTCCCTCATCCAGCTCATTTATATATATTGTAAATAGCTGGGGTCCCAGCACTGAGCCTTGCGGTACCCCACTAGTCACTGCCTGCCATTCTGAAAAGGACCCGTTTACTCCTACTCTTTGTTTCCTGTCTGCCAGCCAGTTCTCTATCCACATCAATACTGAACCCCCAATACCGTTTGCTTTAAGTTTGCATACTAATCTCTAATGTGGGACCTCGTCGAAAGCCTTCTGAAAGTCCAGATATAACACATCCACTGGTTCTCCCTTATCCACTCTACTAGTTACATCCTCGAAAATTTATATAAGTTTCGTCAGACATGATTTACCTTTCATGCTGACTTTGTCCAATGATTTCACCACTTTCCAAATGTGCTGCTATCCCATCTTTAATAACTGACTAGCATTTCCCCCACTACCGATGTTAGACTAACTGGTCTGTAATTCCCCGTTTTCTCTCTCCCTCCCTTTTTAAAAAGTGGGGTTACATTAGCTACCCTCCAATCCTCAGGAACTACTCCAGAATCTAAAGAGTTCTGAAAAATGATCACTAATGCATCCACTATTTCTGGGGCTACTTCCTTAAGTATTCTGGGATGCAGCCTGTCTGGCCCTGGGGATTTATCGGCCTTTAATCCATTCAATTTACCTAACACCACTTCCTGGCTAACCGGGATTTCACTCAGTTCCTCCATCTCATTTGACCCCCGGTCCCCTGCTATTTCCGGCAGATTATTTATGTCTTCCTAAGTGAAGACAGAACCAAAGTAGTTATTCAATTGGTCTGCCATATCCTTGTTCCCCATGATCAATTCACCCGTTTCTGACTGCAAGGGACCTACATTTGTTTTAACTAATCTTTTTCTCTTCACATATCTATAAAAACTTTTGCAGTCAGTTTTTATGTTCCCTGCCAGTTTTTTTTCATAATGTATTTTCCCTTTCCTAATTAAGCCCTTTGTCCTCCTCTGCTGGACTGAATTTCTCCCAGTCCTCTGGTAGGCTGCTTTTACTGGCTAATTTGTATGCTTCATCTTTTGTTTTGATACTATCCCTGATTTCCCTTGTTATCCACGGATGCGCTACCTTCCCTGATTTATTCTTTTGCCAAACTGCGATGAACAATTGTTGTAGTTCATTCATGCAGTCTTTAAATACCTTCCATTGCATATCCACCGTCAACCGTTTAAGAATCACTTGCCAGTCTATCTTGGCCAATTCACGTCTCATACCCTCAAAGTTACCCTTCTTTAAGTTCAGAACCCTTGTTTCTGAATTAACAATGTCACTCTCCATCCTAATGAAGAACTCAACCATATTATGGTCACTCTTGCCCAAGGGGCCACGCACAACGAGACTGCTAACCAACCCTTCCTCATTACTCAATAGCCAGTCTGGAATAGCCTGTTCTCTCGTTGGTTCCTCTACATGTTGGTTTAGAAAACTATCCCACATACATTCCAAGAAGTCCTCTTCCTCAGCACCCCTGCCAATTTGATTCACCCAATCTATATGTAGATTGAAGTCACCCATTATAACTGTTTTACCTTTGTTGCACGCATTTCTAATTTCCTGTTTGATGCCATCCCCAACTCCACTACTACTGTTAGGTGGCCTGTACACAACTTCCACTAGCGTTTTCTGCCCCTTAGTGTTTCGCAGCTCTACCCATATCGATTCCACATCCTCCAAGCTAATGTCCTTCCTTTCTATTGCGTTAATCTCCTCTCTAACCAGCAATGCTACCCCACCTCCTTTTCCTTTCTGTCTATCCCTCCTGAATATTGAATATCCTTGGATGTTCAGCTCCCAGCCTTGGTCACCCTGGAGCCATGTCTCCAAGCAACGTCGAACTGCTAATGATTTGGCCTGTAACTGCGTAGGAGCTGAGGTCTATGATGGAAACGTAAGCAAACTACCTGAATGTTGCTTGATAGTAATATGCTGATGGTTCTCTGATGTTGAATGCCAAATGGAGGGCAGAGGGGAGGCACCCATTATCTGCTATTTCCCAAGACTTACTTTTGGGAACTGACATTTAGTTTAGTTTAGTTTAGACATTCAGCACGGAAACAGGCCCTTCGGCCCACCAGGTCTATGCTGACCAGTGCTCACCGCATATTGACACTATCCTACACACAAGGGACAATTTACAATTACAGAGATTGTATGTTCTCCCAGTGACCACATGGGTTTTGTCCGGGAGCTCTGGTTTCCTTCCAAAGACACTTCTACTACCTGTATATATTTTTTGTGTAGTTTCCAATGGAGAGGACTGAGAGCATCTCTGATTGGAGGTTTTCAGGACTAAATAGACATCTAGCGGTCGAGTTGTGCCATAGTGTCAACAGAATTTAAGACAAAAGTTAATAAACCATGAGTTATGGTAACTGGTTGTCTTTCAAAGTGGTTAAGAAAGAACTGCAGATGCTGGAAAAATCGAAGGTAGACAAAAATGCTGGAGAAACTCAGCGGGTGAGGCAGCATCTATGGAGCGAAGGAATGAAGAAGGGTCTCGACCCGAAACGTCGCCTATTCCTTCGCTCCATAGATGCTGCTTCATCCGCTGAGTTTCTCCAGCATTTTTGTCTACTTTCGTCTTTCAAAGGGGAATATGTTAGTCGGTATTGTCCCACCAAGGTCAGATATGAGTAGGGTTGACAAAGAAACAAAATATGTCTTCATGTTCAACACCGACACTGTGGGCCGAAGAGCCTGTTCCTGTGTTGTACAAATTCGAAGAAGGGACCTGACCCGAAATATTGCCCATCCATTTCCTAATCTCACCCCGTTAGTCTGGTTCAGTAAAAACACTAAGTCAAGCACTGGATCAACGAAACTTCTTTATTCTCAATCACAAACACACTTCCTATATGACACCTAACCAACACCATGTGTCGATCCTTAGTCTCTACTCATCCAAGCCCTTCATCCTCGTGTGAATAGACACCTCCAGCAAGTCAGCACCGTCCCAAGTGCTACCCCAGAAGATCGACACAGACTCATGTGGTGTCCCCTCTTATATACAGTATCGGACCTGTGGTGCGAAATACATGGGGGAGGGGGGGGGGGCAACCCCTAGAAACCACTCATAAATAAAGATCATACAATACATTAATTGACAGTTCCCTAATCCAATCACAAAATACCCCATTACATTCTTTCTACATAAAGTTTCTAATGGAAGATAGTTCCCCGAAGTAAAGAAACATTTAACCAGGTAATATAAACAATTCGGGCAAGGCTCCATGTCTTGACCAATCACAAGATAACAGTGCCAAGACCCTGCAACATAGTTAACAGTGGTATTATAACATCCTGTTCTTGCATTTGCAGCAAGGCACAGCTCTTTCTGCAAAACCCTCATACATATTAACAATTGAGGGGACATCTGGACATCACCCTGTACTCAGCTTCCTCCCAGGACCCAGACATTCTGGAGCCATGAACCTCATGGTAATGCAGCTTTTGCAGAAAGATGCCAAGCAGGTTTTGCAAAGGCAGAAATCCTCCATTTTGTCACATACTAAATTGGCCAATATTATCATTCCCCTCTTTTATCTGCCTGCAGTCTGCACTTTCACCCTTTTTTATTTTTATTTTTCTGCTCCAAAAAACAAATGTTAGTTGGAGGTCTTTTATGTGGTGGGTGGGGGAGGGGAAGGGGGAAACTTTATTTCTTAGTCCCCTACCTGATCGGAGAGGCGGCTTCCCTCCGAGCTGCTTCTTCGCCCCTTCCTCGCGGCCTACCATCGAAACTGGAGCGGCCTTTCCTGTCGGGACCGGCCAGGACTACAGCTTCGGCGGCAGCACAGCGCTGGGATACCAACACGGAGCGGGCGATGCCTTACCGGGTCACCGTGCGGTAAGCTCCGGAGTGTGGTGACCGCCGACTCCAACATCGAGGAGCTGTGGCTGCGGAGCGTCCAGCCGTGGGCGGCACTGGATTTGGAACACCGGGATCCGAGATCGCCAGAGTCGCAGCTCCAGCCAGCGCGGCCTGAGGACTACGGGTGCCGCCGTCTCCAGACATTTCCAAGCCGCTGAGGAGTGTTTACCCGACGCCGGAGTTCCAGCTTTCCGGCAAAGAGGGCCTGAAAACATCGGACTGGCTACGGAGGCCACAAATAGGCCCCGACCTCGGGTGTTTCACAAAGGAAGAGGACTTAACTTTTTGATGCCTTTCCCCACAGTGGAAATTTTTGATTCTGTTGTCAGGGGGACATTCTTGTTGAATTCTATAAAGTGGAGTAGTAGTGGAGTTGGGGATGGCATCAAACAGGAAATTAGAAATGCGTGCAACAAATGTAAAACAGTTATAATGGGTGACTTCAATCTACATATAGATTGGGTGAATCAAATTGGCAGGGGTACTGAGGAAGAGGATTTCTTGGAATGTATGCGGGATAGTTTTCTAAACCAACATGTAGAGGAACCAACGAGAGAACAGGCTATTCTAGACTGGGTATTGAGTAATGAGGAAGGGTTGGTTAGCAGTCTCGTTGTGCGTGGTCCCTTGGGCAAGAGTGACCATAATATGGTTGAGTTCTTCATTAGGATGGAGAGTGACATAATTAATTCAGAAACAAGGGTTCTGAACTTAAAGAAAGGTAACTTTGAGGGTATGAGATGTGAATTGGCCAAGATAGACTGGCAATTGATTCTTAAAGGGTTGACGGTGGATATGCAATGGAAGGCATTTAAAGACTGCATAGATGAACTACAACAATTGTTCATCCCAGTTTGGGAAAAGAATAAATCAGGGAAGGTAGTGCATCCGTGGATAACAAGGGAAATCAGGGATAGTATCAAAACAAAAGATGAAGCATACAAATAAGCCAGAAAAAGCAGCATACCAGAGGACTGGGAGAAATTCAGAGTCCAGCAGAGGAGGACAAAGGGCTTAATTAGGAAAGGGAAAATAGATTATGAAAGAAAACTGGCAGGGAACATATAAACGGACTGCAAAAGTTGTTATAGATATGTGAAGAGAAAAAGATTAGTTAAAACAAATGTAGGTCCCTTGCAGTCAGAAACAGGTGAATTGATCATGGGGAACAAGGACATAGCAGACCAATTGAATAACTACTTTGGGTCTGTCTTCACTGAGGAAGACATAAATAATCTGCCGGAAATAGCAGGGGACCGGGGGTCAAATGTGATGGAGGAACTGAGTGAAATCCAGGTTAGCCGGGAAGTGGTGTTAGGTAAATTGAATGGATTAAAGGCCAATAAATCCCCAGGACCAGATGGGCTGCATCCCAGAGCACTTAAGGAAGTAGCCCCAGAAATAGTGGATGCATTAGTGATCATTTTTCAAAACTCTTTAGATTCTGGAGTAGTTCCTGAAGATTGGATGGTAGCTAATGTAACCCCACTTTTTAAAAAGGGAGGGAGAGAGAAAACGGGGAATTACAGACCAGTTAGTCTAACATCGGTAGTGGGGAAACTGCTAGAGTCAGTTATTAAAGATGGGATAGCAACACATTTGGAAAGTGGTGAAATCATTGGACAAAGTCAGCATGGATTTACGAAAGGTAAATCATGTCTGACGAATCTTATAGAATTTTTCGAGGATTTAACTAGTAGAGTGGATAAGGGAGAACCAGTGGATATGTTATATCTGGACTTTCAGAAGGCTTTCGACAAGGTCCCACATAAGAGATTAGTATACAAACTTAAAGCACACGGTATTGGGGGTTCAGTATTGATGTGGATAGAGAACTGGCTGGCAGACAGGAAGCAAAGAGTAGGAGTAAACGGGTCCTTTTCAGAATGGCAGGCAGTGACTAGTGGGGTACCGCAAGGCTCAGTGCTGGGACCACAGCTATTTACAATATATATTAATGATTTGGACGAGGGAATTGAATGCTACATCTCCAAGTTTGCGGATGACACGAAGCTGGGGGGCAGTGTTAGCTGTGAGGAGGATGCTAGGAGGCTGCAAGGTGACTTGGATAGGCTGGGTGAGTGGGCCAATGCATGGCAGATGCAGTATAATGTGGATAAATGTGAGGTTATCCACTTTGGTGGCAAAAACAGGAAATTAGACTATTATCTGAATGGTGGCCGATTAGGAAAAGGGGAGATGCAACGAGACCTGGGTGTCATGGTACACCAGTCATTGAAAGTAGGCATGCAGGTGCAGCAGGCAGTGAAGAAAGCGAATGGTATGTTAGCATTCATAGCAAAAGGATTTGTGTATAGGAGCAGGGAGGTTCTACTGCAGTTGTACAGGGTCTTGGTGAGACCACACCTGGAGTATTGCGTACAGTTTTGGTCTCCTAATCTGAGGAAAGACATTCTTGCCATAGAGGGAGTACAGAGATGGTTCACCAGACTGATTCCTGGAATGTCAGGACTTTCATATGAAGAAAGATTGGATAGACTCGGCTTGTACTCGCTAGAATTTAGAAGATTGAGGGGGGATCTTATAGAAACGTACAAAATTCTTAAGGGGTTGGACAGGCTAGATGCAGAAAGATTGTTCCCGATGTTGGGGAAGTCCAGAACAAGAGGTCACAGTTTAAGGATAAGGGGGATGTCTTTTAGGACCGAGATGAGAAAAACATTTTTCACACAGAGAGTGGTGAATCTCTGGAATTCTCTGCCGCAGAAGGTAGTTGAGGCCAGTTCATTGGCTATATATAAGAGGGAGTTAGATGTGACCCTTGTGGCTAAGGGGATCAGGGGGTATGGAGAGAAGGCAGGCACGGGATACTGAGTTGGATGATCAGCCATGATCATATTGAATGGCGGTGCAGGCTCGAAGGGCCAAATGGTCTACTCCTGCACCTATTTTCTATGTTTCTATGTTTCTATGAATAGGGATACCAAATCTGGGGACAATCTCAGTAACACCTCGACAACAGTAGCCGCTTTGTTATCAAGTGTTGGATAGTCCTCGATCTACCTGATGAATACATTGACTATTACGAGTACATATCTGTATCCCTGGCATTTCTCCAACTGTATTCAATTCAATTCAATTCAACTTTAATTGTCATTGCACAGATACAAGTATGGGTACAACGAAATGCAGTCTAGCGTCTGCTCGTAGCAATATTGCAATATAGAAATAAAAACACAGAACAAGAACAATATACAGAATAAAATACAGAATAAAATACAGAATAAGCAAACAATGTGGACGGAGAGACTGGAGAAATCTATCGGCGGGACTCCGAGTTCAGCAATGTGATAGTGTTGTTAAAGAAGCTGTTCCTCATCCTGCTTGTACGAGACCTGAGGCTTCTGTACCGCCTCCCTGATGGGAGGAGGGCAAACAGTCCATGGTTAGGGTGGGAGGGGTCCTTGATGATCTTCCCGGCCCATCTCAGACGGGCCGGTGAGCTTTCTTGAGCCTCCTCAGGAAGTAAAGGTGCTGCTGCGTCTTCTTGATCAGTTTGGAGGTATTGAGGGACCAGGACAAATCCTCTGAGATGTGTACCCCGAGGAATTTGTAGTTGGAGACACGCTCCACCTCAGTCCCGTTTATATAGATGGGGGTATGTCTGCCCCCTCTGTTCTTCCTGAAGTCAACAATAATTTCCTTCGTCTTCATGGAGTTGAGGACGAGGTTATTGTTGGCACACCAGACTGCCAGGTGCTGGACCTCCTCCCTGTAAGCTGACTCGTCATTGTCACTGATCAGTCCTACCACCGTGGTATCGTCGGCAAATTTAATGATGGCGTTGGAGCCATTCTTAGGGATGCAGTCATGGGTGAAGAGGGAGTAGAGGAGAGGGCTGAGCACACAGCCCTGTGGCACAGTGTTATAGTGGAGGAGGTGAGGTTGTTGACCCTAACAGACTGTGGTCTGTTGGTAAGGAAATCCAGTGTCCAATTGCAGAGGGAGGTGGAGATGCTAAGTCCGCTGAGTTTGGTGATCAAGCTAGCGGGGATGACAGTGTTAAAGGCGGACCTGAAATCAATAAACAGCAGCCTGATGTAGGTATTATTGCTGTCCAGGTGGGTCAGGGCAGAGTGTAGGGCCGCCGATATGGCGTCCTCTGTAGACCTGTTGGTCCGGTAGGCAAACTGATGGGGGTCCAGTGTGGGGGGGAGGCTGGATTTGAGGTGAGCCAGGATCAGCCGCTCAAAGCACTTTGCAATGACAGGGGTGAGTGCCACTGGGCGGAAGTCGTTGAGACTCCCTGTAGCTGATTGTTTGGGCACTGGCACAATGGTTGATGTCTTGAGGCAAGTGGGGACGACACCCTGGGCCAGTGACAGATTGAAAATGTCAGTGAAGACCATGGATAGTTGTCCAGCACATGCCCTGAGCACCCGCCCGGGGATGCCATCGGGGACGGCAGCTTTGTGCTCATTCACCTTGCTCATATATAATCCATCTGCAAAGTTTCAAAAGGACCCATGGACAAAGGTTCCCATCTCCGCACCTACTCCTTTTCCAGGATTGTACTTCTGGCAAATCAGGCAATTGTTACACTTTCTGGGCCAAAGTTTGTATTCTTGGATGCCACCAAGTAGCTAAGAGAGTGTCTCCAATAGCTCTTGTGCTGCAATGAGTTGAAAAATGCAGACACTCTACAACCCAAACTGCAAGAGAATCTGTCATGCAAGTCTGCCCTGCCAGAGTAGTCCAAAACCCCGTCATGCACTCAATTGTGCACCCTAGTTCTTTCCACAGTTTCACATCCCCTTCAGAAGCTTCCTCCTGTAATTGAATAATTTCCTGAATGGTTGACATTGGCTTTTCCGAAGGAGATCTGTTACCTAAACCTTTAGTCTGCCTCATCATTTTTGCCACCCCCATCTTACGTTCCCGGGATACTTCTTTTGCTGCTTGGTCAGCACAACGATTATCAATGTCTGTTGGGGTCTGTCCTCTGTCCACTACACTTCATCACTGAAATTTGTCTGGGTAGCATCAGGGCCTTTAATAAATCTGTCACCAACTGCTTATTAGATATTTTAGTTTCTGCCGAAGTTAGGAATCCTCTATTCTTCCATAATTGTCCAAAATCATGTACTACTCCGACTGCATATCTAGAATCTATATATATATGTTTACCCGTAAAATTTTCCTGATGATACAAGCCCCAATTAAAGCAAATAATTCAGCCTGTTGTGCTGAATAAGGTGACTCAAAGGCAGCCGCTTCTATGTTGTTCCCATCTTGATCTATTATTGCATACCCAGACAATTTCTCTCCCTAGGGTGCAATGGATGCACTCCCATCTACGTACACTGTCATGTCAGGGTCCTCTATAGGTGCATCTCTTAAATCCTCCCTCACGGATGTTTCCTCCTCGATTATAAACAAACAGTCATGTCCCGCCTCTGACTGCTCCTCCGGTGGTGAAACAAGAAAAGACGCCGGATTAATTGTGGTACAATGTTTAAATTGGAGTTTTGGATTGTTCAATAAGTACATTTCATATTTATTTTGACGAGCCATTGTTAGGTGCTGAGTTTGGAGCTGTCCCAACAAGGCTGCCACTGAATGGGAACTATATACTACTATGTCCTGCTGTAGGGTCAAATTAGCAGCAGACTATAAACTGTTGTTAATCGCCGTCAGGATTTGAGTACTTAATGAGTGTCCCCTTGCTACTGGGTCGAGTTTGGATGAATAGTAAGCCACTGGTCTGTGCCTATCCCCGTGTCTTTGGGTGAGGACTGCAGTCGAGCATTCAGAAAGAATAGTGCAATAAAGTTGGAAGGGTCTATCATAAAGTGGTCTTCTCAATGCTGGGGCCTGCATCAATGATTTTTTTACATTTTCAAAAGCCTCCTGTGCTTCCTTGGACAATTGGAATTCACCTTCTTGGCTTGTATATGGGGTTAATTCTTTGGTTTCCAGAGCTATATTCGGGTTACAAGGTCTACAGTAATTCACCATACCGAGCCATTGCCTCATTTGTTTTGCTTCTTTGGGAATCGGGAATTCACAAATTGGTTTGACTCTGCTCTTTTTTGGACTTCTTTCTGTTGCTGAAATTATTACTTCTAAAAATGTCACTCTTTGTTGAGCCATCAATACTTTGGACTGAGAGACCACAAATCCCAAATTTGCTGGGTGATTTAGTAATTGAGCAGTGTCTTCACGATTACTTGGTTCATCCATGCTGGCTACTAACAAATCATCCACGTATTGTATGAAGGTAGATTTTCTTTTGAAATTTAAAGTACTCAATTGTTTCTGTAGACATCGGGAAAACAAGGTAGGTGAATTAATGAATCCCTGAGGCAATCTTGTCCAAGTGTATTGTTGTCCCCTGTACGTAAAAGCAAACACATATTGGCTGTTCTTATGTAGAGGTAATGAGAAGAAGGCATGTTGCAGGTCTACTATTGAAAAGATTCTTGTTTCGGCTGTGATTAGAGCTAAGATGTGTGCAGGGTTTGGCACTAGAGCATGGAGCAGTTCTACAACTGCATTAATTGATCTTAGGCCTTGGACCAATCTGTACTGGCCCTCTTTTCCTGCTTTCGGAACTGCAAGGATTGGTGTGTGGCAAATAGACTGGCACTATACTAAGATGTCTTGTTCCAGCAATCCCCAAATTAACTTGTCTATGCTGTTAATGGCATGTTGTTTCAATGGGTACTGTTGTATTGAAGGCAGTGTCACCCCTTTCTGGAGAGCTACTTGGATGGGATCAATGCGAACACATCCTACCTGAGCTGCGTCTTCTGCCCACACTTGTGGGTCCACTTACTCACATACCTCACTCCCCAGATGCTGGTGTAGTTGGGCAACAACTGTCCTCGGGGCATGATAGAACTCAACAGTACATTGGTTAGACAGGTTCTGTTCTTCGTGCTTATTCGGGTCAGCCATGTCAATTGCCTTTCTCACCATTGCTCCCAATTCTTTTGCACTTGCTGGATACTTTTCTGGTAATATGCAGAGCAACCTCTGCAGTTCGTTTCCACAGGTTTACAGGTATTTCAGCGTATTCCACAGTCCCTTCCTTTCCTGTCACTAGTACCAACATTTTTATATTCAGATCTTTTCCTTTATGTTAACAGCAGTTACTTTGTTTCCCTTCTTAGTTCCTCTGTAGCCTTGGTTCTGGCTACAATCTCTCCTTCTCTGTCTTTGTGATAGGGATTCACTGCTCCAATGACCCAGCTGGTTACAATTAAAGCAAGCACCTGATGCTACTACTTTATCAACTTTAAAATACATCTTCGGGGAAATATGAGGTTGTCTATCATCTTTCCATGATTTGGCAGTATTCTTCATTAACTTCTTTCTTGTACAATTCTCAGTAATTATTGTAATGGTATGTTTAATTTTCTTATCTTGATACATTATTTTGATCGGTCCAGGGATAGTGGTCAGGCAATCTTGTCCATTGACTTTGGACAGACTGGCTAATCAGGACTGTGAAAATGGATTGGTCTGAGAAAAGGGTGTCTATCTTCTCTGTCCCTGATTTCCTGGCTTTGCTCCCTCTGATCTCTTTGATCTCTGAAATTACCGATCTCTCTGATCTCGGAAATCTCTTTCATCTCGAAAGTCTCTTCGCTGACCCCCTCCTTCACTTTGTCCCCTGGTTGGGCATGCCCTACTCCAGTGTCCTGACCCACCACAAGTATAGCATTGGTCTGGTCCTAGTATTATATTGCTTCTCCAATTCAGTCTCGGGGAAATTGGTCCTAAAGCAGGCATGTCATCATAAAAGTGATCTGGATATTCTTGTCCCCTTGTCCAATCTTTCATTCCATACTTCGCTCTTGTTTCAGAACTCCACAAATTTTCATCAGACCTTGGCGCCTCCTTCTTAATCACATATTCTGTTTTTGCTTTTACTGCAGGCTGACTTTCCTGCTTATTAATATCCTTCCAGTGATACCTCACTGCACGAGCCATCTGACTAGAACTGTTTTTTAAATTTTTTTTATATTTATTTATTTATTATTAAAAAAAAAAAAAAAAAAAAATTATTAGAAGTACATTACATTACAACCACATACATGAGTACTCGTCACTTATGTCTTCTTACAATTAATGTACTCCATTTATTTTTTACACTAGAAAAAGAAAAGATTGAAAGAAAGAAGAAAGTGAAGGAAAAAGTGAAAGTGTAGAAAATGTGACAACAAAAAAGGACGAAGACCCTAGAAGAGCAAAATTAAAAAACAAAAGAAAAAGAGTTAAGAAATAGACCCTAGAAAAGAAAGAGAAAGAGAAAGAGGAAAAAGAGAGAAACAAATATTTTTATGAGCATTACGTAAATGGGACATACCAACTCTTCAACTAGCATCCCCCCTTACCTGACCTCAATTTTTTTTAAAGTACTTTTGCACCCTATATTTGTAATAATTCTATAAATGCAGACCACGTCAGGTGGAAGTGATCTGGTTTACCTGCTAGGAGGAGTCTTATCTCTTCTAGGTGTAATGTTTCGAACATATTTGAAGTCCACATATTTATAGTTGGTATTGGAGCCTTCTTCCAAAATTTTAGAATTAGCTTTTTCCCAGTTATTAACCCATAGTCCATTAGTTTCTTTTGAAACACATTTAGTTCTGGGCCATCTTCCGTTATTCCGAAGATAATCCATTCTGCTTTGGGTATCAGTCTTATTTTAAATAACTTTGTAAAGATTTCAAAAATTTCATTCCAAAATGTTTGAATTTTTGTACAGAAAACGAATGAGTGCGCTATAGTAGCTTCTTGGGATTGACATTTATCACAAATAGATGATACATTTGGGAACATTTTATGAATTTTAGTTTTCGAATAATATAATCTATGTAAAATTTTAAATTGTATTAAAGTGTGTCTTACATTAATCGAACATTTATGCATGTTTAATAAGTGTTCATTCCAACTTTCCTTTGAAATTTTAATAGCTAACTCTTGTTCCCAGTCTCTTCTGATACCCTCCGTAGATGGTATTTGTACATTTAAGATAATATTATACAAATATGATATTAAGTTTGCTGATTCAGCTTTTATCTGCATTGCCTCATCCAATACATCTACTGGGTTATTATAATGATCTTTTGTATATTTTTTCAAATAGTCGCATATTTGAAAATATTTAAAATATTGATTATTTCCGAGTTTATATTTTATTTGTAATTGTTGAAATGAAAGTAATTTTCCAGTTTCATACAAGTCACCAAGCGTTTTAATTCCTAGTCTATCCCAATGTGTAAAAGCTTTATCTATAATAGAGGGATTAAACGAAGGGTTATTAACTATAGGTAATAAAAGTGATAAATTTTATTTGTTTCCAAATTCGGATTGTACTATGAATAATTGGGTTCTTATTATAATTTATGTTATTCAATTTCATTGGAGAAAGGAGAATCGCTCCAATGTTTCCAGAGGAGCAATCCTCTTTCTCCATTACAATCCAGTCCACTTGCTGGGCGGAGTTATCCATCAGTTGAATCATATTTTTAATATTTACTGACCAATAATAATACATAAAGTTAGGTAGTGCTAAACCCCCTAATACTTTAGGTTTATTCAGATGAGTTTTTTGTATTCTATGTGATTTATAGTCCCATATAAAATTAGTGATATCTGAGTCGAGTTTTTAAAAAAACTTCTTTGGTAAGTATATAGGAATCGATTGAAATAGGTATAAAATTTGTGGTAGAAAGATCATTTTTATTGCGTTTATTCGGCCTAGTAAAGACATCGGGAGCGTTTTCCAGAATTTATTTAGTGTGTTTAATTTATTAAGTAGGGGGTCAAAATTTGCCCTAAACATACCTTGATATGTTCTGGTAATTTCGATTCCCAAGTATTTAAATTTTTCTGTAGCTATTTTAAAAGGGAATTTTAAAAGATGTGTTGAATCTTTCGGTTTTATTGACATAATTTCACTTTTATTCCAATTTATTCTATATCCAGAAAAAGATCCAAAGTCTTCAATTAAATTTAATATATTTGGTATAGTGATTTGAGGTTTTGTAATGTACAGTAATATATCATCCGCGTATAAAGATATTTTATTATATGAGTCTTTAGTATTATATCCATGGATATCAGGGTGTATTCTAATTTTTTCTGCTAGCGGTTCAATAATGAGAGCAAACAGCTGTGGTGATAATGAGCATCCTTGTCTATTTCCCCTTGATAGTTGGAATTTCGAGGATAATATGTTATTAGTTAGTATTCTAGCTGTAGGTTTGTTATATAGTAACTTGATCCATAGAATAAAATTCTCCCCCAGTTGGAATTTTTGTAATACTTTATCCATATAATTCCATTCTACTTGATCAAATGCTTTTTCAGCATCCAGCGAAATAATTGATAATTCTTGAACTTCAGATTTGTGTGAGTGCATTATGTTGAGTAGACGTCTCATATTGTTAGATGAGTATCTCTTAGGGATAAACCCCATCTGATCTGGGTTTATTAATTTACTAATGTATTTACTTAATCTTCTAGCTAATGTTTTCGCTAATATTTTTTGATCTGTGTTTAACAATGCTATAGCTCTATATGAACCAGGTTCTTCTAAATCTTTGTTTTTCTTAGGTATTAGTGTAATCGTTGATTCCGCTAATGTATCAGGTAGTATTCGTTTTTTATAAGCATATTGGTACATTTTTTGTAATCTTGGTATTATTTTATCATAAAAGCTTTTATAAAATTCATTAGTAAATCCATCAGGGCCTGGTGTTTTTCCATTCTTTAGTGAGTTTATTGTATCTTCTAATTCCTTAATTGAGATTTGTGCACCCAATTCCTCTTGTTCCTTCAGCTCTAACTTTGGAAGATTACAGTTATCCAAAAACTTTGTGATATTATTGGAACCAATTGTCGTTTTAGATGTATACAAATTCTCATAAAATTGCGCAAATCTTTTATTAATATCCTTCGGTGTTGTTAATAATTCCCCTTTATCTGATTTGATCTTTGGTATAGAACTGTTTTCTGACCAGTCCATGTTGTTTGTTTTAATTGCTTCGGCCACATTAGTTGGTAGGCAGTTCAATAATATTGCGCAGTACTGAGGAGAATTTGCCCCATTCCGAAAATTTAGATCTCCTGACTGGTCCATATATAACTCCGAAAACCTTTCTAAAAACTCATCTGCTCCCTCTCCTTTCTTTGGTCTCACATCCAGAATCCTAGCAATATCTATCGGCTTCTGAAGAGTATTAGCAAGGGCAGTTAAAACTGCATCTTCCCTTGCATTATCAGTGATCACATTAGCCAGTACTTCATGAGTTGGGAGTCCTAAGGTTACTAAGAATCTGGTATGCTCTGTAGGAGTTATGATCTGTTGTATTACAGCCCAAAAGTCTCTGGAGTCAGCGTAATACACACGCATAGTGGTTCGAAGATAATCCACAAAGGAAGCAGGTGATTTCTTTCTGTCAGGCATTTTACTCAGTACTGCTATCATCTCATTAGGTTTCCATGGGGTATATACATCAATGGTTCGGGGATTGTTTGCACCCACTGCATTAGCCAGATCAAAGGCTGGATTGCGCATTTCCCTAACTGGGAACTGCCGACGGGATACTTGCTCTGCTTTCATGATATTGGCTATATCTGGATCTTCCTCAGTGTCCCCTGCAACTGTCTCACCCTCTGATATATCTTCCTCTTCACTAGGGGGATTACGGTACTTCCTAAAGGCACATCTCTGATTTCTCGCTATTTGTCTTATCCATCTAGGTTTAGGCTCATAAAATGGTTCTGGTCTTTGGGCTATGTCTCTAATAACCTCTCTCTCCTTAAACACGGGAGCTATCTTCTTTGTTTTACTCCTGGTACTATGCGCTATTGGACTACCTGCCAGCAGTGGAGCGGTTGGAGTCAAAGAACTCTGTACTGGTGTTGCTGCTGTTTGAAAGCATTCTTTATTATGGAATCTGCTGGGGGTGTGGGTGGGGCTGCAGGCTCAGAGCATCTGTTGTGTGCACAAGATGTACAAGGTGTTGGATTTGAAGATGGAGTATGGGGAACGCAAGAGCAATAAGGTGGAGGCTGCAAACTTTTCCTAATATTAATGCTTTCCCAATCTTCCAAATATTCATCGTCTCCCTCTTCAAAGCCAAAGCCAACCAACGTGTCCCTGAACTCTAAATCTACAAATGCCGGTTTCCCTTCAGGATTGTTATTTTTCTCCCGTTCCTTATGTTCCTTAATACACCCATATTTCTTCCTCAAGGTATCTGGAGGTCTTTCCTTCATTATCATCTAACTCTATTCCAAGCTTCAAAGCTGCCTCTTGCCAATTAGCCATGGTTGCATCCTCTCTACGTGCTTTTATTTCTTCATAATATTTTCTCCACAATCCAATCAGTTCCTTTGCTGCATCACTATTACTACATTGCCAAATAATCTTTTCTATATATTTCACTCCCTTCAATGTTCCAACCCCTCCTTCAGGCCACAACTCAACTCCTAATTTTTTATTCAGCGCTCCTGAAAAATAAATCTCTCTGCTTTCTGCGGGAACTCGCTGCATACTAATTGTAGCGGGGTCTCTGGGTCTTCCATTGTATCTCGTTCTACCTGGTTTCCCATTGTTCCCAAATATGAACACAAACTCTCAAACGATTCACACAATATCTCAACAATTCACACTTCGCCCCCCAACTTCCTCAGACTTAACAAGTTCGCTCCCAAACAATGGTCAAAAGCTTTACAGCTTGCCAGTAAGTCTCTTGCACAATCTGCACACTTTACACAATCAATCTCTCCTTTCAACCTGGGTACCCCAAAAATTACTTCACACAATCTCACACACAAAAATTCAAAAAAACCTTCCAATCCTGTGAACAATTTCAAAGTCTGTAAACAATCCTAAATCGGCAAACGATCTAAAGTGCTTTATTCTAAGGTGCAACGAAACAATCAAACACACTTCAGCAGCAAATCTTCTACACTTAAACACTTCAATCTAGACAAAGACAAATGAGCTCATAACACGCAATCAAAATCGTACTCAAACAAGAAATTATACTACTTATCACTATCAAGCAAAAACACACTCCAATATAGAACACAAGCATTCGTCTAATATCACATTCGCTAACTGTACAGTCCAACAACAAATCACAGTGTTATTTTTTAACCCAGATCGTGCTGTTTTCAACCAATGGAACCCCTCCCTTGGATACAAGAGATTTTCCCTTCAAAGTACTTTTTCACTTGGTGGTACTGTTCCCATCAAGATACTCTTCTCTAACAGGTACTCTTTCCTCACCCAAGTTATACTTGGCGGTACACTTCCCTTCAAGATACTCTTTTCTAACACACTTTAAAGCAACGGCAATATTAAACACACTTTACACTATAATATTTAAACA
This sequence comes from Malacoraja senta, assembly GCA_038087875.1. Taxonomy (NCBI): domain Eukaryota; kingdom Metazoa; phylum Chordata; class Chondrichthyes; order Rajiformes; family Rajidae; genus Malacoraja; species Malacoraja senta. The sequence goes on along the minus strand of CM075979.1, from coordinate 44,568,824 downwards.
ATCAAATTCAAATGATCTAATATATACACTTTTATTAATTTACAGTAGCCAGTGCCCTCAATATGAGAGCCAGGAACTGATCAATGAAGGATCTCTTTACAATAACCAGTCCTTCAATATGAAGCCCTGAATTTGGTAGAATTTGAATCAAAGAATTTAGTCCTTTAACCCCATGTAATTACCGTTTCCACTATTTTAGCTCCTCTCCCGAACCCGAATGTTATAATAGACACGTCTCCCAATTCCAATCAATCCTCAGTGTTGCCTCAGAGTATTTTCAGCCAATTATACTCCAACACTGGGTTCCCAGTACTGTTCCGGAGTCCTCGAACTTATCCAAAGTTCTAATACTGCTCACACAGGCGGTGCCTTCAACCCCTTAAGCTTCTCTTCTTTCAACCTGCTAGGTACTGGGCTTCAGCACGTATCCGCTTCACGCTGGCCGATCTTTAAGGTGTCCTTCCAATCGCACCCTCAGCACTGATACAGTACTTCTCTGCTTTGTACTGTTCCCTACTAAGCTCTGTATCTTAACATACCCCAGCGGGGTGGGAGATTGCAACCTTCACGTGTTTGCAACCTTAACCTGTTTCGACGAATGCAATCAACCCGGCGTGCACAATCAAGTAAGATCAAATAGAACAAGTTGTCGTACAACTTTAGGCTGTGCACGCCATACGCAAGAAGTAGAAGAAGAAGAAGATACCCCAGCCAGTTCAGGTATCCCAGTCTGAGCGGGGCCTCCAACCCCTGAAATTCTTTGGTGTCAGGTCAACTCAATGGTACCCGACCGCAACAGCTGTTGACTAACTAAGGTGTGGGGACTTTAACCTGCTAGAGAAAAGTCTTGTGAGCTTAACCCACGCCACACCCTTAGGCAAGGACTCTCTATCTCTCCAAGCCCTCAGTGCTTGCCAGACTACTATTCTCTGATCTTGTCGGGAACCCCCACACAAGCACGCGAATGATCGATTCGTCCCGATCAGCGAAGAGGGGAAAACCGGTGCAAAAACCGCACTGTGGCGCCGCTTTCTCCTCTCGCAATCTGGAACGACTCAACTCCCTGATCGCAAGCTTATGTCTGGGGCTCCGTTGAGATCCCAGACGAGCCCCAATGTACTTCTGCTCCTAATCTCACCCCGTTAGTCTGGTTCAGTAAAACACTGAGTCAAGCACTGGATCAACTAAACTTCTTTATTCTCAATCACAAACACACTTCCTATACGTTACCTAACCAACACCATGAGTCGATCTTTGTCTCTACTCTTCCAAGCCCTTCATCCTCGTGTGAATAGACACCTCCAGCAAGTCAGCACCGTCCCAAGTGCTGCCCCAGAAGATTGACACAGACTCATGTGGTGTCCCCTCTTATATACAGTATCGGACCTGTGGTGCGAAATACATGGGGGAGGGGGGGGGGGGGGGCAACCCCTACAAACCACTCATAAATAAAGATCATACAATACATTAATTGACAGTTCCCTAATCCAATCACAAAATACCCCATTACATTGTTTCTACATAAAGTTTCTAATGGAAGACAGTTCCCCAAATAAAGAAACATTTAACCAGGTGATATAAACAATTCGGGCAAGGCTCCATGCCTTGACCAATCACAAGATAACAGTGCCAAGACCCTGCTACATAGTTAACAGTGGCTCAGCTCTTTCTGCAAAACCCTCATACATATTAACAATTGAGGGGACATCTGGACATCACCCTGTACTTAGCTTCCTCCCAGGACCCAGACATTCTGGAGCCATGAACCTCATGGTTTTGCAGCTTTTGCAGAAAGATGCCAAGCAGGTTTTGCAAAGGCAGAAATCCTCCATTTTGTCACATACTAAATTGGCCAATATTATCACCTCCACCGATGCTGCCAGTGGCTCAGTGATAGAGCCACTGCCTCACAGTGCCAGAGACCCAAGTTCTATCCTGACTATGGGTGTTGTCTGTGTGGAGTTTGTACATTCTCCCTGTGATTGCGTGGGTTTTCTCTGGGTTTTCTGGTTTCCTCCAACATTCCAAAGACGTGCAGCTTTGTACGTTAATTGTCTTCTGTAAATTGCCCCTAGCGTGTAGGATGCGAAACTGGGATAAACGTAGAACTTGTGTATAACATACTGTAGATAACATAGAACTAGTGATCATTGGTCAGCATGAACTTGCTGGGTCAAAGGCTTGTTTCCATGTTGAATCTCTAAACTAGACTAAACTACTGAGTTCCTCCAGCACTGTGATTTATTCAAGATTCAGGCATCTGCAGTTCGTTGTGTCTCCTGTACTGCTCAGTACTCTCCAGCATCCCGAGAGAAGATGAATTGGTGACACTTCAGGTCGAGACCGTTCTTCAGACTGATTGACCAAATCCTACCTATCCTTGTTCTGCTGGGAAGCTGCCACTGAGTTACTTCAGCACTTTGTCTTTTTATTTTGCAAACAAGCATCTGCAGTTCCTTGTTTCTACCTGTACTTTAGTTGGGTCAAATCATTGCATGCCTTGGAAAAAATAATGTTTGTGTTCACAAAGAAAGCTCCCTCAGGAATATTGTGGAGGTGTGGGAGAGAAGGTGGTGGGTATTTGGGACGAGCTGCCTGATGAGGTAGCTGAGGCTGCTAGAATAACGTTTAAAAGACATTTGGATCGGTATACGAATAGAAGTTTAAAGGGCAACGGGCCAATGGGACTGGCTCAGGTAAGCCACTTGGTTGGCATGATAGAGTTGGGCCGAATGGCCTGTTTCCATGCTGTGGAACTCTGAAATTGGCTCTTGTCTGCACAGTAATAAATCATCCTGGTAATGTAATCAACACGTCAATGGCAAAGAGGAAAGGGGAAAATGAGAAGCTACCTATTGTTAAGTTCTGGACTATGATTTTCCCAATTCCTAATCCCAGCAATCAAGTTTATACCTAGTGTGTTATTGGTTAATGGATTAGGATTTCATTTCATTGGTAGATGAAGATACTACAGTGGTTAAGCTGGTAAAGCTTCTGTCTCACAGTGCCAGAGACCCGGGTTCCATCCTGACCTCGGGTGCTGTCCAAGTGTGGAGTGTGCAAGTTCTCCCTGTGACCATGTGGGTTTTCTCCAGGTGCTCTGGTTTCCTCCCACATCCCAAAGACGTGCGTGTTTGTAGGTTAATTGGCCCTCTGTAAATTGCCCTTAGTGTGCACAGTGTAGATGAGAAAGTGGAATAACATAGAATTAATGTGAACAGGTGATCGATGGTCAGTGTGGACTTGGTGGGCCGAAGGGCCTGTTTCCATGTTGCTTATCTTTCAATCAATCAATCAATACATTGATATGATTATTACCTTCTGTTCATAGATGGTGGATAACCAGTTGGTCTGCTATTTTGTGTGGGAAGGAACTGCAGATGTTGGTTTAAACTGAAAATTGACAATTCGTTTTAGAATTTTTTGATTATCAGTTTTTTAATGAATTTTATTTTGAATGACTAAAGTAGAAGTCGGCCAAAGAAATCTAAAAGTTATTAAAAGTCCTGGATAACACCTGCAAGAGAGCAAAGCTATGATGCACAGAATTCAATAAATCATCATAATGTATTAGGTATGAGTTGAAAAAAAGATAGTGACACACTTAATAAATAATGTTGAACCAAGAGAGAAACTGAAAGAGATTGAGGTGGACTTAATGGTGTCCGGATTTAATTATTATAGAGGATCAATTAATACCGCAAGCAGAATGCTGAGCTGAAATGGCAAATCAATGTGGCATAATTCAGATACTAGATTGATAGGGGTGCATAATACTGCAGTCACACTTTGAATATTTCATTCAACCTAGGCTGCCAGTTACAAGGGAGATTTCAAAGCTTTTGGAAGCAGTACAAAGTGTGCCATGTACAGTAGGTGATCCTAGTGTCAAATGAATGATTTATGAGAAAAGGTTTGATAACTTAGGTTCCTCTTCATTGATAAGAATAAGACGGTGCCTTATGCAGTCGTTTGATATAAAATAGATTGGAAATGTGAGCCACTCAGCTAATGATTCTCTGGCACGAAAAATGTGCCATTAATTTAGTTTAGTTTAGAGGTACAGCAAGAAAGGCCCTTCGGCCCATCGAGTCCATGCCGACCATTGATCGCCTGTTCACATTGTGTCTTACTTTCTCATCCACTCCCTTCACACTTGGGGCAGTTTACGGAGGGCTAATTAACCTACACACCTGCACGACTTTGGGATGTGGGATGAAACCGGAAGAAATGCACGCGATCACAGGGAGAACGCGCAAACTCCAAACCGAGAGCACCTGAGGTCAGGATCGAACCTGGGTCTCTGGCACTATGAGGCAGCGGCTTTACCGCTGCACCATTGTGTTGCTGAGTGTGCACTTCCCTGCCCTAGAGGTACTCCACTCAAACTGAAGAATGCATTGTGTATTTTACTTGCAGGTACTTTACAAACACCTCTCCCTTTTTGTACAGTACCTGTCAGAGGGAGTGAGGATCAGATTCTTTGAAAATGCAGACTGTATTCTTACAGTTTAAGATTTATTGTGTGAAACATATTACATTCATGTTGTCCTACTTACTACATTGGTCTTCTGAAAGATGTTAAAGGAAGCATGATCCTACTGCTAAATGCAATATTCATCCTATTCATACATAATGAATAGACAGTATAGATGGACGACTTCTGTAGTCTAACTGATGATAACGGGCAGATTATATTAGGCTTGGATCCAGGAAGAATGTTTTTCCCTCCACAAAACACAATGAACAATTGTCTGACTACAATACAGTCTATGGAAGTGCCATACTCCATGGGTCAAGTTTAATTATGTTGAGTGTTAATATATTGCCTGAGATACAGTCTTAACTGAGCTGCTCCTGTTTCTAAAAAAATAAGTCAGTGAAAATATATTTTCTAATGACTGAGAACTAATTTTCCTTTGCACGTCAGCATTTACCAACATCTCATCAGTTGTAAACAAAATTGCTTTTTATTTGATTCTTGCGTCCAAATTTTACTTTTCCTTCCCATTGCCTTAAAATGCAACAAGGTTTGGGTTTATTATTGTCACATACAGCGAGGTAACATGAAAAGCTTTGGTTTGCATTCAAGCAAATCGGATAATACTATTATAAATACCGCCATTTTGATCTAATACTTCCATGTGTACTTGACTCGCGTCACAACGGGGACCCAACGGGTCCACGGGTCATCTAGTACTATATATAAATACGTTCAAGCCAATATCAAGTACAATAGGTAGAGCAAAAGGGTTGATACAGAGTGCAGAATATAGTTCTCAGTATTGTAGCGCATCCGTTTCATTAGGCAAAGTCCAATGGGGTAGAGGTGAATCGGACAGTACCCAAGCTTATGGAAGGACTGTTCAGAAGTCTTGGGAAAAAGCTGTGTGGAATGGGCAACTAAACCCATCAACATTGTTCTTATGTCTCACCTCTTTAGGATTATAACCTGAATATTAGTTAGCTGTTTATTATCATATGTAGCGAGGTAGAGTGAATAGCTTTTTGTTGCGTGCTAGCCAGTCAGTGGAAAGACTACACCATTACAATCGAGCCATCAATAGTGTATAGATACACAATGGGCGGCACGGTAGAGTTGCTGCCTTACAGCGCTGGAGACCTGGGTTCGATCGCGACTATGGGTGCTGTCCGTACAGATTTTGTATGTTCGCCCCGTGACCACGTTGGTTTTCTCTGAGATCTTTGGTTTCCTCCCACACTCCAAAGAAGTTCAGATTTGTAGATTAATTGGCTTGGTATAAATGTAAATTGTCCAAGTGTTTGTAGGATAGTGTTAATGTGCGGGGATTGCTGGTCAGTGTGGACTCGCTGGGCTGAAGGGCCTGTTTTCAAGCTGTATCTCTAAACTAAACTAAACTAAACTAAACTAAACTAAACTAAATACAGGATAAAGGGAATCACATTTAGTGAAAGATAAAGTCCAGTAGAGTAACTATCTGGCCTAATGCTATTATTTCAACAGATACAGGTTACAAAGCTAAACTTGTACAGTCATTCCATTAAGCTTTTAGCCTTAATAATATTAAATTCTCTGCTCGTCCCATGTGCAGCAAATTAAGATATCTGAAAAATGATTTAGTATCTATTGGTTATGTCCTGGTATGTTTTATATTGCAGAATACTCCTCTGGAAGGAATTTAGATGAGAGCTGGATTTCTGTTTTCATATTATTTGACCCTGCCGATCTCACCAATAGTATTGGTGTCCAAATTTCCGAACCTCCATCACAAACCCGCAAACACTGAGAATGAAAAGGAGGGAGAGATGTCGTGCTTAGTTTAGAGATCCAGCATAGAAACAGACCCTACAATCCACTGAGAGTATGCTGACCATTGATCACCACTTATCCCACTTTTGCATCTACTCCCCACACATTCAGGACTTAGAATGTCTCAAACCAGGTCACATCCAATGAGAGAACTTTGGACAAGCACTCACTATTTCCAGTTGAAGAGGAATGTCATATTACTACTGGGATGGTGGGGGTTCGTGGGAAGAGGTGGTGTTTAGTTCAGAGATACGGTACGGAAACAGGCCCTTCATCCCACTGATCATTGATCAACTGTTCACTCTAGTTCTATGTTATCCCACTTACCCATCTACTCCCTACGCTAGGGGCAATTTACAAACCCGTATGTCTTTGGCATGTGGGAAGAAGCCAGTGCACCTGGGGAAAACCCACGCAGTCCCAGGGAGAACGTGTAAACTCCACACAGAGACATCACCTGAGGTCAGGATCAAACCTGGGTCTCTGGCATTGAGGAAGCAGCTCTACCAGATGCACCACTGTGAGGTAGTGGTTTCTGCAGGGATAGCAGTGTGAATTGCACTGTTTTATGAGACACATCATGAATTGAGAATGCCTGAGAACAGACAATGATGGTGAAACGTTCTCACCCATTTCTTTCCTCCAGCGGGTGTATTAAATATGTTATTTTAAAAACGGTGCCAGAATGTTACTTTAAATTGGCCCACAAAGATTTCTATGTACCCATACTAATCTGTTTTTGCTTTGCATCATCTGAGCTTGTATTGGGCAGAGAATATACAATATCTTAGTTCAGTTTATTATTGTCACATGTACCGAGGTACAATGAAAAGCTTTGGTTGTGTGCTAACCAGTCAAAGAAACGACTACATGAATACAATTAAGCCATCCACAGTGCACAGATAAAGGATAAAGGGAACAACATTTAGTGCAAAGATAGATAATTGAAGTTAAAGATAGTTCACGGTATGCAATAGGCTGTATATTCCAAATAAACAATAGCTTATGGGATTTATCACCAATATATTCCCTTAAAAAGTGTAGCAAGGAACTGCAGATGCTGGTTTATACCGAAGATAGACATCAAGTGCTGGAGTAACTGTTAGCACATCTTCCCCAGGGCACCAATGGGCCATTATGGACACCTGAGGTCATCTGTTGCCGGCCATGTTTTGTTCTGGCCTTTTTTTTGTTTTTTGTTCTGGCCTTTTTATCTGAAACATCACTTATTCCTTTGTCGACAGAGATGCTGCCTGACCCGCTGAGTTACTCCAGCATTTTGTGTCTGTTCTCTTAAAAGTGTTTGTATCATTATATTACTTTTATTTTCCAAAACAAAATCCCTGCATGATAATTCAACAGTATCTTTTAAGGTAAACTCTCCAGCGCAGTGAATTTTAACTGCAGATACTGTATCTGGAAGTAATCACGTACCTGCCATCTGGTGTTAGCCTGTCTCTGGAAGGATATTTATGTATGAACCACACTCTTCCCTGAGGTTACTGGAAGGGGCTGGTAACTCCCACCATCAGACTGCAGACATAAGATTACTGAGATGTGAAGACAATTCCTTCACTGATTTTCCGGCAACTGGTGGTCTGACCCCCACTTTAATCCAGACAAGATCTGCCCCCTTCCCTCCCCTTCTGGATGTCCCCCCATAAATGTGGTGCCTAGGCCGGGTGGGGTGGCCGATGTCAACCTCATTGGGACTTACGAGGCCGATCGGCGAGTCAATTTTGCCCCCTATGGCTGGGGCTCTGGAACTCTGGCCCGGCTGGAGCCGGCAGATCCGATCCCATAGCCAACTTCAGAGCCGACTTTGCAGGCCGGTATCTCAGCCCCCCCTGAGGCCGTGATTTCTGTTGGTCCAGCAAAACAGAAAACACGGCAAGGCAATAGACAATAGGTACAGGAGGAGGCCATTCGGCCCTTTGAGCCAACACCGCCATTCACTGTGATCATGGCTGATCATCCACAATCAGTGAGGAGTTCCTGCCTTCTCCCCATATCCCTTCACTCCGCTATTTTTAATAGCTCGATCTAAATCTCTCTTGAAAGCATCCAGAGAATTGGCCTCCACTGCCTTCTGAGGCAGAGAATTACACAGATTCACAACTCTCTGGGTGAAAAAGTTTTTCCTCATCTCCATTCTAAATAGCCTATCCCTTATTCTTCAACTATGGCCCCTGGTTCTGGACTCCCCAACATCGGGAACATGTTTCCTGCCTCTAGCGTGTCCAATCCCTTAATAATCTTATATGTTCCAATAAGATCCCCTCTCATCCTTCTAAATTCCAGTGTGTACAAGCCTAGTCGCTCCATTCTTTCAGCTTTACTCCTTGATTCCTCCCATTACCAATGCAGAATTTCACTGTACCTTAATTGGTACATGGGACAATAAACTAACCTTGAAACCTTGAAATCTTGGCTCTTGAACCAAGGTGGAATATCAGCTGTGGACCTGTATACCAATACAATTTCATAATATTCAGGTATGTTCTTGGCCTAATAATTGTAACAGGTAAACAATGTCCATTAGCGATACATTGTGGACTTTTCCTCTGGAACTTAATTTGGTTCAGTTTTGTTTTGAGATACAGCATAGAAACAGGCCTTTCAGCCCTCCAGGTCCATGTTGACCATCAATTAACCATTCACACTACTTATATACGAAACGAGAAACTACAGATATAGGTTAATACATTAAGGAACACAATGCTGGAGTAACTCAACAGATGAGGCAGCATCGCTGGAGAACATGGATAGGGGACCTTTCGGGTCGTCACCCTTCTTCGGACCAGTTCTATGTTATCCCACTTTTGCATCCACTCCCTGCACACTAAGGGCAATTTACAGAGGGCAATTAAACACAAAACCACATCTTTGGGATGTGGAATGAAACCAGAGCACCCGAAGGAAGCCCATGTGGTCACATGGTTTTGTAGGTTAATTGGCCTCTGTAAATTGCCCCTCTAGTACAGAGAGTGGATGCAAAAGTGAGATAACATAGAACTGGTCTGAAGAAGGACCCTCACTGAGCGGGTGAGGCAGCATCTCTGGAGAACATAGACAGGGAACATTTTGGGTTGGGATTCTTCCTGCAGTCCTTCCCTTTGGCTTCACAATTCATCTCAAGTCAACCATCTACCAATGAACCCCCCCTCACCTGTATCCACCTATCACTTGCCAGTCTTTGTCCTGCCTCCGCCTCTCTTCCAGCTTTCTCGTTCACCCTACTCCATTTGACTGAAGAAAGGTCCCGACCTGAAAAGTCATGTAATCATGTTCTCCAGAGATGCTGCCTCACCTGCTGGGTTACTCCAGCACTTGTCTTTTTTTTTTGTAAACCAGTAACTGCAGTTCCTTTTGTCGATGGTATTGTCTAATTGGATAGCCTGCAAAACCAATGTTTTCACTGTACCTCTGTACCCGTGACAATAATAAACCTAAACATAAGGTGGCTACTTTATACAAGAACAGATGTAGAATATTTGAAATTGGGGAAAAAAGACATGTTATTCAGAAATCCAGGTTTTGTTTTTAATAGTTTTTTTTCTTAAACAAACATAAGTCAGGCAAAGCTGCAACATCACAAGTAAGTGCGAAAGCAGTCATGTGCGTGACGCAAAGAATTTGTACCCTCTGAAAATAAATCAACAAATGTAAGTATAAAGTGAATGAGGAGAAAACTGACATGGTTTTATAATTGATTTTTAGTGACAAATTCAGGCAAGTTGAGCAATACACAAAGTGCTGGAGGAACTCAATGGATCAGGCAGCATCTGTGGAGGGAATGGACAGATGACGTTTTGAGTCGAGACCCTTCTTCAGTCTGGTTATAGAAGGTGGGGGAGAAAGATGGAAGAGAGGTGGGGCAGGACAAAGGCTGACAAGGGTACTCATTGGAGACCCTCAGACTATAATCGGACTTTACTGGACTTTATCTTGCACTAAACGTTATTCCCTTTATCTTCTATCTGTACACTGTGAACTGATCAATTGTAATCATGTATAGTCTTTCCTCTGAAGATAGACACAAGACTCAGCGGGACAGGCAGCATCTCTGGAGAGAAGGAACGGGTGACGTTTCGGGTCGATACCCTTCTTCAGACTAGAGTCAGGGGAAAGGGAAATGTGAGATATAGACGGTGAAGTAGAGAGATATAGAACAAATGAATGAAAGATATGCAAAAAAAGTAACGATGACAAAGGAAACAGGCCATGGGTAGCTGTTTGCTAGGTGAGAACGAGAAGCCGGTGTGTCGGGTGGGGGAGGGATGGAGGGAGAGGGAATGCACGGGTTACTTGAAGTTTGAGAAATCAATGTTCATACCATTGGGTTGTAAGCTGCGCAAGCAAAATATGAGATGCTGTTCCTCCAATTTGTGTTTAGCCTCACTCTGACAATGGAGGAGGCCTAGGACAGAAAGGACAGTGTGGGAATGCGAAGGGGAATTAAAGTGTTTAGCAAACAGGAGATCAGATGGACTGAGTAAAAGTGTTCAGCGAAACGATCACCCAGTCTAAGTTTGGTCTCGCCGATGTCCACATCTTGAACAGCAAATACAGTAGATGAGGTTGGAGATGGTGCAAGTGAACCTCTGCCTAAGCTGAAAGGATTGTTGGGGTCCCTGGACAGAGTTGAGGGAGGAGATATAGGGACAGGTGTTGCATCTCCTGCGATTGCAGGGGAAGGTACCTGGGGAGGGGGTGGTTTGGGTGGGAAGGAACGTTGACCAGGGAGTTGCGGAGGGAACGGTCTCTGCGGAAGGCAGAAAGGTGTGGATATGGGAAAATGTGGCTAGTGGTGGAATTCCGTTGGAGGTGGCGAAAATGTTGGAGGATTATGTGTTGTAGGCTGATGGGGTGGAAGGTAAGGACTAGGGGGACTCTGTCACTGTTGCGACTAGAGGGAGGGTGAGCAAGGGCGGAGCTGCGGGGTACCAAAGAGACATGTGTAAGGGCCGCATCTATGATGGGAGAGGGGAACTCCCATTCCCTAAAAAATGAGGACATCTTGGTATGGAACACCTCATCTTGGGCGCAGATGCGGCGTAGATGGAGGAATTAGGGGATAGAGTCTTTGCAGGCAGCAGTGGGAAGAAGTGTAGTCGAGATAGTTGTGGGAGTCAGTGTGTTTGGAATAAGCATCAGCAGATAGTCTATTTCCTGTGATGGTGACGGTGAGATCAAGAAAGGGAGTGAGTTGTCGGAGCATTCCTCTAACTGGATAGCAAGCAATAAAAAGCTTTTCCCTATACCTCTGTGAATGTGACAATAAACTAAACTAACTAATTTAATTGAATTGAATTGAATACTTTTTTGATAACTTTATACATGTGTCAAGTCACAGTGAAATTCTTTGTTTGAATTACCCAAGGTATGCAAATAGTTGCCACATAAAGGGCATTGACAAAGTTACAAAGTATCCCGTCAGGTTTAGCCTTGATCTGCCCCGCTCCTTCACGGCTGTCTCTCCACGCTGGGTCCCCCTTTGTTCCCAGCGGGGCGTCCACTGGCTCCCAGGCGGCCCTCATTGACCGCCGCACCAACCTCTTCCACGATCGCCACCACGATCGCCGCTGCGTCTCTTCCTGATGCTTCCGCGGCGCCAACCCAGGCTCCGCCGATTCAGGCTCCAACCCACGAGGCTCTGCCACCGGCTAAGTGATGGGTGGATACAGGGGAAGGAGTTTTGATTGACAGATGGGTGGAGTAAGTGACAAAGGCAGGAGGTGAAAAAGACAACAAGGTGCTAGATAAGGAGGAGGAGTGACATGTGAAGCTAGAGGGGGGATACAGGCAGAAGGGAATGGGAGGACGATGAGGGGTGGGGTGAGTGGGAGGAGGAAAAGGGTTGAGATAGTGGGAGAAATGGGTGCACACTGTGGAGGGCGGGAGTGGAGGGAAAGGGGATTTTACCTAAAATTGTAGATTTTATGTTCATGCTGTTGTATTGTAAGCAATTCCAGTGGAATATGAGGTGCTGCTGTTCATCCATTTTGCATGTGACCTCACTCCAACAGGGTGGCAGAGTGGTGCATGTTCTGGGAGCAACCGGGGAAACGCAGGTGGTCACAGGAAGAATGAGCAAACTCCACACAGACAGCACCTGAGGTGAGGATTGAACCTGGGTCTCTGGCGCTGTGAGGCAGGCCACACCCACCACCCTCTGTGGGGGGAAAATTTTGCCACTCAGGGTCATCTTTTATAATAGACGTATTAGTGATTTCAACCAAATGAGATGAGGCAGAAGATGCTTGACCTTGCCAAGAGTGTACACCCCATGCTGTTAACTCCCAATGGTTTGAAGGTAGACTTGCCTGGACTCTGGCTCAATAATAGTAGCACTCTAATCATTTCCACAACGTTTCTTCTTTCATTGTTTCTTCATGTTCTTTTAAAACACGCCAATCCTTAGATTTTAAACATCCACACCCTAACCTTCATGAATGGCCCGCAACCTGTATGTCTCCTGAAACCTTTAGATTATATATCAGTCACAAAGAGCATTGTCAGTTCTGTACGGAGTTTGCACGTTCTCCCTGTGACCATGTGGGTTTTGTCTGGGTGCTTAGGTTACCTCCCACATCCCAAGGACGTGCAGGTTTGTAGGTTAATTGGCTCCTGTAAATTGCCCCGAGTGTGCAGGTTAGAACTAATGAACAGGGTGATCGCTGGTCAGCATGGACTTGGTGAGCCAAAGGGCCTGTTTCCGTGCTGTATCTATAAACTATAGACAGGAAAGAGGCGTGATGACCAGCATTCCATTGGTAAAGTTTTAATAACCCCTTCAGTAAAATGATGGACTTCCCAGCCAACACAACGGTATGAACATTGAATTTTCCAATTTTAGGTAACTTCTAACAACTGCCCCCCCGCTCTTCCCTTTTTTTCCCCCACACCCCTCCTTTCTTTCTCCCCCCTAACCCTGTGCCCCACGTGAACTTTCACCTATATTTTCCCCTGCCCCTCCACCCACATTCCTTCCTCTGGCTTCACAATTCACAATTCAATCCTTTTGTCATACCTTCTGTTTTAATCTCTGTCCTTTGTTCCAAATATTCAAATAGCCCTCCTCACCTGTATCTACATTACCTGACAGGCTTTGTCCTGCCCCTCCTCTTTAACAGCTCCTCTCCTACCAGCCAATCAGTGAAGAATGGTCCCAAACTAAAATGTCACCTATCCATGTTCACCAGAGATGCTGCCTGACAAGTAACTCCAGCACTTTGTGTCCTTTTTCAGGCATATTGATTGTAGGAAGAAATGTTGTAGTATACCCATACCCTGCAGCAGTGGTGAGTTATCGAACTAGTCATGTAACAAAGGTAATGCCACTGTGGTGATGGGGGATTTCAATATGCAGGTAGACTGGGAAAATCAGGTTGGTTCAGGACCCCTAGAAAGAGAGTTTGTAGAATGCCTCCGAGATGGATTCTTAGAGCAGCTTGTAATGGAGCCGACCAGAGAAAAGGCAATTCTGGATTTAGTGTTGTCCAATGAACCAGATATGATAAGAGGTAAAGGAACCGCTTGGAGGTAATGATCATAATATGATTAGTTTTAATCTGCAATTTGAGAAGGAGAACGTTAAATCGTTAAAGTGGCAGTGATGCAGTTGAACAAAGTGGACTATGAAAGCATGAGAGGGGAGCTGGCCAAAGTAGACTGGAAAGGGATTCTAGCAGGAATGACAGTGGAACAGCAATGGCAGGAATTTCTGGGCATAATCCGGAAGACGCAGGATCATTTCATTCCAAAAAGGAAGAAAGATTCTAAGGGGAGTAGGAGGCAACCGTGGCTGACAAGAGAAGTTAGGGATAGAATAAAACGAAAAGAAAACATGTATAACACAGCAAAGAGTAGCCGGAAGCCAGAGGGTTGGGAAACTTTCATAGGACAGCAGAAGGAGACAAAACGGGCAATACGGGCTGAAAAGATGAAGTATGAAGGGAAGCTGGCCAGGAATATAAAGAAGGACAGTAAAAGCTTCTTTAGATATGTTAAGGGAAAAAGAGTAGCAAAGTCAAATGTGGGTCCCTTGAAGGCAGACACGGGTGAAATTATTATGGGCAACAAGGAAATGGCAGAAGAGTTGAATAGATACTTCGGATCTGTCTTCACTAAGGAAGACACAAACAATCTCCCAGATGTACTGGAGGACAGAGTGGGTAGAGGAACTGAAAGAAATTTTCATTAGGTGAGAAATAGTATTGGGTAGGCTAATGAGACTGAAGGATGATAAATCCCCTGGGCCTGGTGGTCTGCATCCCAGGGTCCTCAGGGAGGTGGCTCTAGAAATAGTGGACGCATTGGTGATCATTTTCCAATGTTCAATAGATTCAGGATCAGTTCCTGTGGATTGGAGGATAGCTAATGTTATCCCACTTTTCAAGAAAGGAGCGAGAGAGAAAACGGGGAATTACAGACCAGTTAGCCTGACCGGTGGTGGGAAAGATGCTGGAGTCAATTATTAAAGAGGTAATAATGGGGCATTTGGATAGCAGTAAAAGGATTAGTCCAAGTCAACATGGATTTATGAAAGGGAAATCATGCTTGACTAATCTTCTGGAATTTTTTGAGGATGTGACAAGTAAAATGGATGAAGGGGTGCCAGTGGATGTAGTGTATCTAGACTTTCAGAAAGCCTTTGATAAGGTCCCGCACGGGAGACTGGTGACTAAAATTAGAGCACATAGTATTGGGGGTAGGGTGTTGACATGGATAGAAAAGTGGTTGGCAGACAGGAAGCAAAGAGTAGGAGTGAACGGGTCCTTTTCAGAATGGCAGGCAGTGGCGAGTGGAGTGCCGCAAGGCTCGGTGTTGGGGCCGCAACTGTTTACCATATATATTAATGATTTGGAAGAGGGAATTAGGAGCAACACTAGCAAGTTTGCGGATGACACAAAGCTGGGTGGCAGTGTGAACTGTGAAGAGGATGTTAGGAGGTTGCAGGGTGACCTGGACAGGTTGAGTGAGTGGGCAGATTCGTGGCAGATGCAGTATAATATAGATAAATGTGAGGTTATCCAGTTTTGGCGGCAAAAACAAGGGGGCACATTATTATCTCAATGGGGTTAGGTTAGGTAAGGTGGAGGTGCAGCGAGACCTGGGCGTCCTTGTACACCGGTCACTGAAAGTTGGTGTGCAGGTACAGCAGGCAGTGAAGAAAGCTAATGGCCTTCATAACAAGAGGATTTCAGTATAGGAGTAAAGAAGTTCTTCTGCAGTTGTATAGGGCTCTGGTGAGACCACATCTGGAGAATGGTGTACAGTTTTGGTCTCCTAATTTGAGGAAGGACATCCTTGTGATTGAGGCAGTGCAGCGTAGGTTCACGAGATTGATCCCTGGGATGGCGGGACTGTCATATGAGGAAAGATTGAAAAGACTAGGCTTCTATTCACTGGAGTTTAGAAGGATGAGAGGGTTTCTTATAGAAACATATAAAATTATAAAAGGACTGGACAAGCTAGATGCAGGAAAAATGTTCCCAATGTTGGGCGAGTCCAGAACCAGGGACAACAGTCTTAGAATAAAGGGGAGGTCATTTAAGACTGAGGTGAGAAAAAACGTTTTCACCCAGAGAGTTGTGAATTTATGGAATTCCCTGCCACAGTGGAGGCCAAATCACTGGATGGATTTAAGAGAGAGTTAGATAGAACTCTAGGGGCTAGTGGAATCAAGGGATATGGGGAGAAGGCAGGCACGGGTTATTGATAGGGGACGATCAGCCATGATCACAATGAATGGCGGTGCTGGCTCAAAGGGCCGAATGGCATCCTCCCACACTTGTTTTCTATGTTTCTATGTTTCTCTGTTTCTATGTTTCTAGTCGTTTTATTGAAGGTTGTTAGTACCTAACATAGACAATGGGTACAGGAGTAGACCATTCGGCCCTTCGAGCCAGCACCGTCTTACACTTTCACCAATCTTGCCCAATAAAGTCATCACATTTTTCCTTTTTTAATTTCCTTTCCTCCACTTTTTTCTTTTGATACTACAACTATATGGAATCTATTCCTCTAACATACTCATGCGATTAGGAGCAAAATTGTTGACGGCCATCCTGCCGATTACTTTAATTGTAGGAGGGAAATTTGTGCTATACCCGTACCCTGTATCTGGCTTTACTCAGATAGGTATTAACACAAAACAAAACAGCTCATAGATCAGTGGTGAGTCTATCAAACAAGTCAGTTTATTGGAGGCATTAACATTGCATACTAAAAAGCACACTGTGAGAACCCAAAGTGTTTCAAAGATTCGCAGTACCTACAGCATTTTTATATTCTCATGACACAATGGTTACTTGTGGATTTGAAATGTCACCATTAATCAATGTCTCCGTAACCTTTCATCTTTGTCTTTCCCCAAAGTTATCTTTAACCTTACGATTCCTGTGCTAACTTGGCACATCAATTGTTTGGAATTTTAATGCAGATATTTTCATTTTTTAAATAATTTTTATGGGTACATGGATGAAATTCAGAACCTACATAGGTTAAAAGGCAAAGTAAATGCAGATGTTGGATATCTAAAATAAAAAAATAAAAAAAACTAGCAGAAATACTCAACAAGTCAGGCCACATCTGTAAATAGAGAGAGAGATTTTGTAGTGTACGGAAACAGGCCCATTGGCCAATCTTGTCCATCCAACCAAGATGCCCTCTCTTAACATATCCCATTTACCCGTTTGGCCCATATCACTCTAAACCTTTCCTACCCATGTGCCTGACTAAGTGTCTTTTATATGCTCTTACAGTATCTGCCTCAAGTAAGAATGCTCAATATTTATGTTCAATATTTATACCCAAATGTCGATAAAAAAAAGTGTGATGCATATCAAGAAATATTCCAGAAAAGGGTGGAACAGTGGCGCAGTAGGTAGAGCCACTGCCTCACAGCACCTAAGATCCAGGTTTGATCCAGACCTCGGGTGCTGTCTGTCTGGAGTTTGCATGTTATCCCAGCGACCGGGTGCTTCGGTTTCCTCCCACATTCCAAAGACGTGCGGGTTTGTAGGTTCATTGGCCCTCGGTGAATTGCCGCTAGTGTGTAGGGAGTGGATGAGAAAGTGGGAAAACATAGAACTAGTGTGAACGGGTGATCGTTGACTCGGAGGGCCGAGGGGCCTGTTTCCATGTTGCATCTCTACATTAAATTAAGTATTTACAAATTATGCATCACTCTCAATCAATCAAAAAATTGGAAACCTCCTTCCACCACATTTGATAATAAGCCCCTTGTTTTGATGTTTTGGTGAGTTGAGACGAGAGTCAATTTCCAAAATAAGTTTTATTATCGAAATGACAAAATCAACGGTATACAGCAGATGGGAGGCGGACTCTTGCGGCAGGGCCCCCACCACATGGAAGTACTTTGTCTCGTCCGCGACGAGGCGGCGCAGATGGAACTGCGCCTCAACGTGTGCGAACCACACTTGCGGCTGATCGGGCCAAAACACAGGCAGTTTGAGGCTGACGGCGCTCTGATGGGCGTCGGAAGCGGCGGTGGGAGCGTAATTATCTTGCATGCTGGCGTCCAATTTTCGATTGGGCGTGTCGGGGTCACCAATTTGGCAAGTTGAGACGAGAGTCGATTCCCAAAATAAGTTTTATTATCGAAATGACGAAATCAACGGTATAACACAACAGCCAATACAAAGGTCAAACCACAACGGTGGTCGAGAACGACTGAAGGGGCCTCGCCCAGAAAGTTCGCGAATACAAAACCCCTCCCCACAGTCACACGACCGAAGCACCTGACCGCAGGGTTCGATTACCCACGGGCATCAGCAGGTGCCGCTACAATGTTTCATATAAAACATTGCCAGATCAGATCTGTATTTTAATTAGCTGCTCAATAGAAATGATAAAGGTTCTGCTTAAAACAATTACTTAAGATTCCAGCTGCCTTTCACAAAGAAAAGATCATCTGATTTTACCTCTAAAAGTCTAAATGGAAGAAACTGTATTTTATCACAACCTCTGGATAAATCCCATGCAATTTTACTTTGGTTACTGTCACAGCAAGAAGCAAATTCAGACCGGTGGCATTTGCCCAAAAGATTCAGCAATCCATTTAATACATTTTGTTCTCTTTAGCCTATGAGATTTCCTCTGAATTTCCTTTGCAACAATTCTGCTTTTGTTCTTTTGAGCTGCTCCTAATATTTTCAGCATGCACAGCGATCCTACAAATACGTTAGTTGATAGTCTTCTTTGAGTGTATTGGCTGAGGCTGGTAAAGTTGCATGAAAGGTTTTGAATAACTATGACTGCACTTTAAAATTTACTGTAAAATGGCTGTAAAGTGGGGATTTCTTGTCATTTATATTTACATTTTTTGTCAGTTATTTGTGCTTCCTCACTTTACCACTGCAAATCCAACAATATTTGGAAGCAATATTGACTATGATGGTAATCTTACAAATAGCCAGATTATTTAAATTCTATTACATTTTAATCTGAGTACAATAGAACTGATTAGAGTTGAAAGACACAAAGTGCTGGAGTAACTCAGTGGGATAGGCGGGACAGATAAGGAATGGGCGATGTTTCGGGCCGAGACCCTTCTTAAAATTAGAGTTGACTTTGGTAATGACACAGGAACACCACCATGGGTTCCTCTGTTGTCGAGATTATTTTCTAGTGAAGGTGAAAATATGGAGATTTTATAGAATTTAAACGTTTACAGTGACAGTCTATGTACTAAAGGTCACATGTAACCTGAATAACACATAGATTGACAGATTCTATTGTCTATTGTCTATTCCAAGAGTAATCTTTCACTCTAGATCAAGGGTCCCCAACTTGGGGTAAATTTACCCCCAGGGGGTAAATTTCACCTACCCAGGAGGTAAATTTGTTGCTTCTGGATTTGTTAAAAACAGTATTTTAAAATTTCCCCTTTGTCGGTTGCTTTATTATGGTAGAAGTGTAAACACAAATTACTGAACAAAACAGGGTGGGGGTAAATTTACTTTCGAAAAGTTGCCAGGGGTAAACGGGATGAAAAAGATTGGGAACCGATGCTCTATATGATATTCAGGTTACAGGTTGTATTGTCTGAAGAAGGGTTCCGGCTTGAAACATCACCCATCCTTTCTCTCTCGAGATGCTGTACGAACCGCTGAGTTACACCAGTATTTTGTGTCTATGTACAGATTGTATTTGTAGATATCAAAGATACATCAAATTCTTTCTTCTTTGCAGGTTCAATATTATCAATGAAAATAAAACATGTATTTATCTTACTGATAGATCCAATGCAAAGGTGGGTTTCTGATAATTAGGGTCATGTGTACCAAGGTACAATGAAAAGCTTTGTTTTGCATGCTATCCAGGCAGATCAGTTAATACTATACGTAAATACACTCAAGTCAAGCCTGAGTACAATAGTGCAAAGGGGAAACTTGTTATTTTCTGAATTTATTATACAGATTGGTTAAATCAACTACAAAGTATATAATTCCAATAGGTTGTTGTTTATTAGTCACAGATATTCCGTAGAGAAGATAGGAATTCCTGAATGCTGGAGACAGTTTATTCAAGTTTGGGGCGACACGGTGGCGCAGCGGTAGAGTTGCTGCCTTACAGCGCTTACAGCACCAGAGACCCAGGTTCGATCCCGACTATGGGTGCTGTCTGTGCGGAGTCTGGATGTTCTCCCCGTTTCCACGTGGGTTGTCTCTGAGATCTTCGGATTCCTCCCAAACTCCAAAGACGTACAGGTATGTAGTTAATTGGCTTGGTATAAGTGTAAATTATCCTTAGTGTGTGTAGGGTAGTGTTAATGTGTGGGGATCGCTGGTGGGCCGAAGGGCCGGTTTCTACGCTATATCTCTAAACTAAATTAAACTAAACTTAAGTGTGAACTTTTATTGAGCTGTGATAGAACATAGCACAGGAACAGGCCCTTTGGCTCACAATGTCTGGGCTCACAATGACGACAAAGTTAAACTAATCTCTGCCTACATGTGATCCACACCCCCCCCCCCCCATTCCCTGCATATCCATTTGCCTATCTAAATGCCTCTTAACCACCACTTCAAGGCACGCACCACCCTTTGTGTGTAGAAGAAAACTTGCCCCTCTCACTTTAACGCCAGGCCCTCTAGTTTCTGACCTTTCCAACCTGGGAGGGGGGGAAAGATTGTGATTATCTTCCTTATCTATGCCCCTCATAATTAGACATAATTTTACCAAGTCTCCTGCAACCCCAATCAAAACCAATGTTTCATAAACAAAACTAATACTTTAAAAAAAGTAATAGAATTGACTATGATTTGTGCAAGTAAATAATTTCCTTTTTATCTTACTAATCACTAAACTATAGTTCATAAGTCGTGTAATTTATCAGTGAGGAATAGTTCAGATCTTCCATTATCATTCAGAGGTTACAAATACTTGTTTAATGGCTGAAAATCTCAAATTTGATGTGAATAACTAAATGAAAAGGCACATTTTCTCCTTTGCTGCTTAGTATGCATCTTAAACCTAAGATCCTGCTATTGAGACTAATGCTGAAAGAATCTATCTCAGTAAAAGTCTTGTATGTGAATTTATCTGAGGCATAATTGTATTGAGGTGGTCATTTATTATTGAAATATTGGATACCTCTGAGCCACCCATTTTGAAGATATATTCACTGATATTATTTCTCAAAGCAAGAAAAGATTTGTAAAAATGCTTCGCTCTTTCTCACAGAAAAGTCTCAAGAATTTGATGTGCGGTCTCTGATATCATCTAGAAAGCCTGGTGTTTATTTAATGCCCACACTAAATGTTGATCAGTGCCCAGTTAATGGTTTCCATGAAGGGCTGGAGGCAATAGTGTGGTCAGAGGGCTGGCAGGTCTGACGTATCTTTATTTCAAGCCTAAAGCAGGCGATTCCAGACCTCGCTCCCAGATCCTGTAATATAAAAATGAGGTAAAAGCAGAGAATAGTTTATTGTCATGTGTACCAAGGTACAGTGAAAGGCTTTTTGTTGTGTGGTAACCAGTCAGCAGAAAGACTATCTTACCGTGGGGCGGCACGGTGACGTAGCGGTTGAGCTACTGCCTTACAGAGACCCAGGTTCGATCCTGACTACGGGTACTGACTGTACGGAGTTTGCACGTTCTCCCAGTGATCGCGTGGGTTTTCTCCAAGATCTTCGATTTCCTCCCACATTCCAAAGACGCACAGGTTTGTAGGTTAATTGGCTTGGTATGAAATGTAATATTGTCCCTAGTGTGTGTAGAGTAGTGTTAATGTGCGGGGATCGCTGGTCGGTGCGGACTCGGTGGGCCAAAGGGCCTGTTACTGTGCAGTATCTCTAAACTAAACTAAACTTTAGTTTATTGTCACGTGTACCGAGGTACAGTGAAAGGCTTTTTGTTGCGTGGTAACCAGTAGTGTTAATGTGCGGGGATTGCTGGTCGGTGCAGACTCGGTGGGCTGAAGGGCCTGTTTCTGTGCAGTATCTCTAAACTAAACTTTAGTTTATTGTCACGTGTATTGAGGTACAGTGAAAAACTTTTTGGTGCGTGCTAACGAGTCAGCAGAAGGACCTTACATTATTGCAATTGAGCTGTCCATAGTGTACAGATACAGGATAAAGGGAATAACATTTAGTTCAAGATAGAGTCTGATTAAGGATAGTCCGATGGTCTTCAATGAGGTAGATGGTAGGTCAGGACCACTCTCTAGAATAGATACATAGCAGATCATACACTTCTGATAAAAACTCATCAACCTGAAACATGAACTCTCTCTCTCCACAGATGCCTACATACTTACTGGGCCTTTCTAGAATTTTTTTTTGCACATTTATTTTGCATGTTTAACATTTCAAATAGCAGCTATTTTTATAGGTACGTTGTTTTTTTCTCATTACCACGCGTTAATTCATTCAATTCTTTTGTGCCATTTTGCATTCTCAAGCTTGCAGTGAAGATAACAAATGTTAGGACTTGTATATTAACAATATGAATCTGGGAAAGTTAGCACCTTCCTAAATTCATCTATTTTCCAGAACCAATCAACAGGCTCCTTGGTTTTAATTTTGCTTCTTATCCTCAAGTAAAAATGCTGATTGTCTTTGCAGTCAAGTTGGATTTATCACAGAACAGAACGAAAAATTATAGCAAGGATAAGGCAATAAAAATGTGTTTATAATTAGTCGTTATTTTGTAGATGGCGTCAGTGGGGTAGTAAAGGAGGTACAATTATATAATAAAATTATATATAGAACCTTGAGTACAATTTCTAGTGCAATGGACCGAGGTTGTGCAGATGTGTGCTAAACTGTAGACCTCCCCAATAGCATCTTAGGGGAATAACCGACGTTTAAACTCCAGCGTTCACGTTCTATCGATATGCAAGTTATCCGGTGCATGTTACTTTAGAGAGGCGTTATTTCACGCGAGGTCAAGAACTACGAAAGGTAAAGTTTACGCACGGCTTTGCAATGCATAATATTTAGACAAATGTATTAAATGGGGTTCTCGGGAATTGTTTTCCTCATACATACTTTAAACACTAAAATAATGGCAGTAACTATGTTTCCAAAGTTCAGATTGAAATCGCCGAGAGCACGTAATATGTTTTCAGATCTAAACCAAAAACCCTCTAGTAATTGTACATTATCAGAAACGTTTAAAAAGATGCACAGTCGAAGCAGTCTTTGAATGTCCACAAACAAAACGGTACAAACTGTTCTTGTTTCTTTTAATAGACTGGTGTTTTAAGGGTAAAAACATTCTGCGTTAATACATTTCACCGTTAGATCTCGGTAGCTTTTTGGATTTGAAAAATAGAAGCTGTGATCGAATTTTAACGCCAAATCGAAGCGTGAGCAAAAGTGCCTTAAATTTATCAGTTTAACTGTAGCCACTGGGACTGTACAATGTCTTGCCTTGTATCAAAAATCAAGGTCGAAAGCGAACAAAGTATCTTGACCTAATTTTTCAGTGGACTTTGAATGCACTTCTTGATCATTATAAAACATATTTCCACTGGTAAAGATGAATATGTTTGCAATATTCTGTTAAAATACCATTGGCAATGTAACAAGGCGAATCTATTGTTCCAAGCTAACATTTTTGATTTGAATCGTTTCTATTTTGGTTTACTTTGAAAAAGGGACTACGAATATCAAACATGTAGTTGAAAAGATGGGTTGTAGTACTTCGCAGGACCAATTGGTGGCGTCTGAGGCACGTAGACAGGATGATAGTTTGATTCTATTCATTGTAAACTATTCTACCTGTGGTTCCACTCTTTCTCTCTCGCGTGTGTGTGTGTGTGAGAGAGAGGGAGGGAGATATTTCAACTTGAAATATATCCGATCATAATCAGACTGCAAATATGTCTTCGAATTTGTAATTGAAGTCTATCCTCCAGTAAAGTCTAAAAACGAAATAAAGGCTTGCAAATTCACTAAATATATATATATATATATGCAATTTATTTATAATTGAAATATTTCATCTCATGTAGTTATGAGACTGGGCAGGAGAAAGTCAGTAATAAACTACAGGCGGAAAGCAAGAGGTTGCGTTTAAATGAACAAATGGCTCGGCTTTGTGTGGGGGTTGTTTGGACTTTAGCTAATTGGGGAGTTATTTGCAACTCCGCGACCGTAATCTGGTACACGTGCAGTAGGCATTGTGAGGTGCAACGCTGAGAATTAGAAACAGCGTTTAGTTTTCGATGCGGTGAACGTTCGATGTTGCTTGAATTATATATCTGTTGAGGAATATTAACAGTTAGTTCTAAATATTACTTTAAATAGTTTTAATTCCTCTAAATTGATATACTATGTCCCGTGGAAAAGACAAGACGCTGCTGATTTCGCTGGGAATGAGATCTGTTAACGCCTGCTGATTTAAGTGATGTGAATTTATCTTTTCCAATTTACTTCTTGCTTCGGGAATTGGGGACTGTGAATATCTTCCCTCTTTTTATATACAATTCCTGAAACGTATTTGTCCCGATCGCGTCGCGACTCAAACTATTTCCAAATGGATATATCCATCATTTCACATACCTGTTACTCCCCGTTGTAACTATTGTTCCTTTCAAACGGACCTTCGAGGCACTTGCAGAGTAATTAAAAGATTCGACTGTATACAGGCGAATTTACGGGAAATAAATGCGAATTATTGCGAATTCTGATCAACAATTATTGCATTTTGAATCTCAGTTGATTCTAATATTTATAGAATTTCGGCAGTCCTACAGCAATCCGTAAATACGTTTTGACACAAATACTTTTTGTTAGACTCTTTCTCTGAGGAAACATAGAAGTCCATTCCTTCTCTAGCATTAGACATTCTCAAGGGTCTGTGTGTTCTTCGGTTAATATTTTATCCCTTTGATAACTTCAGAAGACATCGTTAGAAGTTTCATCTAATTGTCCTCTGCTGATCCAGGAGGCGAACGCCCAAAATATGAAGGCAGGCTTATCCCCTCCCATCGCTCCCCCCTCGCACCTCCTACCCGGCCTAAGTTGCCCCACTCTCTGCCGCAGGTACTAACTTTACTGCCTGTGCTGTTTCTCGGGTTACACTGCCGTATCCCCATGCCTTGCTACAGTTTAGAATCTGACGCTAATCCTTCGAGTAACCATCTCCCATCATTGCCTCCCTTTCATAACAATTCGCCAAAGAAAAACACAACAGCAATGCGAGTGTCCTTATAAACCAAGCGCTGTCCATCGGTGCGCTGTTTTAAGTTTCTATCTATCAGAGACTAAATAAAATACATTTTATTCCCATTTCTGCATTTAATTGAGAGGACACTGCTTTTGCAAATAGATACACGGCGTGCAACAGACAATCGGGATATCTACAGGCACCGCGTCTGTATTTCAAGGATAGCCAGTAACTGTAAAGACTTTTTCGTGTTGCACTCTCCGTCGTATTTAGCAACGTTATGTTCTCCTTATTGTTGCAAATCACTGTCTGTCTTATTTCACTCTTGGCGATCTTGTCCTGTCAGTAAAAATAATCTTTCTCACCCTCGCCTCCCATCCCGTGAAACTCCAATGCCTTTGAATTAGTTCAGTGAAAGTGACAGTTGCATTTATCCACCATCAGTTTTATTTTAATTCATTTTCAACTCAGTTTATTTTATAGAAAAGTTACTATTATTGACCTGGAGTCGGTGGAATATTTTTGAACCTCTTGTAGGTTCAATGCACACTGTTTAATTTAATTATTCATTTTTTTGGTGCAAGATGGTGACGCGTGCGTTAAAGAACAAAGGGAATGTGAAAATGAAAGTCAGGGATTTGGGTGGGGGTGGGGAGGGAGGGGGTGGGGTGGTGGAGAGGGGGTGCTGACGCTGTAAACGAGCTGGTAAGGTAGAGATTCAGCCTGTCAATGCCTCGCTACTCACACCGGTCTGGATGACTCGTCCATTAACACAATCTACCTTTCCATCAGCTTCCTTGTAAGTACAGCCATCCTATTAATAGCAAGCCAATGTTATTTACAGTATTGTGTCGCGGTGATCTTAATACCACCATGCCCACACACACCACCGCCGTAGATACAACGCTGAAACTTTAGTTAAATTTTCCACCTCTTTAATATTGTGCCATATATTAAAAGATTGGGACCCTTGGCTTGTTGTGTGTGCAAAGGGAGATCTTATTCTGCGCGCTGTTTTGACTTGATTCCTTCGTGTTTCATTATTTTTTTTTTGCAATGAGCTTGTGGCCAGAAATAATAATGTGTAAGCGGTTTGCGTATAATTTAAGGATCCTGTATCTTGTTGACTAATGTTTGCTCCCCCTTGTACTACTGTCATGCTGCAAAAAAGCCAAACAATGATTCATAACTGCCAACTTAAAGCTGACTTTATCTGAGCGTCCCTGTATCAAACGGCGAATCTAGTTAATCAACGCTTGCAGGTAAGTTTGTTCAATAGATAGACGTCGCTTTTAAATATACGGCACTTATTTCAGGCTCTGTTCTATTCATTCCAAGCATCGCAACGACTCTCTAGGTAACTTTCGCCTCTATCTTTCCGCTGCTATTCAGACAGACATTCCTTCGCACAGACGCGTCTCCTTACTGCTCACCGCACAGTCCCGCGCAAGTTCTCGACTTCTTCTGAATGCGGATTGTTGAAAAGAAAAAAGAAAACACCTTTGTTTTAAATGCATGTGATTGCGGGAGAGAGGGGATGGCCAAGTTAATGTCAATGCGGTAGTCGTGACTGAAAGTCGGTGTGGTAGCCGTAGCGGTATCGATTTCGCCCAAGTTTGCCGGTAACACAAACTTGTTCAATACAGCTTAGTCATATTTCAAACCAAGGCTACGTTCTAAAACAAAACCCGCCCAGCGAGACCCCTCTCAGTCTCGGTGCTAGAATAATATTTGAAAAAAGACATAATGTGCTGGAGTAACTCAGCGGGTCAGGTATAGAAATAATATGTTGCAAATTGCATGTAACTTTTTAATAGGTAACTAAACGGCTTTGTTTTAAATAAACCGGGTTGTGCTGAGTCGTTTGAAAAGGGCATCTATTGCGACAGGCTGCATGTCTCCTTACTTTGTTAAAGTTAGGGCTGTTTTATCCTCTTGCGCGCATCGCTCTGTCGGCAACTTTCAGGGTCCAAGCAAACCGCACACACACACACACTCCCGAGCATTGAGAACCGCGAGCCGGAGCCAATACCTGTTCCCGGCTCAGCCAACTGCCAGCTTCAAGAGCATTGCCGCCAAGTAAAAGTTTCTTTACAATAAAACATACACACGCAGAGTCCCCGGCCACACTGCCTTTTGCCGAGCTACAGCGACTCTGAGCAGCCGCGATTGCCCGGCGCGCCGCTTCACGGTGGGCAGTGGAGGACATTTCACTCAATAAATCGGCACTTTGGGGCATTGGGAGTCGATGACAATCAATTAATTTTGACCCAGTCCATAATCCTGATCGTATCTAGGCGTTTTGTGCCGGTTTGGCAGCGCGCCGTTGTTTTATTTTGGGTTTTTTTTATCGCTTCCTAAATCTTGCTCGGTTTAAGGCGCAACTTGCCCTGGAGAGCCAAAAATCGACCATCATCGCGGGCTTGCATCTCCGCCGCCCGCGCCCGCGCCCACTCCAACTAATAAAGATAAACTAGTTATGACATTCAGGTCGACTCCGAGTTTGGCTGTGTCCCTGGGATACCCAGCTACCAATTCCCTTTCCCCATCAAATTACCTTTCCTGCTTTCAAGCAGAGTCATTGTACTAGCCTGAACCGCGGTCACACACACTCCACTGGTCCACATGCCATAGTCGACGTACAGAGGTGTGCTCTTAATAAAGCTCCATTGTACTTGGTCAAACCTGTTGTTCCTATTCCCGTTCCTAGTTTTCAGTTGGAGGTTGCAAGGACCAACGTTCTTGTATTCCTCGTTGATGCATTCACAGAGGCAGTCTCTCCCTTCCTGTGTATTCGGAATGGCCCATACCCATTACTTTCCAGTCCCATTCACCTTCAGTATTTCCAATTATCTAGAACTACTTGTCAACTGCATCGACACGCAAAATGACCTGCGAGGAAATAACTTAATTTTACACTATTTGACACACACACTCAGTCGCGATATTGTGTAGCTATTATTGAGTATATTAGCCCCAGTTGAAATTACTACCAACTGTTCAGCGTCCTTTAGTCCGACAGTAACGGCTTTCGGAGTGGAATCGCCATTTGATAAGGTGGCGATTGAGATAATTTATACCGTCAGCTCGAGGTTAACCTGGCGAATTTGCGTTGAAGTTGTGTAAATATATATAATATTTTTTATTTAATAGGTTTATAAATATACGTGCTATAATGGTTTGTAGGTTAATTGGTCTCTGTAAAATTTCCCCTAGTGTGGATGAGAAAGTGGGATAACAGAATTAGTGTGAACGGGTGCTCGCTGGTCGGCGCTGACTCGGTGGGCCGAAGGGCCTGTTTCCACGCTGTATCTGTAAATCTAAAACTAAAACAGGCGCACGAAGGTATCCGGGAGGATGGTCTTGTCTCGAAATGCGTGCGACCCCAGGCACATTCCGGTACATGTTGAATGTATGCAGAATGCAATTAATAATTATTAATTTGGAAACAATGTCAGTCAAGGGAAAAATCACTTACTTGATGTTTTAAATGTCAATATCGTTTCCAGAATCGCTGGCAACGTTGCTTGAAATGATCCTTTAAAAGTTCAAAACTACAATAAAATGAAGTCTTTCACAGAGAGTAGGGATAAAGTTTGTGTCTATTTACCCGGCGTAAAGCCTTATATCATTACGATCAAGTTGTTTTACAGTCAGCTTTGAAATATACAATCTGCTAAATGATTGGCACTGCGTTCTATTTTAATCAGTGCAACACTGGGGCATTTGGTGTTCTATTCAAGCTGGTGGATGTCTAATTCAATGATCAAAGGTGGGATATGCAGATTGACAGATCGCCGTGGTATTTTTCCTGACAGTACCTGTTACACGTTCACTATCTTCCTTTCCTTTGCAATTCGAATAAGATGCTTCGGTGAAGAGCGGCAGAGAGAGAGAGAGTATCATTGTAACAGAGCTGGGAGTTTATCTGTGTTGATAACATCTGCCGGGCAAGGGTGAGCCGGGTCATTTTGTTGTCTCTCAGTTCTCGGGGTGTGTATAATATCTGTCTGAAATCACCGCTACCTCTCCGACCATTTCAGTGTTGAGGGGGGGGGGGGAGGAGAGGGGGCTGGATGTACACGGAACCTATGTACCCTCGTGACTGCTGCATTGTAACATAATATAGATTGATTACATTACTAGCTAGGTGTCAGTTCCATTGATGTTTCGCCGTTGATTCCAGGTACAGCTATTTGTTACTGTATACATCGTCTTCACAGTTGCTGGCATTTAGAGGCTTAACTTCACTTACGTAACCAGATTGGGCAGCGAAGTTTCAGATTCTTTTTTTTTTTAAGGGTTTTAATAGCAGTACTTGATAGCAATCTACAAGCCCGAGGAAGATACGATGAGAAAAAGGGGGTGCCTTGTGCCCGCCTTGCTCTCCTCTCTGTAAATATAATTAGACACTTTCAGTCCATGAGATAATTGACTTAGATCAGACTGATAATAAAATCCCCGGGAAGCGGCAGGGAATGGGTTAATGTGTAACTATATCAGGTTTCCGAGTTGCACAATATCAGTACAAGAAATGTTGTACACCAGATGATCGGAGCGCTTTTCCCAGTGTTGGCTTTCTCGGGCTCGCTCTGTGATCCAGATCACATCGCCGGCAACCGCCGTTCCTTCACACCCCCCCCCCCCCCCCCAATCAATTATCCTCAAAGCTTTCATTTACCACAGCCGCCGAGATCCACCTCGCCTGCTCGCTCGCTCTCCAGTCATCATTACTTTAACTGTACAAATGTAAACCCGAGATCTATCTATCTATCTATCTGCACGCGTTTCTTTCCAGGGGCCGGCGTGGCTTCTTTAATTAAAAATATCATAGCTTTCCTTTTCAACAAGCCCCCCCCCCCCAAAAAAAAAAACTTCAGGGACATTAATTAGGCAGATGCGTGGGAATTAATGCTGGCGGATGGGCGAGAGAGCGAGGGGGGAAGTTGGGATTTTTTTTCTCTTTCAGTTTTGTTGTGGTGTGTTAGTTAAGTTCAGTAGTTCTGACCAGTGAATGGTTGCTAATAGCTGGCTGTGTCTTGTGGTAGCGTGAATTAGCCGGGGCGGCTGGCTGGGTGATCTCCAGTCTCAGTCTCTCCCCTCTCTCCCTCTCTCTCTCTCTCTCTCTCTGGTCTCGGGAGCCGTATAGACATCAAGGCTGGTGAGAAAGGGGGGAAGCCATGAGATCAATGCCCTGGCTATTCACTTCATGACGTTGCACGACGGGAAATGCTTTGAATACTTGCGACATGGCCGCTGGAATTGATCGGCAAGATTGACAGCACTAACCATCGCTTCACTTGTTCCTCAGAGAATAGCAATATTATTTTCCTGCAGCCTTTCGGCAACTTCTGCAAGCGACTCGGAACCCCCCCCCCCCCCTCCTCCTCCTCCTCTCCCCATCACCCACCCCCACCTCTCCATGGCCCGTGGACGCCACAGCTGACTTTAGGCTCTTCCTTGCTGCTCTTTTGTTATTTTTTAAGAAAAAAAATATATGTAACGATTGTTTTAAAATTAGATCCTTATCACGACACGGGATAGCACGGCGCTGCCTCTCGTCAGACTGGCTTCTAAGGTAACCGGCACAAAACCGCTTATGTTGTGTGTGTGTGTGTGTGTGTACGCGCGTTGCTTGTTATGTCTGGAGTCCCTTTTGCCTGTGTGAATTTCCATGGATTTCTCCTTAAAGCTTGTATGCTGGAGGCTGGGTTTTTTTCTCCCTCCCTTCCTCCCCCCTCTCCCTCTCCCTCTCCGTTGTTGTTGAGATTTGGTTAGGGTCAGTTCGTGGAAGGACAGCGCGCCTAGGGGTTGTTCTTACAAATCTTCCCCCCTCTCTTTTCCCTTCCCTCCCCTCTCTCCCCTCTGCAACTTCATCGAGTCTTCTATAATCTACAATCAAATCCCATGCGAGTTATCGCAAATCTTTCTGCTGCCCACACTTACAAGGAATAAGTCCTCTTGCCCTCGCCCCTAGCAACCCCTTATTCCTTCCTTCCGGGCTTTGCTGTGCGCGCCTCACCGCAGCTTAGAGAGGCAGGCAGGCGATCGCTCCGTGGGCTGGGAATCAGTGAGGAAGCCGGCAATCTGGTGTTGGCGAGGGGCAGGCTGACCCGGCGCCCAGCCGCTTGTGCAAGCGACCAGAGATTGCGCTTTGTTTCAGGAAAAGCTGTGAACTCGTCCCCCCTCCCCCTTTAAAAGTGTGGCGGCGGCGGCGGCGGCGGCAGCGTGAATGAAGAGCACCAAGTTTGGTTTGTGTTGCGCCGGTCAGCCGTGCAGTAGCGGAGCGATTAGCAACAGTTTCCCAAAACAAGCAGGCGGCAATTTCGATTCTGTCCACACAGTGGTACTAGATGTTAGGAACCGCCCGCCCGCGGAAAGTCGCTGATTACAGAATTATAAAGTTGCAATCTGGTCGTTTAAGGTGCTTGTCCGCTCTTTATATTAAACCACATATATATTTTTAAAAGAAACTAAAGTTCATAACGCCGGCACTTCTGCCCATTCCCGCCTTTGTCCGAGATAATCTCTTCTTTAGTTAGTTCTGCTGATGAGGGATATGCAAATTGACCCGAAAAGAATGCACAAGCACGTAAATTAAAATAAAACAGGCATTGAAAGAGCGACCCATAAGGAGACAATGCTCGACTTTTTCCTATACAGACTTCCTAGGCGCGATCACACACTCCTGTCAACCACAGTCACCGAACGTGAGTTCTGAAATTTACAAATTTCTGATAAAATTGTATTGAAATACTGGTCTATACGACCCCCACCCCCCTCCTCTCCCCGAACTATATCGATTAGGTAACAATAAACTATTGTTCAGAGTTTTACACTGCTTTATATTTATGCACCTAATTTTCTTATTTTTAAAATCCAGTTTTATTGAACGAGGATCACGTCTGACATTAAATTAGTTTAACACAATGTAATATTGTCCCGGTTTTTTTTAAACACTTGCACGTTTGAAGAAGGGTCTCGACCCGAAACGTTACCTATTCCTTCGCTCCATAGATGCTGTCTCACTCGCTGAGTTTCTCCAGCATTTTTGATCAACCTTTGCACGTTTCATTAAAGTAATTTGTGGTGTGCATTTTAGGAAGCCCTATCGATGAGATGCTACTTGGAATCAGATTAAGGTGTCCTTTATTTCCCTTGTGAAATTTTGCAATAACTTCCACCCACTGTGTGAAAGGAGGAAAGCGTTAAATGGTATCTCTAAATTGGACATTGCCTGTTTACTAGTCAGAAGCCCCGATGTTATCGCTGTGATAGCTGATCCTTTTTGTATTCACACTTTCATTTGGGTTTTGGAGAAGCCGAACGAGAGAACTTTGAACAGACAATTATTGCCCTGGCTGTTCTTGTCTCTCCTTGGTGAGAGGAAGGCGGGGGCGGCGTGGGCAGGAGAGAAAGTGAATGTGAAAGTTGCCTGGGGAGAAGAGATTAGCTCTTTCTGACATTTGGGTCAGGGGTGTTTCCCAAAATACTGAGTCAAAACTTTCACCCTTTTTTTTAAATCGCATGTCGAGCGCAGATAAGGAGCGTGCTTAAACCGCATCACATCTGTTTATTATAAGGGTTTGGAACTCATTTGCAATATTACATCTCTCTCATTATTTTAGCATGACGCGCACATCACTTTCTGAATTGATGCTAATATGCACAAGAATTGTCATCTTCGACTGGTTTTAATATATGATAATAGCGATTCTCTGATTGACATGGAGTGTTTTTCTCTTTGTTGATGTGCAAATCCATTTCTTCATCAATAGGCTGAAATAAATAGAAAACTCAAAGGTAGACATCTCGAGTACACTCGATTGATTCATTGTTACCTGCATTAAAACTATATTGTAGAAATTTGAATGAATGAAACTGGTGCTTCATGTACTTAGGTACAGTGACATTATTTGCTTTGCATACAATGCAACATTCACCGCGATAGTCAAAACGCGATACTTCATAATTTCTACCGTTGTATCGACTAATCGATCATTTATTGCGGATATAAGATATATTATGAGCGCCTGGGAGGAAAATATTTGCATGGCATACAGACCAAACAATACTGTAATGTTCAGTTGACAACAGTCCTTCAAAACTGTCTGCGCCGTGTTTGCTTTGATGTGATTTTACTGCACAACACAGATTTGTATTGGCCGATTTAATAAATTGTTTTTCGACGCTCTTCAAGTAAGGACCATTCTTCGCTGGCCACTAACACAGTGAGCCTGTCTGTAAAACAATACCCCGGCTAGTCCCAGTGTTAAAGATAAGTTGATCTGCTGATGGCATTTTGTTTTGAACAGCTGTCTGACTTGTTGCTTGCTGTTAGAGTAGCTTCCCTCATAAGGTATGGTGGCACTGAAGCCGAAAGAAGGTCCAAATGGCACATTTATAATTAGATTGCAAATTCAGCAGATTGTACCCATACTACAGAGTTAAACTGCAATGTCTGGGATCTCTATAGAGGCGTCTTAAAAAGAGACTCCACCGAGTCTTGGGTTATTCTCTCTCTTTTACATTCTTCACCCTCTACAGCCGTGAACAGCAGGGGGACTTGATTAAGGCAGTATATATTTCACATAATAAACGCCTACCGGGGAGCTACAAGGCTAACGTTTGGAATCAACAGCAGGGGTGTGATATTTAAATTGTTGACAGATATAGATTCTGCAACCGCGATCTGCCATTAGGCTAGTTCATATTCTATATTCCAGCAGTCATAACATAATCTATCAGAATGAAAGATGCAGCTTTTAAATGTAGATTTAAATATTTCGAATTTCAGCACATTTATTTTTAAATGCATGTCACTTATATATTGCATTTCTAGTAGTTTGAAATCTGACATTCTGTGTGGCTGGATTTTTACAACAACTAACACATATTGGACACAATGTGAGACAACAACAGCGAAGAGTTTCAGGAACATTCTGTAAACTAAAATAAACTAGGAACAATTTTGGAATATCTTTACTTCTCCTGTTCCCTTTATTGATTGCTATTGACTACCGACCTGTTAAATCAAAGTATTTTTAAAGCAATAATCTGGTTTTCCCATATCATTTAACATGCTTTTTTTATATTAGTTATTTGACCAGCGATCATTTGCAACTCAACTCAAGTTGCGGTTTCCTTTTACACTTGAACCTACAACCAACCCACAATCTTTATATATTCGCACAATGAGATGAATGCGTTTAGAGTTGAGTTAAGGCATTAGCAAAGGCATTATTGTTTGTCCAAGAAACGCGTCTGATTTAAAGCACAAATTGGACTTAATGAGAATATGAATCAAAGGCAACAATTGGGAAGGGACTCTCAGCAACTTGCAGTTCGTCATCTTGGTTATACTTATCATGAAATGAAACTATGAATAATTTAAAACCAATGGGCAGCATCCTTCTGAAGTTTAAAGTACAAATCAAATTTCTAAAGGCATTTTTAACTAGTAAAACAAAATAAATTCCCTTAGTTTTAGATATCCTTGAGAAAATCGATGTAATCATTTGCTGGTTTACGCTTTGTTTATCACCCAGAGACCCGGGCATAATTAAGGTTGACTCTGCAGTTACTAAAATAACTGGTGTTGGGGGGAAATAAAAGCGACTTGCACCATTTTAGTGAGCTAGTATCGCTCCTGTAGTTCAGTTTGATGAGTCGTTGCGATGAAAAGTAAATGTTCTAGCTGTCACACGGGCGAAAGTTCGACTCGGTTAAAATAAAATCTCGAAATGAAAGGGTGTAAAAAGGAAATCACGTATTATTTTTGCGAGCACAAGAGGGGAATAATGTATATTTCAAATATAATTTTTGCACCAAGTGCTTCGTCTCCTCGATGCACGCTGGCACGTGTAGGGTTAACTCACTCTCAGCACCGCTCCAAGATAAATCGGGACGGACATAATCCAGGCTACTGTGGGGTCATTTTCTTTAGTTTAATTCCAACAGGTTTCAAAGTTGCTTTCGTAGTGTTTACTTTAAAAACATTCCATGTAGTTTTGAAATATTTCACCTGAGGTGTACTATCGGAGCGCTTGGTTCTTCCCACTGACTTGTGTCTAACTTAGCGGCATCTCCTCCAGATTCCAGCCGGAGCCCAGATGGGTTTCTGTGAAGTATACCCTAGACTAGATATCATGCTATCCAGCTTTAAACACGGCAGGTGCTGCGGGGCCAGGGTTGTGATCCCTTGAGAGGGAGGGAGCCCGGTTGATGTGCCCGTGTACCGTTTATCTGGTGTGGCCCATTCAAACACTACTTGCCCCTCCGCGTTTGGAGCGAACAGGCAAAAACAGAAGATGTACAAGGGCAAGGAAGGAGGAAGATAGGGAGGTGAGAGAGCAAAACAGAGACGGGTAGAAAGAAGAGGGTAAGAGGACAATCATTAGGAATGTCAAGGAGCAAATGCTCGCCAATGATTTTTAAATAAAGAGCAGGAGGGGGAATGGGGAAAGACTTGTGCTTGATACAAATAGTTCGCTTGTGCTGGATAGAGATCTGCGGGGAGATGAGGAAGGGAGGTTGCGACTGTAAGGACAGGAGGGTAAGGTCGGGGTTCGCTGACAGGCTCAGATTTCCCTGCACAGCGGGCACCAGTCAAAGCAGCAGAGCGAGTGGGTCTGAAAGGAGATTGTGGAGGCGAGGAGCGCACAGTCCAAGCCCGTATAGTCACTGCACTGTAGCCCCGCTACATCGGCGGGGCGAGCGCCCAGTACACACGCACAAGCTCAGCTCCCAACTTGACATTACTTGGAAACGACACTGGATAGAATATCCTCGCATCCCCATTAGAGAAATAGATATTGTTTGCGAACGGCTTCGTATTAATGCAACAAGCGCTGCTTGCTGTGTGTGTGTGTGTGTGTGTGTGTGTGTGTGTGTGTGTGTGTGTGTGTGTGTGTGTGTGTGTGTGTGTGTGTGTGATGTAAGCGGAGCTGCTAGGATTTGGTGAATCTTTCTCTCTTTGAGGTGTGATTTTTTTTTTTTGCAATATGTTTTCTCCTGCGAACGTTTCCAGCCACAGATCCCTTATTCCACGGGAGATCCCGGAATCAATAATGTGTAGGAAGGAACTGCAGTTGCTGGTTTAAACCCTAGATAGACACAGAACGTTGGCAGCATCTCTGGGAAAGAAGAATAGGTGATGTTTCGGGTCGAGACCCTTCTTCAGACTGAGATTCAGGGGAGAGGGGAACGAGAAATGATAGCAGCATTGGGAACCCACCAAAGGCGCCCTGCAACCGGAGCGAACCGAGGGAGCGACCAACTTCCCTCCCTCTTACCTCTACAATAGATCATAAGGTTTGCAAAAGCACGCAGACCTTTTGTTTTGTGTGTGTTGTGAATTCAAACTAACCCCGTCCAAAGAGCAAACACGTTTTGAAGTGTATAACGATGCATTGGAAACTGTATGCAGATATTTAGGAGCAATTCTTATTGGGGGGGGAAATATACGCAGCGATTTATTATCTATATTTAAAGCTTATATCTGGACGACTGCATGTAGACGTTCGGCCAATTTAAAATAGCATTAGTCGACAGTGCAAAAGAGGCACAAACTCTGAATATTTTCTTAGACTTTCCTGTCTTGTGCGTCTGAAAGCGCGCTTCTCCTGACGCAATTGAAGCCCTCAAGACTTATTCCAAGGCCGTAATGAAAAAAAACAATCGTCAATTATATAGAATCTAACTTGCTTCCATTTTATTTAATCGTTGGACTTTTATTTCGTTGAGTAGTTGAAAGGAAAACAATCGAGCCACCCTTGACTCCATTAACACGTCGAAGTAATTATTTGTTTGACAAATGGTATTTCTTATTAAACATGCAATGCTCTACTTTGTACCCGGAGACTAATCACAAGCAAAACATTAGGTATACAAACGGAATAATGTTTAATTATTTGCACTCTAGGGAGAAAGTGCCCATTCCTGAAGATGATTTTCTATGTGCATGTATACTTGACATGATGCAAATATGCTTCGATAATCCTCAGAGATTTCTATTGTAATTAACAGATGCCAAACCTGCACCTTGTACACTCAGTCAAACAGCTGCATTAAAAAAAATACTGCACTGTTTAAGTAGCACTTAACTCTTATGCTTTATTTAATCTGCAATCCAATAGAATATATTGAGTTCATCAAGATGCATGATATATTTCATCTAGATATTGACCGTATTTGAGGGCTAGTGCAGGAAGCTATTGACTGTGGAGTTGTGGAGTGATTAAGTTAGATATACTACTCAAAGTGGAAGGTTGAGGGTATTAATGTGCAGCAGAGGTCAATTCTGTGACCAATAGGCCAAATATTCACTGAAAGTTTTGGTCACTATTAACTGAACAGAATATTATATTCTACCCTGTGACTTGCACCCTCTGCTCCTTTTGCCATTTCATTTATTGCAGACTATTGATTCTTACTGTTAATTAAAATACAGTGATACAGTTTCTTTTCTGTAAAGGAAAAAGTCTTCCTCCAACCCGGGTTAAAGTTGCAATCCTAGATTTGGTAGAATGAGTTTACTGCTATTTCCAGGATTTCACTAAAATTGGAGGCGCAGAGACATTTTACAGTATTTCCATTTGAATAATGAAGTGTAATAATTTTGAACATTGGCCTTACGATCACGAATTTCACTCGGTAAGAAAGAAATGGAGCTTATTAAATGTAGTGTGAAGTTTAAGTAGTTACAAACCTGCTATTGACAGCAATTTTGGGAGTCGAGTATACCAAACAAAATGAATATTACCACAACATTAATTTCATTTTAGCCGAAGCCTAATTTTCTTTTCTTGCATAGTGGCGTTGTATAAATGGGTGACAGCGTAAGTGATGTATACCAGATGTGCTTCACGCTGAAAATTCTCCTGTCGTTAGAGATATAATTCTTGTTATTTCATTCAGGCATCGTAACTCATGTCTCTCAAATGACTAGACCTGATAACTAAAAAATAACCAAGTCAGGAGTAAATCATAGTCGCTGGTGTACACGGGGCTCAGATGGGACTAATGGCACTTTCTCATGCCTTCTGAGTGTAGCCTTGGTCGAGTGCTTACTTATTTTTCCAATATTTTCCCATTGTTGGAGACTATTCCTGATGGAGTACGATATACAATTTATCGACATTTTCCATTATCTATCCAAATATGTAATATGTGGTAGCGAGTTGGTTAGAAGGGAAAGACAAGTGAAATGGATTCTATTTCTACACTGTGCCTGGATGTGCACTGCTGGTGAGGGGCATTGGATGGGAATTAGAGGTGAGAGGCAATAGATAATCTTTCACATCTCTAGCCCAGGGCAACGCTCCAGCTGAGATCCGTTTACTCCTGGTACATAAGCTTGGAAGCATGCACTGCCACATCCAGTAACAGCATCTTCCACCTCTGTCTTCAGGCTTCTGAACGGTCCTTCCATAAGCTAGGGTACTGTCCGATTCACCTCTACCCCATTGCGGACATTGGACTTTGTGTCTGGAACTGATGCGCTATAATGCTGAGAACTATATTCTGCACTCTGTATCTCCCCTTTTGCTCTACCTATTGTATTTTAGTTTGACTTGATTGTATTGATGTATGGTATTGTCTAATCTGTTTGGATAGCATGCAAAACAAAGCTTTTCACTTTACCTCAGTCCACGTGACAATAATAAACCTAAACCTAAACAGTCCAGAGGTTCTGGAGGTTCAAGAAGGGTCCCGACCCGAAATGTCAGAGGTTATGGGGAGAAGGCTGGAGAATGGGGTTAGGAGGGAGAGATAGATCAGCCATGATTGAATGGTGGAGTAAGCTTGTTGGGTCGAATGGCCTAAATCTGCTCCTATCACTTATGATCTTATGAACATCACCTATCCATGTTATTCAGGGATGCTGCCCGATCTGCTGAATTACTCCAGCACTTTGCGTCTTTCCTTGGTAAACCAGCATCTGCAGTTCCTTGTTTCTATTGAGCAAAAAGGTTTAACTTGGGGCACCATTGCTTGGGTTAGAATAACACTCAATAGTCTGAAGAAGGGTCTCGACCTGAAACGTCACCTATTCCTTTTCTCCAGAGACGCTGCCTATCCCGATGAGTTATTCTAGCTTTTTGTGTCTATCTTCAGTTTAAACCAGCTTCTGCAGTTCCTTCCTACACTAAATATTGAATTGACCCTGGGTTATTTAGCAAGCTAAACATTACTGTTAAATGCAGGAATATTACCACAGTCATTAAACAATCAGCGTGAATATCGTCATGGAAAGACTGACATTTAAAAATCTCAGATGGAGTAAGAATACTTCTGAATGTTATAATATATTCCGGTAGCGAAATAAGAGGAACGATTTGAAGGCATCAACCAACCCCTTGTTTGAGTTTAATCTGTACATACAAATTATTGGATAATGTCAAATTTTAATTAACCAATGCACTTGATGCACTGCCCACATCATTGTAAATCATTGACTTAACATGTGTTGATGGATTCAAACAATTCCACTCGTTTTTTTTCAACAGACTGACCCAGTAAGTCATAATCACATAAAAAGTTGCTGTGACGTGGTTGATGTGATTTAGCTAAAGCCTTGTTCCTGTCATTCACATTAATATGTAATAAGAACCTCAAAAATGGGTTATTTACCATTCTCTAAGCCTTTGACATAACCCCGTGGCAATTCTATCCCTCCATTCTATGTCACATCTAATGCATCCATGGAAATGCTTGCTACCTTAACATTTAACCTGCAATGAATCTTAGAATTAAAAACAGTGAAATTCCAAAAGGATATACGGTAGCTTTATCAGGAACAGATACGCTTTCTTTAGGAATGGCTTCTTCCAAACAACAACTATCATGCTGTTGAATGCTACAAACACTCCCGTGCCCTCTACTTTCAGTCTGAAGAAGTGTTCTCACCCGAAACGTCAACCATCCTTTTTCTCCAGAGATGCTGTCTGACCCACTGAGTTACTCCAACACTTTATGTCTATCTTCGGTATAAATCAGCATCTGCAGTTCCTTCCTACACTACACCCACCAACTAAACTATGTCCTGTCAAGGTTGCACTAGGGACTTTGTTTTTTGTTGTTGATTTTTTTGTTTGCCCTATTATTAAGATTTAAAGTGGGTAGCACAGTGGCGCAGCGGTAGAGTTGCTGCCTAACATCACCAGAGACCCGGGTTCGATCCCGACTATGGGTGCTGTCTGTACGGAGTTTGTACGTTCTCCCTGAGACCGTGTGGGTTGTCTTTGGAGGTGGGAGGTGCTCCGGTTTCCTCCCACCTCCAAAGACTTACAGGTTAATTGGCTTCGGTAAAATTGTAAATTGTCCCTGGTATGTAGGACACTGTTAGTGTATGGGGTGATTGCTGGTCGGCGTCGACTCAGTGGGCTGAAGAGCCTGTTTCCGTGCTGTTTCTCTAAAGTCTAAGAAAAATATTGAAATCATGTTATCTATGAGTACTGTGTTTACAGGCCTGTTATGCTGCAAATAATAATTTCATTGTTCCCGTTTCGGTACATGTGACAATTAAATGTTCTTGACTCTTCACTCTTTATCAACATTGAGAATGTAATTTTAACCATCTGTCTTTGTAAATCATAGGTTTGAGCTTTTTGAGCAACTTTGTTGCACAGAGAGTAGCTGTTGTCGTCCAATAAGCCACAGTGAATGCTTTTGCACCGATTTGCAGTGTGATGTAGTCGGTAGCGCAGATTACATCAATATTTTGCCTGTTAACTATGTCAGGTTACTTTTTAAAAGAGCAAGGGCCAAGCTGACTGTTAAAAGTGTACCTTAACTGAAAGCCCGGTCTTCAGCTGTGTAAAGAGTGCAAACAAACGTTCACATAGTGAGGGAAGTTAATCTGCTGCAAGTTTGCATTGCACACAAAGTCTTAACACCTCCCGGCAAATGCACAGCCTTTTTCTGTGAAAAACTGTAAGGTTTTGAAACACAGCTCCAAGCCTAAAATTTGTACCGTCTGAGGTTAGTGCGTGACTGCCTCACGAATCTGTGTGAAATTCTTCGGTCCTCTATTCTAGTGGTGTCATTCAACCATTTTGTGTGTTTCATCAGCACTGATGTGCATTAACATCCAGGTGCACAGTTCCAATTGTATAACAGTATTCACTTTGATTTTGAGACGTTGATCAGCTAAATCTATTATTTATAGGTGTTTTTAGGTTTTTAAAAACATTTTTTTCGTTTAGTTTAGAGATATAGCGTGGAAACAGGCCCACCGAGTCCGCGCCGACCAGCGATCCCCACACATTAACACTATCCTGCACACACCAGGGTTAATTTACAATTATACTAAGCCAATTCACGTACAAACCTGTACATCTTTGGAGTGTGGGAGGAAACCGAAGATCTCGGAGAAAACCCACGCGGTCAGGGGGAGAATGTACAAACTCCGTACAGTCACAGGGAGAACGTACAAACTCCATACAGACAGCACCATAGTCGAGATCGAACCCGGGTCTCCGGCGCTGCATTCGCTGCAAGGCAGCAACTTTACCGCTGCGCCACCGTACCGCCCTAGTCTAGTCCAGTGCAGTTTTTACTTCAGATACATTGATGCTTAAAACATTTTGGTTAAAGCTCTAATCAAAGTTTGGTGAAGGGATCTTTGGTCACCTGAACATTATTGCTTTCGTAGTTTAGCAGTGCTGGAGGAACTTGGCTGGTCAGGCAGCACCTGTGAAGGGAATAGATAGATGACTTTTCAGGTTGGGCCCCTTGTACAAATAATTGGTGTCTAATTGGCTCCTTCGGTGCCTTAATAATTATACAAATATATAATTTCCAATATCTTTGCTCATCAAATTCTGATCTCTTGAAAATATCCAGTAGTTTTAAGGTGAGAGGTGCACAGTTTAAAGGAGATGTGCGGGGCAAGATTTTTTACACAGAGGGTGATGAGGGCCTGGAACTCGCTGCCGGGGGTGGTGGTGGAGGCAGATACAATAGTGGTGTTTAAGAGACTTTTGGCTAGGCACATGGATATGCAGGATTGGAGAGATATGGATTATGAGAAGATAGATAAGAGATGGCCGGCGCAGGCATTGTGGGCCGAAGGGCCTATTCCTGTGCTGTACTGTTCTATGTTCTAATTAATCCTCCATTGGCAACTGTGCCTTTATCTGCAAGTATGCACAGAGTCTCTTGCCCAGAGTAGGTGAATCGAGGATTAGAGGACATAGGTTTAAGGTGAAGGGGAAAAGATTTAATAGGAATCTGAAG
Source organism: Malacoraja senta (assembly GCA_038087875.1). NCBI lineage: Eukaryota > Metazoa > Chordata > Chondrichthyes > Rajiformes > Rajidae > Malacoraja > Malacoraja senta. The sequence continues at coordinate 44,526,643 of CM075979.1, read as the reverse complement.
GGTAACTATTTCACACAAAAGTTGGTGGGTATATGGAACAAGCTGCCAGAGGAGGTGGATGAAGCAGGGACTATCCCAATGGTTAAGAAACAGTATGACAAGTACATAGATAGCACAGGTTTGGAGGGATCTGGACCAAATGAGGGCAGGTCGGACTAGTGTAGCTGGGACAAGTTGGGCGGTGTGGGCAAGTTGGGCTGAAGGGTCTGTTTCCCCACTGTATCACTCTATGACTATAAGTATCCTAAGCTTTAATTCTCTCCTTTTACCTTTCCAGCTTACTTGCTTGATTTAAGACCTCCCATAAAATATTTGCATTTGATTTATTGATTATCTGTACTAATATCTAATGTGACCAGTGCCAAGTTTCCTTTTGATAATGCAAGTATAAAGCAGGTGGCGGGTGTAATGATGGTGCTATATAGACGCACATTGATGCTGTCCATGCTGCAGTGCAGCACTAATGTTGTTTGCATCATTGCAATAGCCCACTATTAACTGAGATATTAAACCAAGGTCCTTTGTACACTTTTAGAAAGATGCAAACGTTGATTCTCTGTGTAATATGGATTTGTGAAAGATAAATCACAATTCTGTGTCTTTTCCTCTTTAACCATTTCAATGCTGATCTTCCACTGTAACAATAAAATGTGTTTTAGAATGCAAATGTGGAGCTGTGTATTCACCCATTAGAATACCAACGGATAGATTTTTTTCCAGCTGTAATAGTGCAAAGTTGATGCTATAATTTATGGTTGTGATAGTCATTCTTCAGTGTAAATATTGGTTTCAAACTGGTTTGTGTAAGAAAGGAAAATAGAACTTTTGTATATAAAATGAAACGGGTATGCTCAAGTTTGTAACAATGCAAGACAAATGAAGAAATCCAAGATGCAGACACAAGGAACTGCCGATGCTGGTTTATAAAAAAAGAGACAAAGTTCAGGAGTAATTCAGCTGGTCAGGCAGCATCTCTGGAGAATATGGAGAGGTGACGTTTTGGGTTGGGACCCTTCTATAGCCTGAAGGAGAGTCCCGACCCGAAATGTCACCTATCCATGTTCTCCAGAGATGCTGCATGACCCACTGAGTTACTCCAGCACTTTGTGTCTTTTCAAGTTGTCCAATTTGTGTGATGGGATAACAATCTGACATTGAACCTAACTGGAGTAGATAATAGTGCAATCACTTGGTGTACATCTAGTGTCCTTGGGATAATTTGTCCCTGGCAATATCCAGGTTGTGATCTTCCAACCAGTCAACAAACAGAAAGTAAACTCCATAACTCCATAAACCAATTGCATAGGGTTTGGTTCATAGGATTGTGTATGTGGGAGAACTGTTGGTGGTGAGTCTGAAGCATCACCTCTCCATGTTCTCCAGAGATGTTGCCAGACCCGCTGAGTTACTCCAGCATTTTGTGTCTATCTTAGCTGTTGGTGACACTGTAGCATCCATTGTAATCCCTGTCTGACCTCCAGATACAAAACGCAAGGGTCCAAGCAAGGAGTACAACATCCATGTCAACTTTAACCACACCATAAAACCAGCATTACAGAGCTATCCTAGAGTGTAACCACAAGTATAAACAGTGGGTGAAGGCTAACAGACATTGTTCTAAGTACCAATGCTGAGCTTGTCAGTGATTTATTTCACAGCTACGTTTTTCTAAAGCTCACACTGTTTCACCGAGGCAGACCTTGCCTCTTTGGCATCAGTGGGGGGGCAATTTATCAATACACAATTCAGCTGTAAAATTAAGTTTAAATGCTGCCCTTTTTCTACAGTAAAGGCACAGCCTTCAGTCGAGAATTCAACTCTGTGGAAACACGATTTGTGGTTTATTATTTTCGCTCTTTCCCCTTTTCACTTGTTGCGAGTTGTAGCGTTAGGACACTGAAGTTATTTGGTGATAGTTATTACAGCTGAATTTTGATAGACACACGGCCGATTTATTAAAGTTTTTTTTGCACTGCATTTTTAATGTTAAAAGAGCAGTGATTTGGAGCCCAGGAATTCCGTGCTTACATCAGGTATGTGTTTATCTGTAGATGACTATGTTATGTATCGGCTTTGCATAGCTTAGAAAAATTAATGTTTAGGTCTGGTATGTTAAAAACTGTGCAGAGCAACACTCCACACCTTAAAAAGGCAAAGCATAGCTGTGGTATTTTATCCTGTCTTCGTCTTTTGAAAGGAGTAGAATTCAGTGCTGGAAGCACTGGAATGCTATTTGTTTTTTATTAAATTTACCATAAGAGCGAGCTGTAATGGTAAAATAATAAAAACAGGCCCATTTTCATCATAAATCCTATCCAAAAATATAACCGTGCCTGTTGGAGTTTTCGCCACGTGATTAAGTGATGTACTATATCTAATCTACATCTCTTTCTACATTGAGAAGCAAATAAATTCCTTCAGCAATAAGGTTTTTTTAATGGTGTAAAATGCACTTTCTGTCTTTGTGGCTATTCCAACCAGCGCAGTTTCATATAATTGTATTTGCAGATAGATGACTGTGAACCCTGATTTAATACAATCTTGCATTCTAAAAGCTTGGAAAATGCTTTGTATTTTCGAACCATTCCCCCACACAATCGGTCTGTTCCTTCCATAGTCCCCTGAGATACAACACAACAACATTCAAAACGTTATAATTTTGTTTTTTAAATCTGCCGTTCAAAAAAAAAAATAGTTTCCCAATAAGTTTTTCATTTGAAGAATGAAGATTTTACTTCATTTTACTTTCATTTTGCAAAAATACTTTCATTTGCAGTTTATGTTTAGAAAGTTCTTGCATTTTTCAGAAAAAAAAGCTGCATATAAAATGTCATAAGTTTTTTTCCAGGGTAAAATAATTTTGTGAACAATAAGTTCTTGGGGTTAGTCCTTGTGCAAACTCTTGAGAAGAGACAATTATCTCCAAACACTATAATGAGGTTAACAGTGGAAATATATTGTAGCAGTTAAGATTTCAGAGCATTGAATAAAGCAGAGGCAGACACCAGGGATGATATAACACAGGCACAGTATTGGGAGATTAAACATATCTCATTAGTTTAAAGCTGAGAAGGATGATGTGGCGCAGATTCCTGATCTATTCGAATGCGTTACTCTTAAAAGAAAATTAGATCCATTTTCACGCAAACATTTGAGTGATTGTGATCAGGGTAGCTCTTTACAAAGGACAATCTCTGTTTCCGATGTCAGCAAATCTAGAGGTCCGACCAGCTTCTGTTCAAACTACATTTTTAATGCTGCAAAATAATTGGGTGTGCCGCCTTTTGAAAAGAAAACGGTAGCTAAATAATCAGAAATGTATATTGAGCTGAATACTGGAGGTTTTTACTTTATAATTTGCATTTATATCAATTAGACCAGAATTAACTTACTACATTGTGCTTCATAATTCTATAACGCTAATTTTTGATTGAAATTGGTTGACGTACAGGCAACTGACTCTCTTTTGTAGAGGCTTTGCAAAATTTGTTTTAAATTCAGTCTATTTACTGTCGATTGGAACCAAGGCTGAGATAAAATTTCACCTTTTCTTCGCAGCCATGCTATTTCTAATGCAAAATAAAAACGGTTTAGACCTTACTAAAGCGGAAAGTCTATTTTTGTTTATAATGCTGGCAAATATTGTCCAACTAATCTGTATGAAAGAACAACTTTTGATACATTTCACTTAATGATTCAAGATGTTCATTAATTGATTACATATATTGTATCCCACAAGTCTCTCTATCTTCATGCAATTACTAACATTTATCCAGAGTATTGATTTTCTGATTTTTAAAAATATTTTGCACAATTAGAGGGAATTAGCTGCAAGGAGAGACAAAAGGAACTGCAGATGCCGGCTTACATAAAACAACACAAGTGCTGGAGTAATTCAGCAGGTCATGCAACATCAATGGTGAATATGGATAGATGACGTTTTGGGTTGAAACCCTACCTCAGACTAATTGTGGTGGGGAGGGGGTGGGGGGGGGGGGGTGAAAGATGGAAGAGAGGTGAGGGCAGGCCAAAGCCTGGCAAGTACTAGGTGGATACAGGCCTATAAGGAGAAGTTGGACAAACTTGGATTGCATTCTCTGGAACACACAGGATTGAGGGAAGACCTGATAGACGTATATAAGATTATCAGAGGCATAGAAAGGGTAGACAGTCAGAACCTTCATTCCCCAGGGTGGAAATGTTAGAGACTAGAGGGCATAGCTTTAAGGTGAAAGGTTACGTAAAAAGTAAAGAACAAGATAATCTAGATTTACATTTTGGAGATGCCAGTTCATTGTACTAGCACATACTGTCACAAAAAATGCACCGCACACTCCTATATAGACTAGATATGTAAAGGCTTGCGGGCACACAAAGGGTGGTGGGTGTATGGAACAAGCTGCTAGAGGAGGTAGTTGAGGCAGGGACTATCCCGACATTTAAGAAATAGTTAAACGGGACAGGTTTGGAGGGATATGGACCAAACGCGGGCAGGTGGGACTAGCGTAACTGGAACATGTTGGTCGATGTGGGCAAGTTGGGCCGAAGGGCCTGTTTCCACACTGTATCACTCTATGACTCTATAGCTCTATGGCATAACTTTTAAATGAGAGGGGCAAAGTTTAAAGGAGAAATGCGAAGCAAGTTTTTACATAGGGAGTGGTGGGTGCCTGGAACGTGCTGCCAAGGTGGTGGTGGAGGCAGATAGGATAGTGGTGTGTAAGAGTCAAATGGATTTGCAGAGAATGGAGAGATATGGATTACGTGCAGGCAGAGGTGATTAGTTTAACCTGCCATCATGTTCATCATGGGCAATGTGGGCCAAAGGGCCTGTTTCTGTCCTGCACTGTGCTATGTTCTATATTGTCTCGGGTCTCCTGTCTCGGGAGCAGGTTATGGGAGAGTGTTAATTTATGTAAATGTGAATCCTTGGGTGGGTTTGGGAGGGAGGGAGTGTAAAAAAGTTTGAGTATGTGAATGTTTGAAGTTCTTTTAAATGGAGAGACACAGTAATCTCGTTGTATGTGACACATGCAATGACAATAAAGCATTCTGATTCTGATTCTGATTCTGATTCTGATTCACCATCTCCTTCTCGTGAGCTCCCGAAACATTACCTATCTATGTTCTCCAGAGATGCTGCTTGACCCGCTGAGTTACTCCAGCATTTTGTTGTTTTTGGCATTCGGACACTCTTGACACTGATATTAACTTCCTTCCAATGGGAATGTTCGTTGAAGTAAACCTGATTATAAATTATCTGAAATGAAACAAAAATAATTCCGGCACTTTCTTTTTTTTTGTAAACCGGCATCTGCAGTTCCTTGTTTAGTTTAGAGATACAGCGCCGAAATAAGCCCTTCAGCCCACCGAGTCTGCACCAACCAGCGATCCCCGCACATTAACACTACCCTACCCACACTAGGGACAATTTTAACATTTATACCAAACCAATTATCCTACAAACCTGTACGCTTTGGAGTGTGGGAGGAAATGGAAGATCTCAGAAAAAATCCACACAGGTCACAGGGAGAATGTACAAACTCTGTACAGATGAGCACCTGTAGTCAGGATCGAACCCGGGTCTCTGGCACTGTAAGGCAACAACTCTACCGCTGTGTCACCGTGCCACCCTGCAGTTCCTTGTGTCTCCTTCTAATCTGAAGCTTGAGAACTGGAGAAGTGGGGATGTAAGAAAAACAATCGCAGCCTGCCTGTGCAGCTTGACATTCCCCCACCCACACATACCTGCGGCACCAGCTTCCTAGTGTCTGGACAGGAAGTCTTGAAAATGCCACCAACAGTCGTGCTGGGGCAGAGTCTGCACTTGTGTCAGCAAGCAAGCCAAACAGCGCTGGCGCAAACATTGCCCAGTGGGCAAATATTCTGCCCACTGGGTCTACAAGTGAATTGAAAAGTTTTCATCAAAATTAATTTTTAAAATTCCAATACATTTTGACTGATGGATTATCACAAGCAGATAATTAAAGCAGGCAAGAAACCTACCACTGAACTGCCGATGTGGCGCAGCGGGTAGAGCTGTTGCCTCGTAGCGCTGGAGACCCGTGTTTGATCCTGACCTCCGTTACGGTCTGTGTGTGGCGTTTGCATATTCTCTCTGTGACGGCGTGGGTTTCCTCCAGGAGCTCCCAGAATCTGCAAACGCCACCCAGGCAACACCCGAGGTCAGGAGGATCAAACCCGGGTATCTGGCACCGTGGGTGGGTGCTCCGGATTCCAAAGATGTGCAGATTTGTAGGTTAATTGGCCCTCTGTAAATTGCCCTTAGTGTGTAGGGAGTGGATGAGAAAGTGAGATAACAGAGAACTACTGTGAATGGGTGATCAATGGTCGGTGTGGGCTGAAGGGTCTATTTTCTTGTTGTATTTATGAATCAATCAATTCAATCAATTAATTAAGTGTCTGTTCTTAGTTAGCTTCTTCAAGACTAGTGCAGCAATGCTACTGAGAACATAAATAAAAATCAAAGACATGATACAGCAAATATTTTGCAGCAAATATTGCACAGTGGGTGCTTTGGTGGTGGGTGCTTTGAACACGCTGTCAAGGGTGGTGCGATAATGGTGTTTAAGAGACATTTGGATAGGCACATGCATATGCAGGGAAATGGATCATGTGCAGGCAGATCAGTTTTGTCTTGGCATAATATTCGGCACAGACATTGTGGGCCGAAAGGCCTGTTCCCATGCTGGACTGTTCTATGTTCTATGTTCTATGTTATAAATGAATGGAGCTCACCTTCCCTCCTTTTTCCTATTTCCTTTTTTTGTGGCTGGAAGTAATGTGGATAAATGACCAAGAACAAACAGGTGTTGGTATTTTACGCAATTAATATATAATTTCGCACAGTGGCCCCCATTTCCATGTTGAGTGGGCGTGATGATCTAATGCTTGCTGATGGATCCTTTACCATGCATCTTGCGTGGTTTGACTTTCAATGGAAAGCAAAGTTGTGAAGTGTTTATCAAAACACTAAATGCTGGAGTAACTCAGCTGGTCAAGCGGCCTGTTCTGCTGAGTTCCTCTAGCACTTTGTGCTTTGCTCAAAATTCCAACATCTGCAATTATTCGTATCTTCGTTGCAAAATGTTCATTCCTGCCTCCCTCGACCGCAACCAAGTTACAATGATTCCCCTGTGAGTGCTAGCAGTTTACTTGACAATAACATTTTCACTACTGAACCTGATACTAAGTGCTGGAGTAACTCAGCGAGTCAGGCAGCATCTCTGGAGAAAAGGAATAGGTGACGTTTCAGGTTGGAACCCTTCTTCAGATAGATTGTAGTAGGGGGGAGATCAGAGGTGGTGGTGGGACAAACCCTGGCAAGTGATTGGTGGATACAGGTAAAGGGGGTTGATTGGCAGATGGGTGGAGTAAGTCACAAAGGCTGGAGGTGACAATGAAACTAAAGGGTGTTAGATAAGGAGAGGAATGAAATGTGAAGCCATCGGTATTTCTAGCATTGAATAGTAGTAGCCCCCCCTAACCATGGGTGACCATGGCTGATGCATCCTAGTTGTTGGCTGCTTGCTCCAAACCTCGGCTGGAGCAGCGTCGCTTGTGGCTGAAGAGACCAATGCGGGAGTCTCTGTCGCAAAGGTCACATTTGTGTGTGGTCTCTGGTTTCTTGCATGTATAGTGCTTACTTGGGTTCATATTGTACCCTGATGATTTCAGATAATTATTCTTTATTAACATATCTTTCAGCGTTTTGTTACTTTAGCGCTCTCTGATCACCTCTCTCCTGTCTTCCACTCAATTATAGATATTTCCCGATTCATTCTTTATCTCCCCAAATTCTCTGCACCTTAAAACCCATTTCTCTAACCAGCCCAAGCTCTGCAGAAAGTCATTGACTGAAAGGTTGCCTCCCTTTCTCTTGCCACAGATGTGTCTAATCTGCCATGTTTTCATGTTTTGCACTTTCTATTTCAGTTTAGTTTTGTTCAGAGATACAGTATGGAAACAGGCCCTTCGGCCCACTGAGCACACCAACAATCGATCACCGGTTCACACTAGTTCTATGTTATCCCACTTTCCTATCCACTCCCTACACACCAGGGGGCAATTTACAGAGGGCCAGTTAACCTACAAACCCGCACGTCTTTGGGGTGTGGGAGGAAACCTGAGCACCCGGAAGAACTGGCAAAACGTGCAAACTCCACACAGAGACAGCACCCGAGTTTGGGAGCGAGCCCGGGTCTCTGGCGCTGTGAGGCAGTGGCTCCACCAGCTGCGCTGCGGTGCGACTTGATTGCCGACTAATGAGATCATTGCCTTGAAAAGTCTATCTGTTGAGAACTGGGTGTGTTATTTATTGGCTTTAGTTGGTGTACATTACTCTGTGGGAGAGGTTCTCGCTGTCTTTGCCTGAGAGTGGAGTGAAGTGCATTTGATGCTGTCATTTGTGTCTGAAATGTCTTGCGTGCAACTCTTTCCATTCCCTGCATTGACATAATGTGACAGCGGCATTATAAATGCTTCTACAGCGGTTGATATAACGTCTGCTGCAGCTCCCATTTTCCAAGACGGCAATGGGCGTTTTGGAACTGGCTCCGGTTATATTTTTTAAAAGAAATACACCACTTGCTGGAGTAACTCATCAGGTCAGGCAGCATCTCTGGAGCAAGTGGACGGGCGACGTTTTGCCTGTCCATTTGCTGTAGGGGAGAGAAAGCTGGAAGAGGGGCGGGAAGCCTGGCAAGTGATAGGTGGATACAGTTGAGTAGGGCTGAAAGGTTGACTGTCAGATGGATGGGCAGAGGCTCGGTTATGGAGGAGAGGAGTGACATGTAAAGGCAGAGGGAGAGATGTAGGTGCAAGGGGATGGGGAGTGGAGGATGGAGAAAGTGGGGGCTGTGGAATAGTGGGTGCACACCTGGATAGGCAATAGGGAAGGCAGGGAGGGAAGGGGGGAGAACATTGAGAAATTGACGAATTCACTACCCAAGCAGAATATGAGGTGATGTTCCTCCAATTTTCAAGTGGCCTCGCCCTGGCAATGGAGGAGGCCCTGTAAACATTTCGGGAGAAGAGCCTTCTCCAGTCCATAGGACAACAATGTAGCTTCTTCAAAAGTGTCAAAACCCATGTGCATTGTTGAGACAGGATACTACTTGATGATTGGTTGCCAAATATGCCTCTTTTGTTTTCAAGGTAGATTCAGTAGCATAAAAATCTGTGCCTGTGTGGAATAAATTTCAAGTTTAGCTTTATTATTGTCACGTGTACCGAGGTTGCTTGTGCATGCTATCCAAACTGATCAGATAACACTCACAGAAATGCAATCAAGTCAAACTCCAGTACAATAGGTAGAGCAAAGGGGAAGATACAGAGTGCAGAATGTAGTTCTCAGCATTGTAGCGCATCAGTTCCAGAGACAAAGTCCAATGTCTGCAATGGGGTAGAGGTGAGTACCTTAGCTTATGGAAGGACCGTTCAGAAGCCTCATAACAGAGGGCAAGAAGCTGTTCCTGAATCTGGTGGGGCGCACTTTCAAGCTTCTGTACCTTCTGCCAGATGCAAGCGGGGAGAAAGAGCAAGGACTGCGGTGTGATTTGCAAGTTGGTAATTGGTGCATCAATGTATTTGTGTCGTGGACACTTTGCAATTGTGGTGTTTGATGGTGGTGAGGATGGGCTGGTATTTGGTGCTTTGTATTTAGCTGTTGCATGTCAGTCAGGGTGCTGGCATGTAGCTGCTGCCCACATCAGCCAGTGGACAAGGTCATCCTTCAGAACCGCATGTGGATCTAGAGTAAATGGTTTGCCAATATTTGAGTGCATTGCTCCCAGAGTCACTTAAGACTAGAATCTGTCTACAGCACAGACACACACAGACTCTTGTGCATAAACACAGAGAGGGAGACACATGTGAAGACATGCATGGACACAGAGAGAAACACACCTGAACACACACACGGACACACACAGGTGGAGACACACACACACGGACACACACAGGTGGAGACACACAGACACACGGACACACACACACACGGACACACACACTCACTGTGAGAGATACACAGACGCATCAACTTGAGAGTGGTCCTGATCTCCCATTTACCTGGACGCTTGGACTATCTTTAATCGGACTTTACTGGATTTTACCTTGCACTAAACGTTGTTCCCTTTATGATGTATCTGTACACTGTGGATGGCACGATTATAATCATATATTATCTTCCTGCTGACTGGTTAGCACGCAACAAAACATCAGCACACATGATGTTAAACTAAACAGACACTGAGAGAGACGTATATATGCAGATGTTTCCACACACGCTGAAAACAAAACTGAACAAAGCGATTCCTTTGAAAGCATATGGAAAATAAGAAGAAAAAATTCTACTGGAGATCATCAATGCAAATGTTACTGTCAGGGGAAGAAATATGTCTCCTTGTTCAAGATGTGGACATCAGACATGGACACCACCATTGGGTGTGTCCATCGGTGGACAAACCTACAATCCTGAATTTGTCTGAGGAAGAGTCCTGAATGGAAACGTTGCCTGTCCATGACCTCCACAGATGCTGCCCGACCCACTGAGTTCCTCCAGCACTTTTGTGCTGTGCTCAACATTCCAGCATCTGCAGTTCCTTGTGCCTCCATCTTGAATGTCACTTTGGGTGGTGAACTTGGTGATCGGAGATTGCTTCTCCATTGTGGTCTATCGTTTAACCAGCAGATAAGGATTGCCATTCCCAGCTCTGTGGGAGGGTCCTGTTTGGGATGGAAAGGATTTCCATATCAAAGGACTGCATGTGCAGCAATTAAAATTCAGTGGTTAGTGCTGTCTGTACTGGCATTGAGGGAGCGTGTTGTTGGAAGTGAGTGCAGTATGCAGGCGGTTTCTTCGCCACATTTTTCTCCAAATACATTTATGATTTTCTACAAACATTAATCCCAGTCCGCACTCTTCTGTGGCTGGCTTGCTTACAATCCAAAACCATTTAGAGTTGAAAGTATTTCTCCGTCTCAACCCCGTCATTGTGGCTTTGTGCATTGACTATTATTACTCTGCTTGTTTGTATTTCCTTCAGCTAAATTGAAAATGAGACCGTTTTCTGTTTGTATTCAAAGGGTTGTTTCTTTTCACTTGATTTATTCCCCTCTGAGTCCCCTTCCCCATTTAGAATGTACCCGCGTCTTATCCAATAAGTGTTGCTGGTGCATGGTCTGATATCATGCCTATTACAAACAGTATATGTAAGACTCGATGTATGAAGAGAATCGGTTCTTCGCTATTTCTTAAAGAGGGGATCTAAATGTTGTGTTTAGTGGCATAAAGTAGATTTGTTGAAGGGCACTAACTGTGCTGAGAATTTCAAATAAATAAATAAAACTGACTGTATACATATTAGTATGAAATAATTTCCTGCATTCATCCTGCATTTATTTTTCATTAAGTTTCAGGACCATTTAAGGCAATTAATGCTCCTTCCTACCAAAATATATACCCTCTGATGCACTTGTCAAGTTGCATTGAAAATCTACAAAACAAATGTTTTCTAAGTGCTTAAGAAATTCACTTTATTAAAGTTTTACTTTATCTTTTTTCACCAATGTTCTCACCAGCTGATTAAATGTTATATTCAGCAATTCATGTCAAGAGCTACTGTGGCTTGTTCTCACAGTCGATGACAATATGGCAGCTGTAAACTGTGTAGAACACAGAACATCGAACAGTACAGCACAGGAACAGGCCCTTCAGCCCACAATGACTGGGCTGAACATGATCCCCCAGACCAACTCTTATCTGCCTGCACATGATCCATATTCCTCCATTCCCTGCATATCCATGTGCCTATCCAAAAGTCTCTTAAAATGTCATTATTGCAACTGCCTCCACCACCACCCCCGGTAGCATATTCCAGGCACCCACCTATGTAAAAAAACTTAGTCATACCGCATGAAAACAGGCCCTTCAACCTATCTTGCCCTTGGTGACTAAGATGCTCCATCTACACTAGTCTACCTGTCTGCATTTAGCCTATATCCCTCTAAACCTTTCTTATCCATGCACCTGTCCAAATGTTGTTTAAATGTTGTTATAGTACCTGCCTCAACTACCTCCTCTAGCAGGTTGTTCCATATACCCACCACTCTCTGAGTGAAAATGTTACCCCTTAAGTTCCTATTAAATAGTTTCCCTCTCACCGTAAACTTATGTCCTCTGGTTCTTGATTTCCCTATCCTGGGTTAAACACTCTGTGTGTTCACCCTACCCATTCTGCTCATGATCTTATACACCTTTATAAGATCGTCCCATTATATATTCAATAATTAGTTTCAAGACGCTTGTCTTAATATTCAAGCACTTCCACAGACCTGGTTTACTTCACCGTATTGTTTTCACCATCAATAGGATGAGATTCTTCCTCACTCATGTTGCTCCCTTATTGTTGACCATCTTTGAGGTGCTAAAGATAGACAAAGTGCTGGCTAACTCAATGGGTCAGGCAGCATCTCTGGAGAAAAAGGGTGGGTGATGTTTGGGTTCGGGAAAGTCCCAACCCGAACATCATCCATCCTTTTTCTCCAGAGATGCTGCCTGATCCGTTGAGTTACTCCAGCATTTTGTTTCTATTTTTGGTACAAACCAGCATCTGCAGTTCTTTGTTTCCATGCTCTATCTTTGAGGTACTGTTTGATCCTTCCTTTAATCCTTGCCACTTACCAACTTGTTTAGTTTAGGTTATTCTGACTTTCTCTGTCTCTCTGTCTCTGTCCGTCTCTCTGATTCTGACTCTCTGACACTCTGTCTCTTTATCTCTGTCACTGTCTCTGTCTATCTCTCTCTCTCTCTCTGTGACTCTCTCTGACTCGTTCTCAATGACTCTGACTCTCTCCCTCTTTATATCTTTACTGAACTTAGTTCAATTTTGACTAAAGTTAAAACTGAACTTAGTTCAGTGAAGGTACGTACAAATGGCAGTTATAACTACTTGTGTTTGTCTTTAGAGTGAATAACATGGAAAAAAACTAAAGGCTTGACATTAATTGGGGACAAATATAGGTCACTGAATGTGGAAATGAAATACCTCTGAAGTGTGTATAAACACAGGGAAATTATTTAGTTTCCACCAGTGGCAGTATTAGCGTTCTTGAAGCTGATAGAAGTGGTGTCTGAGTTGGAAGAAAGTTCATTTCTCGGGACTAGTGTTCATCAGAGAAAGACAGCAGAAGATTTAACTCCTCTGTGTTGATGCACTTCAGTCTGGAATGTCGGAGGTTGAAGGGAGACTTGACAGAAATATAAGGTGATAGTAGTAGAATTAGGACATTTGGCCCATCTACTCCCCTATTCAGTCATGGCTGATCTATCTCTCCCTGCTAACCCCATTCGCCTGCCTTCTCCCCATAACCTCTGACACCCATACTAATCAAGAATCTATCTATCTCTGCCTTAAAAGTATCGACTGACTTGGCCTCCACAGCCTTCCATGGTAAAGAATTCCACAGATTCACCACCCTCTGACTAAAGAAATTTCTCCTCATCTCCTTCCTAAAAGAATGTCCTTTAATTCTGAGGCTGTGACCTCTAGTCCTAGACTCTCCCACTAGTGGAAACATCCTCTCCACATCCACTCTAGATTCAAGATCAAGATCCAATTTAATTGTCACATGTACCAATTAAGGTACAGTGAAATTTGAGTTACCCAAACCTTTCAGTATTCTGCATGTTTAATGAAGTCCCCCCTCATTCTTCTAAACTCCAGCGAGTACAGGCCCAGTGCCAACAAATGCTCATCATAGGTTAACCTACTCTCATTATAAATGATGAGAAGCATAGATAAGGTAGTTAGTCAGATTTTTTTCCCCTAGGATGTAAATATCAAATAGTAGAGGGCACAGCTTTAAGGTGAGAGGGGCAAAGTTTAAAGAAGATGTGTGGGGCAATTTAATTATAGAGGCTGGTGAGTGCCTGGGACGTGCTTCCAGGAGTGGTGGTGGAGGCAGATATGATAGTGGTGTTTAAGAGTTTTGGATAGGCACATGGATATGCAGGGGATGGTGGGATAGGGCTTATGTGCAGGTAGATAAGAGTTGGACACAGTAACTCAGCAGGTCAGGCAGCATCTGTGCATAGGTGACTTTTCGGATTGATACCCTTCTTCCGACATGTTTGTCTTGAGTTGGTCTTGTCACCGGGTTCAGCATGGACATTTTTGCGGGCCTGTTCCTGTGCTACACTGTTTTATGCTCTCAGTGAGACCATATTGATTCTGGTCATGGTTGCAATGTGTGTAATAATTGTAACGTAATACTCCTCCCAAGAGATAACTCCTCTTCTGTTTGGTTTATGAATGTTATTTCTTGAACTAATTATAATTCCGTGACAAAGAAAGATTCAATGCTAAACCCCCCACTATTATGTCACCATGACGTACAATAGCAAATGCTGTCAGACCCTCTGTGTTACCACGTGTTCCTCACTGACGTGCTTCCTGCATTCGTTAAAGTGGTCTTTTGTGAGGGGCACGCACTCTTCCCTTGCTGCCTTCACTGGGCTCAATGCGACTTTAGGAATATTCTTAAACTTCCGCTTATCCCTGCGTTTCCAGTCATTTGTTGCAGCAGTAAGGCTGGGGAGAAGAACGACTATGTTAACCTGTCTTTACTTTAGTCTTTAGCGATACAGCGTGGAAACATGCCCACTGAGTCCACTCCGACCAGCGATCACCCCGTACACTAACATTATTCTACAAACACTAGGAACAATTTCTACTGAAGCCAATTAACCTACAAACCTGCACCTCTTTAGAGTGTGGGAGATCCCGGGGAAAACCCACGCAAGTCATGGGGAAAATGTACAAACTCCGTACAGTCAGCACCCGTAGTCAGGATTGAATCCGGTTCTCTGGCGCTGTAAGGCCGCAACTCTACCACTGCGTCACCGTGCCATACTTACGTACGATTGATGGGAGTAGAATGACTATGTCAACCTGTCTTTGAAAGAGAAACTAGATTATTTCATTAAATATATTTAATAGCCCTGTCCCACGGTACGAGTTCATTCCAAGAGCTCTCCCGAGTTAAAAAAAAATCAAACTCGTGGTAAGCTCGGAGAATGAACGTAGCGAGTACGTCGGAGCTCGGGGACGTCTCTTAGCGGCTCGTAACGCTAACGGCAGGTACTCGGGAAGACTCGCTAACAACAGGTAAGCACGGGAAGACTTATGAAGATTTTTCAACATGATGAAAAATGTCCACGAGAGCCCCGAGTACCGACGAGTGGCCATTACCGTAAATCTCTGAGTTCGAATCAGGGCAAACTCGGGAAAACTCTTGGAATGAACTCGTACCGTGGGATAGGGCTTTTAAGGAGACACTTTCTTGGAGGAGATAAGACTACCAAACTGTAAAAGGAGAATTGGTACAGATAACTGCACAGAAGTGCAACTGGTAGAGTCGTTGCCTCACAGCGCCACAGACCCGTCACAGACCCGCATTCAGTCCTGTCCAGTGCCGCCCTAATAACTTTGATATTGTTAAAGTTCCTGGCAATGATAGAACAATGGGCGAGAGATTTCACTCAGAGGGTGGTTGGTGTATGGAACGAGCTGCCAGAAGAGGTAGACAGATGGACACAAAATGCTGGAGTAACTCAGCGGGAGAGGCAGCATCTCTGGATAGAAGGAATGGGTGACGTTTTGGGTCGAGACCCTTCTTCAGACTGATCCAGAAGAGGTAGTTGAGGCAGGTACTACAACAGCATTTAAAAGGCACTTGGGCATGCACACAGATAAGAAAGGTTCAGAGGGATATGGGTCAAACGCTGGCAGGTGGAAGTAGAATGGGCAAGTTCGGCTGAAGGGCCTGTTTCTGTTCCCTGTGTCTCTGTGTCTGACTAAACAGGAACATTTGCAGATACTGGGTTTACAGACAGAACTGTTGAAGCCTAACAGTATTGTACTTGCATTATGTGGCATAATCTTTCCCACAAATATCCGTACTCTGAGGGACCATTTAGCAGTTACCATGCAGCTGTTACAGAGCGATTTAATTAACTCTTGCCCCTTCCCCGTGTTATTGTGCCTGAAATAATCTACATGTTACTTATTGCATTCACATTTGAATGACGTTGTGTTCCCTTCACTAACTGCCTTGCAAACACATGGGGGAAACATTATTAATGGCACACTCTATAACTGGGACCAGGGGTAATAATAATAATAAAAAAAGAATAATTTAAACACTGTTCCTACCTCATGAGAGTGTTTAACATAATTAGTGGTTTTTTCCCCCCCTCTTAAATAAGTAAGACTTTTCTGTCAGCGTGTAGCCAGCTGTATCCACACTTCCTGACTGCACACCTAACCTATTTGTCGCCACGAGCTGCGATGTTTGGCTGCAGGATTAGAATTGGATGTTAACTGGAGTGGCGAGTCATGGCTTTCGTAGCCATTGTAAATCGTGGCCTGTGGAAATGGATTACAGATGGGTCAAACAGAGAGTGGTAGTCACACAGCACGGAAACAGGCCCCTCACCACAACTTGCCTCTGCCGACCAAGATGCCTCATCTATGCTAGTCCAACCTGCCCTCATTTGGCCTGTATTGCTCTAAACCTTTCTGATTCATGTACCTGTCTAAATATATTTGAAATGTCATTATAGAACCTGTCTCAACTATTTCCTCTGGCAGCTCGCTCCATATGCCCACCACACTCTGTGTGAAAAAGTTGCTCCTCAGATTCCTATTGGCGGCACAGTGGCGCAGCGGTAGAGTTGCTGCCTTACAGCGTTTGCAGTGCCGGAGACGCGGGTTCGATCCCGACTATGGGTGCTGTCTGTACAGAGTTTTTACGTTCTCCCCGTGACCGTGTGGGTTTTCTCAGAGATCTTCGGTTTCCTCTCACACCCCGAAGACGTACTGGTTTGTAGGTTAATTGGCTTGGTATAAATGTACATTGTCCTTAGCGTGTGTAGGGTGGTGTTAATGTGCGGGGATCACTGGTCGGTGCGGATACGGTGCGCCTGTTTCCGCACTGTATCTCTAAATTAAACTAAACTACACTAAATGTTTCCCCTCTCACTTTAAACCCAAGTCCTCTGGTCCTATTCCCCTACCCTGGGTACAAGACTCTCTGCATTCACCCTGTCCATTCCCCATAGTTTTATACGCCCTATTATCCTTTATCCTTTATCTATACACTGTGGATGGCTTGACTGTAATCATGCATAGTCTTTTCTTTAGCTTGAAAGTACACAACAAAAAAGTTATAGTACCTGCCTCAACTACCTTCTATGGCAGCTTATTCAGTATACCCACTACCCTCTGTGTGAACAAAGCTGCCCCTCAGGTTCCTATTAAATCTTTCCCCTCTCACTTTAAACCCATGTCCTCTGGTTCTTCATAATTTCATAAGTGATAGGATCAGAATTAGGCCATTTGGCCCATCAAGTCTACTCCGCCATTCAAGCGTGGTTGTTCTATCTCTCCCTCCTAACCCCATCCTCCAGCCTTCTCCCCATAACCCCTGACAAATCAAGATTCTATCTATCTCTGCCTTAAAAATATCCATTGATTACCCTACTCTGGGTAAACGACTACAAGACTGTGCATTCCATCTATTCCTCTCATGATTTTATACACCTCTATGAGATCACCCCTCATCCTCCTGAATTTATGACTACTTAATTTATGTATAAACACTTTAAACAACAATGTCACTGTATAAATTCTTCTATCTATAAAAAAGATAGCCAGACTTGAGTTTATATTACACTGTCAAGTTTCTGAAGTGGCTGGAAATAGTTGTAACCACTTCACTCCAGAACATAATTTTCAGATCCATAATGCAAACATTTTTTTCCATGCGACCAAATTTCTAGGACATTTGTTGTTTTTTTGCTTTTTTTTAGTCCAGGGAAGCATCCAATAGAACCACTTTAAATGAGCATTGCACTTTATTCACTCACATAGATTAAATCTTGTTCATTTTGTGCATTTAGCTGAAACCTTTGTAACATGTACAATATTGCTACTAAATGAGGATATTAAACATTTATGCCCAGAATGTGTTGAAAGTCTGAATTACCTGTTGGGTTAATACGATGTGGTCCATTTTTGTTGTCTTTTCATTAGCAAAGCAGTGCAGCTGATAGAGCTGCTGCCGCACAGCGCAAGACCCAGGTTCAATCCTGACCTCTGGTGCTATCTGTGTAGTGTTTGTACGTTCTCCCTGTAACCTGCGTGGGTTTCCTCCGGGTGCACCGGCTTCCTCCCCACATCCAAAAGACGTGCAGGTTTGTAGGTTAATTGGCTGTGTGTAAAATCGCTCCTAGTATGTAGGGAATGGACACGGTGGGCTGAAGAATCTGTTTCCATGCTGTATATTCAAATGGAATTCAATTAAACGTTGCTTCATCAGTTTGTGTATGTCCAATGAGTGGAATACTAGGATGCACCTTCCTGCTGGGGGTAAAAGAATGGGCAATGGAGGAGCCGGCATGGGGTGACTGCCAGGAGGAGGGGGAGGTGAGAGAACAAAGGGGGACCTGGCACGGATACTTTGTAACTTTGTCAGCGACCTTTATGTGGTGTCTATTTGCATACCTTGGGTATGCAAGCAAAGAATTTCACTGTGACATGTGACAATAACGTTTTCATTCATTCAAGTTCCCCCACTAGAGAGAAGCAGTGTTTGACAGAATGTCTTGAGACCAGGAGTTTATCCCTGTCTGGAGATGTGCAAAGTCTACTGGGGAGACTTTAAACTAGAACGGTTGGGGGGAGGGACTCCAATAGAGAAAGCTAGTGGAAAATGTGGGAGGCAGGAGGCAGAGAAGGGAAGCACTCGGACCCAAAATGTAGGGGAGAAAGAAGAAAAAGATAATAAACAGAGAATAAGTGGTGGTGGGTTTCTTAAATGTGTATATTTTAATGCTAGGAGCATTGTAAGAAAGGTGGATGAGCTTAGAGCCTGGATTGACACCTGGAAGTATGATGTTGTGGCGATCAGTGAAACATGGTTGCAGGAGGGCTGTGATTGGCAAATAAATATTCCAGGATTTCGTTGCTTCAGGGGTGATAGAATTGGAGGGGCAAGAGGTGGGGGTGTTGCATTGCTTGTCAAGGAAGATATTACAGCAGTGCTTTGGCAGGATAGATTAGAGGGCTCGTCTAGGGAGGCTATTTGGGTGGAACTGAGAAATGGGAAAGGTGTAGCAACACTTATAGGGGTGTATTATAGACCGCCAAATGGGGAGCGAGAATTGGAAGAGCAAATATGTAAGGAGATAGCAGATATTAGTAGTAAGCACAAGGTAGTGATTGTGGGAGATTTCAATTTTCCACACATAGACTGGGAAACACATTCTGTAAAAGGGCTGGATGGTTTGGAGTTTGTAAAATGTGTGCAAGATAGTTTTTTGCAGCAATACATAGAGGTACCTGCTAGAGAAGGGGCAGTGCTGGACCTCCTGTTAGGAAATGAGACAGGGCAGGTGGCGGAGGTATGCGTCGGGGAGCACTTCGGGTCCAGTGATCACAATACCATTAGTTTCAATATAATTATGGAGAGGGTCAGAACTGGACCTAGGGTTGAGATTTTTGTTTGGAGAAAGGCTAACTTTGAGGAGATGCGAAAGGATTTAAAAGGAGTGAATTGGGACATGTTGTTTTATGGGAAGGATGTAGAAGAAAAATGGAGGACATTTAAGGGTGAAATTTTAAGAGTACAGAATCTTTATGTCCCTGTTCGGTTGAAAGGAAATAGTAAAAAATGGAAAGAGCCATGGTTTTCAAGGGAAATTGGACACTTGGTTCGGAAAAAGAGAGAGATCTACAATAATTATAGGCAGCATGGAATAAATGAGGTGCTTGAGGAGTATAAAGAATGTAAAAAGAATATTAAGAAAGAAATTAGAAAAGCTAAAAGAAGATATGAGGTTGCTTTGGCAAGTAAGGTGAAAGTAAATCCAAAGGGTTTCTACAGCTATATTAATAGCAAAAGGATAACAAGGAATAAAATCAGTCCATTAGAGAGTCAGAGTGGACAGCTATCTGCAGAGCCAAAAGAGATGGGGGAGATATTGAACAATTTCTTTTCTTCGGTATTCACGAAGGAGAAGGATATGGAATTATGTGAGGTAAGGGAAACGAGCAGAGTAGCAATGGAAACTGTGAGATTCAAAGAAGAGGAGGTGCGGACACTTTTGAAAAATATGAAAACGGATAAGTCTCCAGGTCCTGACAGGATATTCCCTAGGACATTGAGGGAAGTTAGTGTAGAAATAGCAGGGGCTATGACAGAAATATTTCAAATGTCATTAGAAACGGGAATAGTGCCGGAGGATTGGCGTACTGCGCATGTTGTTCCGTTGTTTAAAAACGGTTCGAAGAGTAAACCTAGCAATTATAGACCTGTTAGTTTGACGTCAGTGGTGGGCAAATTAATGGAAAGGATACTTAAAGATAATATATATAAGCATCTGGATAAGCAGGGTCTGATTAGGAACAGTCAACATGGATTTGTGCCTGGAAGGTCATGCTTGACTAATCTTCTTGAATTTTTCGAAGAGGTTACTAGGGAAATTGATGAGGGTAAAGCAGTGGATGTTGTCTATATGGACTTCAGTAAGGCCTTTGGCAAGGTTCCTCATGGAAGGTTGGTTAAGAAGATTCAATTGTTGGGTATTAATGGTGGAGTAGCAAGATGGATTCAACAGTGGCTGAATGGGAGATGCCAGAGAGTAATGGTGGATGGCTGTTTGTCAGGTTGGAGGCCGGTGACTAGTGGGGTGCCTCAGGGGTCTGTGTTGGGTCCACTGTTGTTTGTCATGTACATCAGTGATCTGGATGATGGTGTGGAAAATTGGATTAGTAAGTATGCAGATGATACTAAGATAGGTGGTGTTGTGGATAATGAAGTAGATTTTCAAAGTCTACAGAGAGATTTAGGCCATTTGGAAGAGTGGGCTGAAAGATGGCAGATGGAGTTTAATGCTGACAAATGTGAGGTGCTACATCTCGGCAGGACAAATCAAAATAGGACGTACATGGTAAATGGTAGCGAATTGAGGAATGCAGTTGAATAGAGGGATCTAGGAATAACTGTGCATAGTTCCCTGAAGGTGGAATCTCATGTAGATAGGGTGGTAAAGAAAGCTTTTGGTGTGCTGGCCTTTATAAATCAGAGCATTGAATATAGAAGTTGGGATGTAATGTTAAAATTGTACAAGGCATTGGTGAGGCCAATTCTGGAGTATGGAGTACAATTTTGGTCGCCTAATTATAGGAAGGATGTCAACAAAATAGAGAGAGTACAGAGGAGATTTACTAGAATATTGCCTGGGTTTCAGCAACTAAGTTACAGAGAAAGGTTGAACAAGTTAGGTCTTTATTCTTTGGAGCGCAGAAGGTTAAGAGGGGACTTGATAGAGGTCTTTAAAATTATGAGCGGGTTAGACAGAGTGGACGTGGATAAGCTTTTCCCATTGAGAGTAGGGAAGATTCAAACAAGGGGACATGACTTGAGAATTAAGGGACAGAAGTTTAGGGGGAACATTAGGGGGAACTTCTTTACTCAGAGAGTGGTAGCTGTGTGGAATGAGCTTCCAGTGGAAGTGGTGGAGGCAGGTTCGATGTTATCCTTTAAAAATAGATTGGATGGGTATATGGACAGGAAAGGAATGGAGGGTTATGGTCTGAGTGCAGGTAGATGGGACTAGGGGGAAGTATTTATTTTTAATTAAAAAAAAAAATTTAAAAAATGTTCGGCACGGACTTGAAGGGCCGAGATGGCCTGTTTCCGTGCTGTTATGGTTATATGGTTATATGTTATATGGTTAAAGTCCTGGCCTGTTATTGAGACTAGCTCACCACAATGAATAGATTGCCCTGTGTCTGTATTGTGTAGGAAGGAATGTCTGAAGAAGGATCTCGACCCAAAACGTCACCCATTCCTTCTGTCCAGAGATACTGCCTGTCCCGCTGAGTTACTGCTGCATTTTGTGTCTATCTTCTGTATAAACTGGATTACATTCTACTGTGCGCTATCTGAATCTCCTGATATTTGAATGTTTAAAACTATTGGCTGTAAAGCTCTGCATGACACACTACTGCGGAAACAATTAACTCAATCGTATGAAATTCCCTCTCTGCTTCATAACTTAGCACCAACATATTTAAAATAAATTGATCAATGCCTCTATTAAAACGGGAGAAGGAATTTTGCGCAAAATTGATAAAATACTTCCCCAGAATCATGGGTGGGTTAATTTTTTAAAATTTAGTTAAAAGCACTATTTTCATAGTTTTAAAAGTTGATAAGAAAGTTTGGTTTAAAAAAAAAAAGACACAAAGTGCTGGATTAACTCAGCAGGTCAGGCAGCTTTGCTGGAGAACATGGATAGGTGACATTTTGGGTCGGTCTTAAGAAGGGTCCCGACCTGAAACGTCACCTATCCATGTTCTCCAGACATGCTGCCTGGCCCACTGAGTAACTCCCGCAGTCTGTGTGCTTTTGTATAGACCAGCATCTGCAGTTCCTTCTTTCTGCAGGAAATAGGCACAAAGTGCTGGAGTAACTCAGCGGGTCAGGCAGCATCTCTGGAAAAAAAGGATGGGTGACGTTTCAGGTCGGAACCCTTCTTCAGACCTTTCTACAGGAAAGTTTGGTGGATGAGTTGGCTTTGTATGATTTGGAAGGGTCAGTGGGGAAGTAATATCCTTTTGTTTATGTTGTATGGTGTTGATATCTCTCATTTAGAGTCGCAGTGGAAACAGGTCCTTCAGTCCAACTGACCCGCTGAGTGACTCCAGCATTTTGTGTCTTTATACAAACATTTCCTGGTCTGTAACGTAGATGTGAACTCTCCAATGCAAAACCAGACAGGAGCACATTCATCAAACACAGGGGAGTGATTGCTCAGATCATTTAGCGTTGTTTGTAATTCAGTGATCTGCAGTTTGTTATTCTCAAACTTTGAATTTTCATTGATGTTTTCAATTACTGAGAGAACGGGATATATTCCAGAAATCAACGAGGCGCCACATTGTCACTGTGGTGAACAATTACAAGTGAAACAGTAAAATCATCTTGTGTGCAATAGGTCAGGATTAACAAATAGGAAAAAGTCTGCATAAAACCAGACTGCATTAACCTGGATAAGTATTGGCTGTGTGATTTAACCTTTATATCAGTTAGAAAATGGTTAGAAATGTCATTTGGTTAAATCTTTTAGTTTATTTTGGGTTAGGGATACAGCGTGGGAACAGGCCCTTCAGCCCTCTAAGTCCATGGTGACCATCGATCACCCATGCACCAGTTCTATCCTACACATTAAGGACAATTTACAGAAACCAATTAACTTACAACCTGTATGCCTTTGGAGTGTGGAAGGAATACGGAGCACCTGGAGAAAATGCACGCGGTCACAGGGAGAGTGTACAAACTCTGTACAGACAGCACCCATAGTCAGGATGGAACCCGGGTCTCTGGCGCTATAAGGACCACCGCATCAATATACTCGAGCCAGTTGCATACTTATGTGTGTGCCTTTACTTTGCAAAGTTGGACAGTTATTGGGCTTGCTATGATTTCTTGGTATCAATACATGGAAACAAGATGTTGTTTCCAACATGTGGCTTCGAGATTTCTCGCATGGCCTCATTTTAAAGAATTTTTTGCTCTTGCGATTACACACAAAAATATTTCAACGGCTTTAGCTTGCAATGTGAGACTTTTGTGTTGTCTTAAATATTGATCCACATTTTATGTTAGTGACACAGTTAAAAGACCTGCTGCCTCATAAACCAGAGGAACCAGGGTTCGATCCTGAACGCGGCTTGTGTTTGGAGTTTGCCTGTTCACCCTGTGACCGTGTGGGTTTCTTCCAGGTGCTCCAGTTTCTCCCACATCCCAAGACATGTGGGTTTGTAGGTTTACATTAGGCCCTCTGTAAATTGTCCCTAATGTGTAGGGAGTGGATGAGAAAGTGGGATAACATAGAATTAGTGTGAACGGGCGATTGATGGTTGAAGGGCCTGTTTCCACGCTGTATCTCCAAAGATTAATGAACTCTAATTAACAGTCAGAGGTTGCATACTTTTCAAAGTTGATAGCATTTATGCTGAGAATGTTACCTTAAAATGTTTAGATATTTAAAAAATATAATCCAAAACTCCCAAAAGTTCAAGCTACACTATAGTTGGATTTGTTTCTTTCTAAGACGACATGGTGGCATAGAGGAGAGTTGCTGCCTTACAGAGTCAGAGACCCGGGTTCCATCCAGGCTATGGGTGCTGTCTGTACGGAGTTTGTGCGTTTTCCCCGTGACCTGCGTGGGTTTTCACCGGGTGCTCCGGTTTCCTCCCATACCCTAAAGACATGCAGGTTTGCAGGGCAATTGGCTTTGTAAATTTGTAAATTGTCTCCAGTGTGTGTGGAATAGTGGTTAATGTGCGGGGATCGCTGGTCGGCACGGACTCGATGGGCCGAAGGGCCTGATTCTGCGCTGTCTCGAAACTAAAAACGAATCAACAATGAAGATGCGTGGGGATCAGGTTAACAATGAATCAAAATGAATAGTGCTGAGATTATCTTACAACTCAGAGTTTCCATCTCTGGGTATGCAATTAGCTGAAAGAATTTCAGGAGTAAAAAATAAATTCTGTCAAAGAAGTTAAAGATTTCTCATATTGCTGGGACTCTTATAAAGGACACAAATTATGTGACTGATTCTTAATCAGACCTTTTGACACAGAATATCCAAGTGTTTTTAAGTTCTGATGTTAGAGAGCTTTGTTACATTTAAAAGATATAAGAAAACTGTAATAGCAGGAATATTTTAAATGTGTAGGAAGGAACTGCAGATGCTGGTCTATATCAAAGAGAGACACAAAGTGCTGGAGTAACTCTGCGGGTCAGGCAGCTTCTCTGAAGAAAAAGGATGGGTGACGTTTCAGGTGGGGACCCTTCTTCAGACTGAAAGTAAGGGGATGGGGGTAACTGTGAGGTAGGAAAAGGCCAGAACAAATCAGGGCCGGCATCAGATAACCCATAAGTCGAGCCCACAATGTCCCATTGTTGGCTGGGGATGAGGTGATAACAAAGGGATACAGGAATGCGAACAGTGGAACTAGTAGGTAGGGAAACACAGGATGCCACATTGGTAATCAGCCTCATGCTTATAAAAACGATAAATCTGAACAAAGTGATGACGTGTGGATTTTCCCTTGGACGTTCAATTTATTCCAATCATTGCTAATCATAAATGGTATTAAAATAATTTTGCTTCCCATATGAGGCACGGTGGTGTAGCCTCACAGAGCAATTAACCAGGGTGAATTCCTGACCTTCAGTGCTGTCTGTCTGGAGTTTGCAGGTGCAGGTTTCTTCCGGCTACTCCCGTTATCGCTCCACCACTAAAAGACACGTACATTTGTAGATTAATTGGCCTCTGCAAATTGCTGCCAGCGCACAGTGCTGGAGTTGATGGGAATGTGGGCCTGCTGAGAAGCTTAACGGCAGAGTGAGATTGCTCTGCAAGCTGACTTAGACTTGGACTTGATGAGTCAAAGTGGCCTATGTCCAAGGAAATATGGAAATACTATCTGGGGAAGTTCCCAGTGAGAAAGTGGTTTGTTATTAACAAATACAAAAGTCTTAAAAGGGAATTAATACCACCCAATTTATCTTCTGACTCTTGCTCTCCCTAGAGGTCTGACCACAATGTCTGTGCCGAACAAGGCCAACTCATATCTGCCTGTGCATAATCCATATCTCTCCATTCCCTGCATATCCACGTGCCTATCCAAAAGTCTCTTAAATGCCACTATCATATCTGCCTCCACCACTACCCCTGGCACCGCGTTCCAGGCACCCACCACTCTTTGTGTAACAAACAATTGCTCCGCACGTCTCCTTTAAACTTTGCTCCTCTCCCGTTAAAGCTACGCCCTCTAGTATTTGATATTTCCATGGTGGAGGCGAGAAACAGCCGGAAAAATTCAGGGCCGGCAACAGATGACCTCAGGAAGGGTGGAGTCCATAATGACCTTTAATAGCCTCCAGCCTCCCCCCCCCCCCCCCCGACCTCGACTTTCAGTCTGAAGAAGGGTCTCGACCTGAAACGTCACCTATTCTTTTCCTCCAGAGATGTTGCTTGACCCGCTGAGTTACTCCAGCATTTTGTGTCTATCTTCGGTATAAACCAGCATCTGCAGCTCCTTCCTACACTTTGAAATTGCAGAAACCATTGCATGAAAGTTCAATGCAGAGGTTGACGTTTAAAAACGTGCTGCAGAGAAACCATCTCATCGTGAAACAATCCTCCACATCAGCGGAATGCATTAGATTGACACGTATCGAGGCTGCTGTTATGAAGCCACTTTATTAGTTAAAATAAAATACAGATGGTATGTAATGATGTCTATTTAGACAAGCACACACAGCTTTGTTAAAGGACAAGATTGAATCACGGGCTGGTTTGAATCTACTAAATATCTCTTTGATTTCTTTTGTAATTTGTAGTTACTTTATACTGATGGTATTTAAGAAGAGGACTGTATTCCTTGGAGAGTAGAAGACCGAGGGGTGGGCTTACAACCCAGCGGTATAAAATAAACTTGCCCCACACATCTCATTTTAAATTTGCCCCTCCCACGGTAAAGACATAATAATAATAATAATAGATTTTATTTATATAGCGCTTTTCAGGTGCCCTCTCATACTAGATATTTCCATCCTGGGAGAAAGGTTCTGTGTTTAGGTCTGGGTATGTAAAACATAGAGTGAAATGTACATAGAAACATAGAAAATAGGTGCAGGAGGAGGCCATTCGGTCCTTCGAGCCAGCACCGCCATTCATTGTGATCATGGCTGATCGTCCCCAATCAATAACCCGTGCCTGCCTTCTCCCCATATCCCTTGATTCCACTAGCCCCTAGAGCTCTATCTAATCTAAAAATACATAAGCTCAAAGTATGTCTCATACAGTCAATAAGGATTATTCATTGGTTTTATTCATATGGTTTCCTAAGTATGTGGTGAGTGGATTTAGGAACACACAGACAGATACCTCCCTGCGTTGAAAATAATGCTTCCTATTCTTGTGCACTTTAGCCTTGCACGTTTTTATATGTCAGCTGTTTAAGAAGAGCAGAGTTAAGGAGATGGATGAAGCTGTTTTAAGGTGTAAATGTCAGAGAGTACAAGTGTGAGCCAGCTATAGATCGGTGCAGCGGTAGAGTTACTTCCTCACAGCGCCAGAGACCAGGTTCAATCCTGATTACTGGTGCTGTCAGTACAGAGCTTGTATACGTTCTTCCTGTGACCTCGTGGGTTTTCATCGGGTGCTCCAGTTTCCTCTCACACTCCAAAGACATCCAGGTTTGTAGGTTAATTGACTTCGGTAAGTTGTAAAGTTGTCCCTGGTGTATAGGATAGTGCTAGTGTACGGGGCGATTGTTGGTCGGCATGGACTCGGTGGGCCGAAGGGCCTGTTTCTGCGCTGTATCTCTAAAGTAAAATGTAAAGTGACTGCCAGTGAACATGCCAAAGTAAAGTACAGACACCTGAGATGTGATGGACAGAAGAGGACACAGTAGAAAGCATTCCTGAGTCAGTGATGCAGAGCAAAAATGATGTGGAAGGGCAAGTAACAAATAACAATGGAGACTAAGACAAGGAGGGATGAAGTACAGGGTTGTAGTTCTTCACGCTGTCTGACAGAATGATTAGCAGATAGTGAATGACTAAACTGTGATTCATTTGGGGATTCCTAATGAAATTTGTGCAACTTTTTGCTTTAATTATGTGCTGTACCCAGGTTTTTTATGGGGGTCTTTTTATAGTCAGATAGGGAAAAAAATGAATTGTTTAACAGTCAAATATAGTATTAGACCTTAATAATTCTTGCTCTTTTGTTTATCAGTTCTTTAATCTTATCGGGCGGCACAGTGGTGCAGCAGTAGAGTTACTGCCTTACAGCGCCTGAGACCCGGGTTCGATCCTGACTATGGGTGTTGTCTATATAGAGTTTGTACGTTCTCCCCGTGACCTGCGTGGGTTTTCTCCGGATGCTCTGGTTTCCTCCCACACTAAAAAGACATACAGGTTTGTAGGTGAATTGGCTAGGTATAAGTGTAAAGTAAGTGTAGAGTCTGAAGAAGGGTCTCAACCCCGGGTGTCACCCATTCATCTATCCAGAGCTGCTGCCTGTCCCACTGAGTTACTCCAGCATTTTATCTCTATCTCAGTAGAAGTGTACATTGTTCTTAGTGTGTGTAGGATAGTGTTAATGTCCGCTGGTCGGTGCGGACTTGGTGGGCCGAAAGGCCTGTTTCCGCGCTGTATCTCTAAACTAAAAAACGGAACTCAAATCATTTGTAAAATACAATCACAATGTTGAATTTTTTTTGGTTAATCTCATTATAGGGGGTAAAACCAAGTGGAATAAAATAGGCAAACGTTAGGTGGAAAACAGTAAAAATGTTGATCTTGTATTTTGCAGATCTGGGTTTAATATCTCGGAGATTGTGAGATTCATTCAAGAGGCTGGGAGAGACAGCACCCAGTTCCCGATCTTCCTCTTGCCACTTGCACCATGATGATACTGACAGCTGCCTTCCACTCTCCCAGCCATCTGTTAGTCTCTATGGCCTGAAAATGACACAGTGTGATATTAGCATGTGTTGGTACGCAATGACGTTGCCTGCTATTTTGTGCAAGCCAATAAAACACAGAACAACAGTACAGTACGGTACAGGAACGAGCCCTTCGGCCCACAATCTGTGTGCTCAACATGATGCCAAGTGAAACTGATCTCATCTACCTGTACACAATCCATTTCCCACTATCATCTGCACCTCCATGTGCCTATCTAAAAGCATCTTAAACTCCACTATCATGTATGCCTCCACCACCACCCCTGGCAGTGTGATCCAGGCCCTCACGACTCTCTGTGTAAAAAAAACCTTGCCCCGCACATCTCCATTAATCTTTCCCCCTCTCGCCTTATAACTATGCCCTCTAGTGTTGGATATTTCCACCCGGGGGAAAAATGTTCTGACTATCTGCCCTATTGATGTCTCTCAGAATTTTATATACTTCCATCAGATCTCTCTTCAACCACCAACGTTCAAGAGAAAAAGTTTTAAAAACATTTGGACAAGTTGTTTAGTTTCATTTATTGTCACGTGTACTGAGACACAGTGAAAAGCTTTTGCTTCAGTTTAGTTTAGTTTAGTTTAGAGATACGGCCCACCGAGTCTGCACCGATCACCGATCCCCGCACATTAACACTATTCTACACCCACTGGTTCGATTTACATTTACACCAGTCCAATTAACCTACAAACCTGTAGGTCTTTGGAGTGTGGGGGGAAACTGAAGATCTCGGAGAAAACCTACGCAGGTCATGGGGAGAATGTACAACTCCATACAGACAGCACCCATAGTCAGGATCGTACCCGGGTCTCGGGCACTAAGAAGCACGGTAAGGCAGCAACTCTACTGCTGCGCCACCGTGCCACCCTGTATGCTAACCAGTCAGCAGAAAGACAATATATGATTACAATCAAGCCATCTACAGTGTACAGATACAGGATAAAGGGAATAACGTTTAGTGCAAGATCAAATCCAGTAAAGTCCGATTAAAGAAAGTTGGAAAGCATGGATAGAATAGATGTAGAGGGATATAGGCCAAACGCAGGCAGGTGGGACTAGTGTAGATGTGGCGTGTTGGTCAGCATGGGCAAGCTGGGCTGAAGGGCCTGTTTCCACACTGTATGACTCCATGACTCAATAAAACGAAACTCTAAACTAAACTAGATTCTAAACTAAAGTCTAAACTGAACTCTTAACTGCTGGGGAGATGACTGTACAAGCTTGGACATAGATTAGTGGCAATTGCCACCCAACATGGAATCTAGAACAGTACAGCGCAGGAACAGTCCCTTTGACCCACACTGTCTGTGCTGAACACAATTCCAAGTTAAACTAATCCTGTACGGGATCCATTCCCTGCCTATACATGTGTCTAACTAAACTATCCCCTTATTGAGCTATTCCACATTTCCACCCTGGGACAAAAGTTCAATCCTATCACTGTCTCTCATGATTTTATAATCCTCAATGGTTTACAACAGTCCAGAAAACAAACAATCTACATTTGCCCAAATTCTTACACCTAAACACAAAGATCCAAAGACCAAAGGAACTGCAGATGCTGGTATATATTAAAAAAAAGAGATAAAGTGCCTGAGTAACTGCAGCTGCCTCAGCTCTGGTAGAGCCGCTGCCTCACAGCATCAGTGAACTAGGTTAAATCCTGATCTCAGGTGCTATCTGTATGTGGAGTTTGCACGTTCTCCCTGTGACCGTGTGGGTTTCGTCTGGGTGTTCGGTTTCCTCCCACATACCAAACTGTGTGGGTTTGTAGGTTAATTGGAGCCTGTAACTTGCCCCAGTGTGTGTAGGGAGTGGATGAGAAAGTGGGATAACATAGAACTAGTGTGAACAGGTAATCGATGGTCGGCATGGACTCGGTGGGCTGAAGGGCCTGTTTCCACGCAGTATCTCCAGTATAAACTAAACTAAATTCAACGGGTCAGGCACGTCTCTGGAGAACAGGGATAGGTGACGTTTCGGGTCGGGACCCTTCTTCAGCATGCTGAGAGATATTCAGTTTGGCTCCATCCACTGCTCTCTCCAATATATAATACTGCAAATAATCTTTTTATTGGATAATGACAAGACATCCCAGGGCTTTGAGTAGTATGGAGTTTGCTTCCTTAGATGGGTAACAGTAGATTGTGCGCATGAGGGGAGCAGACTGTCTGGCCCTTGTACATGGAGTGCTGCTATCATCAGCAAGGTTAAACATTGCTGCACTTTTATGACTCTGATGTGGAGAGGGGGGAAAAAAACATTTGAGCTAATCATGGTGCAGGCTGCTGGAAACGTGACAAGGCTCTCCCTTGCCAAGCCTTGCTCCTGTCAGCTCCAGAGAGGAGCAGAGAAGCGGTTCGTTGCTGACAGCCGACAGCTCTGCTGCTGGGCCTTGGGATCATGTTACACACAGCACCAGTGCTCTACTTTCTGCAGCCACAATGCTTCAACTTCAACCATCGACTCACAGGGCAGTCCCAGACTGCTCACGATTGCCGCTCAGAGTTATCAAGCATGGAATGAAA
The DNA here is from genome assembly GCA_038087875.1 of Malacoraja senta. Lineage (NCBI taxonomy): Eukaryota > Metazoa > Chordata > Chondrichthyes > Rajiformes > Rajidae > Malacoraja > Malacoraja senta. Next base: position 44,495,471 of record CM075979.1, on the reverse strand, counting down.
GATACACGATTAACCAAAGGCTCGGAGAGAATCCTGATTTTTAAACAAAGTTTATACAGAGAGAGTCGGGGCGCAGCGGTAGAGTTGCTGCCTCACAGCGCCAGAGACCCGGGTTTGATCCTGACTACGGGTGACCTCTGTACGGAGTTTGTACATTCTCCGAGTGATCTGCGTGGGTTTTCTCCAGGTGCTCCAGTTTCCTCCCACACTCGAAAGACATACAGGTTTGTAGGTTAATTGGCTTCTATAAATTGTAAATTGTCCCTAGTGTGTAGGATAGTGTTAGTGTACAGGGTGGTCGGCGCGGCTTGGTGGGCCGAAGGGCCTGTTACCGTGCTGTATCTCTAAAGTCTAAAGCGTCACAGGGTACGAAACAGGCCCTTTGCCCCAACTTGCCCATGCCAACCAAGATGCCCCATTGACATTAGTTCCCACCAGTCTGTGGCCTATATCCCACTAAACCTTTCCTATCCATGCACCTGTTTATGTGTCTTTTAAATGTTGTTATAGTACCTGCCTCAACTACCGCTTCCAGCAGCTCTGGCAAGTCGATGATCTTCACTGAGTAATATATGTTGGAAAATTCCCAAGGAATAATCAACAAATGAATTGAGGAATTGTGGATCTGCAGTGCTTTGTCTTAAGCTGTTGGTGATGGACCTAGCACGATGTAAAATTAAAAGTCCATTTATCTAACTCATTTGATCAGATCCAGCCACAAAACATAGCAAAACAGAAAACCATGGTGTAACTGGTTAGTCTAACTATATACCGATTAGGAAAATTAGGAAAAAGGGAAGTGCAACGAGGCCTGGGTGTCCTTGTACACCAGTCACTGAAAGTAAACATGCAGATACAGCAGGCAGTGAAGAAAGCTAATGGAATGTTGGCCTTCATTGCGAGAGGATTTGAGTATAGGAGTAAAGAGGTTCTTCTGCAGTTGTACAGGGCCCTGGTGAGACCACATCTGGAGTATTGTGTGCAGTTTTGGTCTCCTAATTTGAGGAAGGACATCCTTGCTATTCAGGGAGTGCAAGCATAGGTTCATGAGGTTAATCCCCGGGATGGCGGGGCTGTCATATGAGGAAAGATTGGAAAGACTGGGCTTGTATTCACTGGAATTTAGAAGGATGAGAGGGCATCTTATAGAAACGTTTAAATTATAAAAGGACTGGTCACGCTAGATGCAGGAAAAATTTCCCCAATTTTGGGGGAGTCCAAATCCAGGGGCCACAGTCTAAGAATAAAGGGGAGGCTATTTAAAACTGAGATGAGAAATAACTTTTTCACCCAGAGAGTTGTGAATTTGTGGAATTCTCTGCCACAGAAGGCAGTGGAGGCCAATTCACTGGATGAATTCAAAAGAGAGTTAAGGGCCTGCCCCACTTTCACGAGCTAATTCACGACCTTTTTTACTCGTGGACATTTTTCATCAGGCTAGAAAAATGCCCCGACCTACTTGATGCCACGAGTACCTACGACTAGCATCACGACCTACCTACGACCTCCTACGACCTCCTACGACTTCGTGATGACCATGCTGCAAGTATGAGTCAAGGGCAAACTCGGCAGAGGTCGTGAATTAGGTCGTGAAAGTGGGCCAGGCCCTTTAGATGGAACTCAAGAGGCTAGCGGAATCAAGGGATATGGGGAGAAGACAGGCATGGGTTACTGATTGTGGATGATCAGCCATGATCACAATGAATGGCGGTGCAGGCTCGATGGGCCAAATGGCCTCCTCCTGCACCTATTTTCTATGTTTATATGTTTCTATGTTTACCACAGTATCTGGAGTATGGATGACATAAGAAACTGCAGATGTTGGTTTACAAATGAAGACACAAAGTGCTGGAGTAACTCAGCGGGACAAGCAGCATTTCTGGAGAACATGGATGGATCATGTTTTGGGTTGGGACCCTTCTTCAGACTCTTCTTGGAGTACCCTGTTTCGGTCACCCTGCCATAGGAAGAATGGCATAAAGCTGGAAAGGGAGCAGAGAAGGTTTAGGATGATGTTGCCAGGACTTGAGGATTTGAGCTATGAGGAGTGGTTGGGCAGACTAGGACTTTGTTCCTTGGAGCACACTTGGAACTGAGGGGTGATCTTCTGGATGCGTATAAAATCATGGTGCAATAGTTGAGGTTGTGAGCACATAAGTCAGCATCTTTAGACGTTAGAGATACAGCGTGGAACAGGCCCTTCGGCCCACCGAGTCCGAGCCAACCAACGATCACCACATACACTAGCATTAACTAGCACACCAGGATGTCAGGCTGTCACCATGTAACTATCAGGTGCATCACAGCTTGGTTTGGGAACAGCTCCATCCAAGACCGCAAGAAATTGTAGCGAATTGTGGACACAGCCCAGACCATCACACAAACCAACCTCCCTTCTATTGACTCCATTTATACCTCACGCTGCCTCGGCAAGGCCAGCAGTATAATCAAGGATGTCGCACCCTGGTCACTCCCTCTTCTCCCCTCTCCCATCAGGCAAAAGGTACAGAAGTGTGAAAACGCACACCTCCAGATTCAGGGACAGTTTCTTCCCAGTTGTTATCAGGCAACTGAATCATCCTATCACAATTAGAGAGCAGTGCTGAACTACTATCTATCTCATTGATGACCCTCAGACTATCCTTGATCGGACTTTGCTGGCTTCACCATGCACGAAATGTTATTCCCTTATCATGTATCTATACACTGTAAATGGATCAATTGTAATCTTGTATTGTCTTTCTGCTAACTGGATAGCACACAACAAAAAGCTTTTCACTGTACCTCGGTACACGTGACAATAAACTAAACTGAAACTGAAACTATCCTACATATTAGGGACAATTCACAACTTTACAGAAGCCAATTAACCTACAAACCTGCAGGTCTGGAGTGTGGGAGGAAACCGGAGCACCCGGAGAAAACCCACACGGTCACGGAGAGAATGTACAAACTCCGTACAGGCAGCTTCCATGGTCAATATTGAACCCAGGTCTCTGGCGCTGTAAGGCAGCAACTCTACCGCTGCGCTCTTATGGAAAGGTGGCGAAGGATTATGGGACTAAGTTTACAGCAGTAGGTAATTCCTATGTTCAGTTGCCATGGTGACATCCAAAGACTATCATCGGCACTTAGCATCACCCACCACCATCTGCATCAGAACCTTTTTCCTTGGGTGGAAATGTCAGAGAATAGAGGCAAGTTAAGAGCATTTTAATTATCACATGTATCAAGAACAGAACAATGAAATTCTTACATAGACACAAAATGCTGGAGTAATTCAGTGGGACAGGCAGCATCTCTGTAGAAGAGGAATGGGTGACGTTTCTGGTCGAGACCCTTCTGCAGACTTCAGAGTTAGTCCAGCATTTTGTGTCTGTTTTCGATTTAAACCAGCATCTGCATTTCTTTCCTACATAAATGAAATTCGTACAATGGGTAGCATAACAGGCCTGTAAACACAATACCCAAAGTTAACGAAAATAGAACCCCAATATCATTGCAAAAAGCTCAACTTCCTTGGTGCAGCCAAGGCAGTTTGTAGTTCATAGTTTAGCTATGTTCTATGTGCTATGTTCAAGACCATGATGGTTGCTGGGAAGAAGCTGTTTTTATACCTGGAGGTCGTGGTTTTTAGACTCTTGTACCTTCTTCTCGATGGTAGGAGTGAAATGAGTGTGTGGCCAGGGTGGTGTTGGTCCCTGATGTTGCTGGCTGAGCTTTTGAGGTTTTTTGAGTCAGTGACTCCCTTTGATTGCTTTAAGGTGAGCGGGGCAATGTTTAAAGGAGATGTTGAGGGAAATCTTTATTAAAAAGATGGTGGTGGGTGTCTGCAACACGCTGCCGGGTTGTTGGTGGAGGCAGGTTCAAGAGTGCCGCTTCAGAGGCTTTTCGATAGGCACACGGATGCAGATCACGTACAGGCAGAGGAGATTAGTTTAAATTGGCATCGTGTTCAGCACAGAAATTGTGGGCCGAAGAGCCTGAACCTGTGCTGTACTGTTCTGCGTCCCATGATCCACATGTGGAGGGAGGGACAAGGCTTCAGAAAGCACCCAGAGCATGGCCTCTAATGCCCCTGTCCAGCACACTCACCCCACACCCCTCCCCCCAACAAAGCAGGCCGGCAGGTTTTAACAAGGCAAGAGGTACAGATGTGTAAAAATGCACACCACCAGATTCAGGGACAGTTTCTTCCCAGCTTTTATCAGGCAAACGAGCATCCTACCAACAACCAGAGAGTGATCCTGAGCTATTATCAACCTTAATGAAGATCCTCGGACTATCGATAATCGGACTTTACTGAACTTTATCTTGCACTAAATGTTATTTCCTTTATCCTGTATCTGTACGCTGTGGACGGCTCGATTGTAATCATGTATAGTCTTTCCGCTGACTGGTTAGCACGCAACCAAATACTTATCATTGTACCTTGGTACACGTGACAATAAACTAAACCTAACTGGGTAACAAGCCTAGGGTTGGGACATTACCTCCTATCAAAGTTGGGAAGGTTTGAAACAGTTTTAAAATATCTTTGATTAATTAAATTTGTGGTACATAATAAAATATGACGAAGATATTATTTATAAGCTCGGGTACGGCAGCATCTATGGAGCGAAGGAAATAGGCAACGTTTCGGCCTGAAACGTTGCCTATTTCCTTTGCTCCATAGATGCTGCCGTACCCGCTGAGTTTCTCCAGCAATTTTGTCTACCTTCGATTTTCCAGCATCTGCAGTTCCTTCTTGAACAATTATTTATAAGCTCATTGGCAGACTGTGAAAAGCCACGGAAATAAGAAGGAAAAAGTTAATTTTCCTTTTTAGCTTCTAATCTCCGGGTCGTTAATTCCCTTTCGGATGAACAGGGCTTCTTCCACCTCTCGGCAAGGTCAGGACATTCAGGCTTTGCTGTCGGGCTTGATGTGGGGTTGGACAGTGGGGTGAAGTGATAAATACTCTGGCATCTCTCCTACAGTAGGTCTGGGCAACAGTAGTTGGAGCAGCGGCCAGCAAAACCCAACGTATGATCAGGATTTGCCAATTTAGATAGGGAGCATGTGGTTTCCACCTCTGGGCGTCGATGCTCAAAGAATAATATCAAAGTTGACGGTATTACTAAATCAAATATAATGTTTCATTACACTGTCTGTATTGTTAGACATTTTTTATTTTTTGATGTCTTTCTCGTGGTGATAAAAAAAAGGTGATTATATGGTAGGGGTTAGTCAGCAGAACAATTGCTCTGATTACACAGCTGCACAATGAATAACATGACAATTTGGCGACTCGAGACAGCCTTTTTTTACTGAAATGTATGGTGTTGCTTCTGCAAATATGCAGGTCACGCGAGATTATATCAAGTCAATAAGAAGGTCCAAGCATCTTTCCCTCGCCTTCTGCAAGAGAGCTTTAAGGTGAGAGGAACAAAGTTGAAAGGAGATGTGCGGGGATAGTTTTGTTTTACACAGAGGGTGGTGGAGGCAGATGTGATAATGGATTTAAGGGTACAAACCCCTTTTCAGCTAAAAACCCTTCCAGGGAAAAACACGGAAGAAGTGAAGAGTCAAGTCATTGAGTTATAGGGTCATAGAGTGATACAGTGTGGAAACAGGCCCTTCATAGAGTGATACAGCATGGAAAAAGGCCCTTCATAGAGTGATACAGTGTGGAAACAGGCCCTTCGGCCCAACCTGCCCTCACAGGCCAACATGTCCCAGCTACACTAGTCCCACCTGCCTGTGTTTGGTCCATATCCCTCCAAACTTGACCTATCCATCATGTACCTGTCTAACTGTTTCTTAAACGTTGGGATCGTCCCAGCCTCAACTACCTCCTCTGGCAGCTTGTTCCATACACCCACCACCCTTTGTGTGAAAAAGTTACCCCTCAGATTCCAATTAAATCAAGTCAAGAATGTTTTATTGTCATTGGTCCCAAAACAGAAGAATGAAATGCTTATTTGCAGCAGCAAAACAGATATGTAAGCATAGTACTTTGTAAAACTTAGAATAAACAACAACAAAAAAATAGTAAAATAAAACGAAAACAGCTGCCTGCTGACCCGCTGAGTTACTCTAGCACTTGGTTTCTTTCTCATAGATAGGCACATGGATATGGATCAGGTGTATGCACAAGAGGTTAGTTTAACTTGGCATCATGTGCAGCCTGTACATTGTGGGCTGAAGGGCTTGTGTTGTTCTATGTTCGAAGAGTGAACCAGAAATGCCAAATGTGTTTATTGATAACCAAGTTTGATTTGATCCTCTGTTGCTAGTGGTTGTTGTTGTGTCCCCACCAGTTAGCCAGCCCCACTGATAGAGTCTGCTGATACTGACTTATGTTTCTCTTCAGTTCCTTTCCCATGGACGATTATCGGCACCATCACACAATTGTTAATAATCTTGTACATGCATTTCCTGCTGTGACATTAGGGACAAGGATGGTTGAATTCATGATCAATGTTCAATGGTTACTTTATTGTCATGTGTACCAAGATACAGTGAAATACATTTTTTTGCATACAGCTCAGAGAGACTATCCCTGTAAATAAATACAACCCCCAGTTAATACAGAATATACCGAACAGCCCACTGAATCCATATGCAAGAGTCGCCATTTTGGTGCCATTTTACAGTCCCAGCTGTAGTTGGCCACAAAGGCCGTTGCAGCCATCACCTCCATTCCGGTTGTCCCATGAACCGTTGTCCCTCTCCTTGTACGGTCATCTTCAGGCCTTGTTCCCCAGGGGGGAGGGGGGCTCACACAGCTGACCTCCCTTGTTCCCCGGGGGGAGGAGGGAGGGCGGCTCCCACAGCTGACCTGGAGGGCGCGGAAGGAAAGCCCCCTCGCTTCTTCTTACTGGCCTTTTATGCAGCGTCGTCATTGAAATTAAATGTAAAAATCCTGCTTCTCCCTCCGCAGGCGCTGCCTGGACTGTTGTATACAGGTACCTCGCGTTCTACTCAGGGGCGATAATCAAACATATGCCTGGTACCGCACATGCTGCCATACAATGCCAGACAGGTTTGAGCGCATTGTTCTGACAATAGGAGCCTGTAAATGAAACTTTGAAAGTGATTAGACAAGCGAGTTATTGTAAAAACACGCAAATCAGGTATGAGTAAAACACAAGTTGCCTGTACTTCCAACACTTTCTATTGCTGCTTCCAGTCCACATTCAGTGTCCCATGCTAGATAGGAGAACAGTTAGTCTCAGCTTCTCAAACAGAGATGTGATAAGGGAGCGCAGGAATGAATGACAGGGTGGCACGGTGGCGCAGGGGTAGTGTGTGTGGTGTAGTGTTAATGTGCGGGGATTGCTGGTCGGTGTGGACTCGGTGGGCCGAAGGACCTGTTTCCGCACTATGTCTCTGAAGCAAAATAAAACTAAAAACTAAATGGCCTTCAAGATTCAAGGGTCAAGTCTAGAGTCCTATGAGTGTTTAACTGTCATGTACCGACAATGACATTCTTACTTGCAACAGCATAACAAGCCTGTAAACACAGTACACACAAATAATATATCATAATCATCAACAATCCAATAAATTAATAACCATGATACTAGTGTAAGAAAAACCCACAGGCGTTAGTGCCACTATAGAAGTTCATAGCTGAGGTTGGTGTTGTGCAGTGTTCAAGAGCCTGATGGTTGTTGGGAAGTAGCAGTTCTTGAAGCTGGTGGTCACAGTTTTCAGACTTCTGTACCTTCTTCCCGATGGTAGGAGTGAGATGAGGCCAGGGTAGTGTGGGTCTCTGATGATGCTGGCTGCCTTTTTGAGACTGCGACTCTTTAGATTCTTTCGATGGTGGGGAGGTCAGTACCCGTGATGGAGAGGGCAGTGTGTGGTGGGGAGGTCAGTACCCGTGATGGAGAGGGCAGTGTGTGGTGGGGAGGTCAGTACCTGTGATGGAGAGGGCAGTGTGTGGTGGGGAGGTCAGTACCCGTGATGGAGTGGGCAGTGTCCACCACTCTCTGTAATCTCCTTAATTCCTGGGTGTTTGAGTTGCTGAAGCAGGCCATGATGCAACCAGTCAGTATGTTCTCTTTATTGTACAACTTTAGTTTAATTTGGAGATACAAAGTGGAAACAAAGTGGTCCACCGTCCAAACCGACCATTGATCACCTATACACAGCTCTATGCTCTCCCAGTTTCGCACACTACACACTAGGGACAAATTACTGTCGGCAAATAACCTACGTGGTCACATGGAGAACATACAAGCAGCACCCAACAGAGAAGTTCTGAATGCTGAATGGAGTAGAATATCACAACTTATATTTATCAATTTGCAGAAGAGGGGAAAATTTCAGAAAGCAGATTTTCAGGACAGACAAGATTTTTTTTCATTGCCGTGACTTACAGTACCTGTTGATACAGTACGTATTTTTGTCACCAGCCACTTTGTTGCCTTGGCAACGGACAAGGTGTTCACAGGAGAAGGGTCCTGACATGAAACATCTCCTATCCATGTGCACCAGGGATGCTGCCTGACCCACTGAGTTACTCCAGCATATTGTGTCTGCTCCAGGGATGCTGCCTGACCCGCTGAGTTACTCCAGCATATTGTGTCTGCTCCAGGGATGCTGCCTGACCCGCTGAGTTACTCCAGCATATTGTGTCTGCTCCAGGGATGCTGCCTGACCCGCCGAGTTACTCCAGCATATTGTGTCTGCTCCAGGGATGCTGCCTGACCCGCTGAGTTACTCCAGCATATTGTGTCTGCTCCAGGGATGCTGCCTGACCCGCTGAGTTACTCCAGCATATTGTGTCTGCTCCAGGGATGCTGCCTGACCCGCTGAGTTACTCCAGCATATTGTGTCTGCTCCAGGGATGCTGCCTGACCCGCTGAGTTACTCCAGCATATTGTGTCTGCTCCAGGGATGCTGCCTGACCCGCTGAGTTACTCCAGCATATTGTGTCTGCTCCAGGGATGCTGCCTGACCCGCTGAGTTACTCCAGTACTTTGTTTTGTCTTATTGAGGTGTTCACTCAGCTGGAATGAATGCGGAGAGGGGTGGGGAGGGAGGGGGTTGGAGGATGCAGGAATATAAGGGGTTGATGTTATCCAGCTCGTCCTGACAGGATGACAGCTGGTGGTCTTTGAGAAATTCAGCGTGAGGACCTCCCTGACCCGCAAATTGGCAAGCAGTCTTTGAAGGCAAAGCAGAGATCATAAAAAAAAAATTCCACTGGCATTGAACCTGCTAACCCGTGTAACTGCCTAATGAATAACAGCTTTAATCTAATCAATATGACCATAAAAAACAAGGCTGTTGCGAGCGAGAGGCGCGCAGTCGGTGACGGTTGGGTGGTGGTGTGGAGGGGCGAGGTTGGTGAGGGGAAGAGAGAGCACAGCTCACGAAGGAAGAAACAGCAGACAATAACCTTAGTGCAGGGACTCCAAATCTCCACCCCCTTACTGCCGTTCCCCAGAGGGTGCCTGCAGCCCTGTTAATGAGTAGAAGTATATAAAAGTATTTGTTGTGATAATCATACTGGTGCATTGTGTAGGGTGAGGGTTAAGCACTCTAGCATTATGCGTTAATGAGTTTTGATTGGATTAGCTCCCCATGTGGGCCTGTAAAAACAGTTATGAAAATTAGTCAAAGTCAACTATGCCAAACGCAATGTTTTAGTCTACCCCACGGACGAGCTAGTTATTTTTTACAAGCACAGGTACCAAGAGCTTTTATACATTGTTCTCTCCTTCCCATAACTCAGGGAAATAACTCACCGGGACAAATTTGCAGCAAAACATTTTTATTTTTGTTTTTGCAAGTTATATTTCCCAAGATCTTGGCTGACAAATTAGGGAACAGAGGGAAGCTTGTTGTATTCATTTAGCATTCATGCTAACTCCCAGATCTGCTTTGTATTAACATGTTAATTGTTGGAACAACTGGGGAACAATTATATTTATGGGCCTCCCTCGTCCCCTGTCCCATTGCAACCTCCCCCCCCCCCCCCCCCAAAAATAACTTTATGATGCTAGCTTTGCTACAAATATTTTCTCAGTGAAATCAGTCCTGTTACAATATAATGCTTTATTGTGCTCTTGGAGAGTTTCATGTACAGGAAATCACAAATATAAATTCAGAATGCAAAACCCAAGGGCTGTGGAATGTATGTCACTTTGGTCAAACCAAACATGGAATTTGTTGTCTGGAATAACTCTTTTTTCTTGGAGCTTGTATCTCTTGAAATATTTCGCTGCTGCAATCGTATATGGACGCATTCATTATATCAGACTGATCAGAGTAATGATATGATCTGACATGATCTGGTTTAACAGTAGCTGTGCAATGCACTTAGAGTCGTGGAGTCATAGAGTGATACAGTGTGGAAACAGGCCCTTCGGCCCAACTTTCCCACACCGGCCAACATGTCCCGGCTACACTAGTCACACCTGCCTGCGTTTGGTCCATATCCCTCCAAACCTGTCCTATCCATGTGCCTGTCTAACTGTTTCTTAAATGTTGGGATAGTCCCTGCCTCAACTACCTCCTCTGGTAGCTTGTTCCATACACCCACCACCCTTTGTGTGAAAAAGTTACCCCACATACTCCTTTTAAATCTTTTCCCCTTCACCTTGAACCTATGACCTCTGGTCGTCGATTCACCTACTCTGGCCAAGAGACGCTTATTAAAGTCTCCATGAGAAGGAAGTGTTTGATTTTTAAACAGAATTAATCTTTTACTAGCAGGGCTCTAGGATCATTAGTAAAATTTACTGACCTGTTTGCAAACTCCCATGTTTAGTGTCACGATGCATAGTTCATTTGTATGCCCATAAAATAATAAGATGTTTCTATGTGACTACAGAATACAAGTTATTAAAGTTTAATTTACTTTTTCATGCCAGAGTAGACAGCAATGCAATTTCCGCATGCCATGCCTTTTAACATTAAGACTTTAAAGGACCATTTCCCAGAGCTACACAGGGTATTGACTTTAACTGGGAGGCAATCATTATCATAAATTTATATTAAAATGTGGTAATATGGGAAGAAAAATGGCAGAAATTTAGAATGAAGATGTAGATAGTGATAGACAGTAAGCAATGGGAAAGAATGGAGTCAATATATTCAGCAATAAGATGCAGATAATGAAACCTAGAGCATAGAATATAGAGCATGCTACAGTACAGCACAGGAGCAGACCCTTCAGCCCTAAATGTTCATGCTATTATGATCCATATCCCTCCATTCCCTGCATATTCATGTGCCTATCCAAAGCCTCGATCCAAAAACCAGAACTGCCCACAATACTCCAAATAAGTAGAAGAGATTTAGTTGAAATGAAGGGTACGGCTAACAGGCCCTTCGGTCCACTGAGTCCATGCCAACCCATCAAAACTGGTTCTATGTTATCGCACTCTCGCATCCACTCCCTACACACTAGGGGCAATTTACAGAGGGCAATTAACCTACAAACCCGCACGTCTTTGCGGGAGGAAATTGGAGCACCTAGAGGAAACCCACACGGTCACAGGGAGAACACGCAAGCTCCACACACAGACAGCACTCGAGGTCACATTCGAACCTGATTATCTGGTGCTGTGAGGCAGTGGCTCTACCCGCTGCACCACTTTACGCTAGGTAGGCTGCGAAATACATAAAGCATAATTCAGCACTGACATTGTGGGCTGAAGGGCTTGTTCTTCTGCTGTACTCTTCTATTCTATGTTCTATGTACAGAGAGGGGAACAAGTAGTGCATTAGTGTAACTTGCAAAGGCACATCAAGAACTTAGCCTATAAGGGGCGGCACCGAGCTACAGCAGTAGTGTTGCTGCCTCACAGCGTCAGACACCCGGGTTCGATCCTGACTCTGTCTGTACGGAGTTTGTATGTTCTCCCCATGACCGCATGGCTTTTCTCTGAGTACTCCGGTTTCCTCCCATACTCCAAAGACATACAAGTTTGTAGGTTAACTGGCTTGGTCAAATTGTAAATTGTCCCTAGTATGTAGGATAATGCTAGTGTACGGGGATCGCTGATCGGTGCGGACTTGGTGGGCCGAAGGGCCTGTTTTTGCGCTGTATCTCTAAAGTAAAGTAAAGTAAAGTGTGAAGAAGGTTCTTGACCCGAAACGTCTATCTCTAAAGACAGTCGGTCAGAGACACTGAAAGCAGGAAAAGTAGAGCAATACAAAGTTCCGTGAGTGAGACAGCTAGAACAAGGTATGGAGCAATAGATAGTGAGATATGTGGCGAGCAAGACTCGGACAGAAAACAGACTAAGCCAGAGATAGTGAAATATAGATTAGGAACAGAAAGAGACAGTGGTGTGTGAGATAGAATAGAGTGTACATTGCATGTCTGACTTCACCTTGATCTTCAGTATGGAATGTGTTCTGTTAATAACCCCCTGTGTGAACTTAGCATTAACTATGCCAACAGCACAAATGTAGGCTCAAAATGGTCATTGTGGAAAAGCATTCAGCTTACAATCGGGATATAGGTGTTTGACTGATGATTGTAAACCAGGTTTAAAAAGGGGATTAACAAGGATTCTATCAAGCCATCTATCTCTGTGACCATCACTAACAAGTACGGCAATAAGATTTTATTCATCATATTCAAGGAAGATTCAGACATTCAGATGTTCAAAAGGACACAAAGTGCTGGAGTAACTCAGCGGGTCACGCGGCATCTCTGGAGAACAGGGAGAGGTAACGTTTCAGGTTGGGATCCTTCTTCAGAATCACAAAAGGGCTCAAAGTGCTGGAGTAATTCAGCAACACTAAGTCTGAAGAAGGGTCCCGACCCAAAATGTTGCCTATCCATGTTCTCCGGAGATGCTGCCTGACCCACTGAGTTACTCCAGCACTTTGTGTCTTTTAGAGAGAGTCATAGAGGCATACGACCTGGAAACAGGACATTCGGCCCAACTTGCCCACACTGACCAACATGCCCCTTCTACACTAGTCTCACCTGCCTGCGTTTGGCCCATATGTTATATTAATTTAAAAAAAATTTAGTCCTGAAACTCTAATCTCCTTGAGCACAAGATCTACCCAACAATATCCGATGAGTTCTAGCCTTATCAGTCCGAGCGTTTTGCCAGTGGTAGTCAAACTGATTTGTTTGCTTCAAGCAATAAATTCCTTTCTCAGAAAACAAATATACTGACCATAGCTATGTCCTGAGTTCTGCTTGTTGTGAAATTTATGTTTAGATTTCCTCTTCAATGCCAGACAAAACTATTAGATCAACGGGCCCAATTCAGACCTCTGTACAAGGGTATCTTTGAAATAACTGAGCCACCACGCCAATGAGGGGAGGGGGAAAGAAGACATGTTTGAACTAGGAAATGTGCATGTCCCCATGAGATTGTTGCTCCAGATTAACCATACGGAACCACAAACCTCAGCATTAGCCATCTAGTTTCACATTCTCCCACTTACTTGGTGGCAGTTTCCAGACGAGACTTCTAAAATAGTTTTCTGGTAAACTTCCTATTAGGCTAATAATACATCCTTATATTTTACGATGTATGGAGAAAGGTACTAGGAAGGGACTATGCTAACGTTGGTTCACATGGATAGCAGAATATACTGATACAGATATGAATTTCACTGTACCTCCATACATGTGACAATGAAGTACCATTGAACCACTGAACCCAGCGCAAATTGGAGGAACAACACTTCATATTACGCTTGGGCAGCTTACACGCCAGAGGTATGAATATTAACTTCCCTAACTTCACATAACCCTTCCTTTCCCTCTCTCTCCATCCCTCCCCCTTTCTAGTTTTCCGACCAGTCTTACTGTCCCCCTGATTAAATTTTATCTCTGTATACCTCGTTGTCACCTTCTCCTAGCTAACAATGATCTATTCCAATTTTCCTTTGAGGCTCATCCCCTTTGATGTCTCATTTTCACACCTTACCCTTCCTTATCTCTGTGTCTCCCTCTCCACTGAGTCTCTGTCTGAAGAAGGATCCTGACCTGAAAAGTCACCCATTCCTTCTATCCAGAGATGCTGTCTGTCCTGCTGAGTAACTCTAGCATTTTGTGTCTATCTTCGGTGTAAACCAGCATCTGCAGTTCCTTTCTATACCATTGAGCCATTGATACCATGCAACCCAATGGTGTGAACATTGAGACACAAGGAACTGAAGGTGCTGGATTCTTCAACAAAACACAAAGTGCTGGAGGAACTCAGCAGGTCAGGCAGCATCAGTGGAGGGAATGAACAGGTGACTTTTCGGGTCTGGACCCTTCTTCAGACTGAGCCGAATTGGCATCTGTCCATTCCCTCCACAGATGCTGCCTGACCTGCTGAGTTCCTCCAGCACTTTGTGCTTTGCTCAAGATTCCAGCACTTACATTTCCCTGTGCCACCACTAACCTCATATTTCCTGATAGACAACTGTACCTTTCTCATATCTCCGCACAAAGATCCTCAGCTTGCATCTGGCCGTGTGATATAATCATTCTTCAGCGAGAAACTTACAGCGCAGTGAAACAAAGCACTTCTCCTTCTGATAGACATAAGGAGTGACGTCATTCTGAAGAAGGGTCCCGACCAGAAATATCACCTATCCATGTCCTCCAGAATTGCTGCCTAACCCGCTGAGTTACTCCAGCACTTTGTGTCCATCTTTGGTATAAGCCAGCATTTGCAGTTCATTGTTTCCCCTTCACCTTCCAATTAGCTATGGGTAATTTTTTATGATTCCTTCAAAGTAGCTGTGTAATTTTAAGTAACCTTTACCACCTTATTTTCATCGCAGTGTGTGATTTGAAGATTTATGAATCTTCGATGAGAAGCGATGTCAGTGTCTTGATAATGATCACTTCTCCTTGGAAACCTCTTCTGCCCAATGTACTTGATTGTCTCTTCAAATAATGGGTATATATTCCATACATGCATTCTGAAGAAGGGTTCTGATCCAAAACGTCACCCATCCTTGGAATGTATAGCGAAGATAGAGGGGCCGTCTCACTTATGCGACATGTCGCGTGGTGACGCCTGTATGGTCGTGAGTAGTCGCCCAAAGAGTCGTATCTTGTTCTGGTCGCCGCTGGATTTTCAACGTTGAAAGTTTTCGGCCACCTGCTGCGACTAATGACGGGTACCGGCCGTCACCGAAAAAATCGCGTACGTGGGACAGGCCCTTTACTCGGCATCTCTGGAGAATAAAGGATTCATAGATATTGTCTATGTATCTATGTATCCTTTATTCTCCAGCGATGCTGATTTACTCCAGCACTTTGTGTCTATCTTCGCTATATATTCCAAGTCTCATGATCAATTACTATACTGTAACACCAATTACAATGCCTTTCATTGCGAGTGCAGTATTTATTACAGCTACATACATTTTCAAAAAGAAAAATAACTTTTTATATAATGGTTTAATACATTACTCAGAAATATCAAATTGAACCACATCCTATCAACTTTTACCATACAAACAAATATTGGAGGCTGAGGGACGACCTGATATAAGCAAATATAATGATGAGAGGCACAGACAGGGTAGACAGTCAGAACCTTTGAGCAGATATATCTTCACTCAGAAGTTGGTCAACATGGGGAGTTTTCCGCTGCAGAAGGCTGTAGGGATAAAGTTCTTGAATATTTTTAAGAAGTAGATAGATCTTTAAGGACGCAAGGAACCGCAGATGCTGGAGTCTTGACCAAAATACACAATATTGGAAGAACTCTGGGTCAGGCAGCATCTGCGGAGGGAAGTTGTGGGTTGGGATCCTTGTTCTGACCCGAAAAGTTACCTGTTCGTTCCCTTCGCAGATGCTGCCTGAGCCGCTGAGTTCCTCCAGCACTTTGTGTTCGAGATGAATCTCTAGATGGAGAAGGCATTGTCAATGCGTACGGGAATATAGCAATGAATTATATGATTAGCCTTGATCGATTAAGCATTTCTGTTGCTTTTTACATGAAAATAATTTTCCTGTTGCCAAACAGATAGAATATCTTGGAGCACAGGGGAATGAGGGGTGATCTTATAGAAGTGTACAAAATCATGAGCGGAATAGATCTGAACAGGAATAAACCTGAATAGATTGGATAAACGCAGATAGTCTCTTGTCCAGAGTACAGGAATCGAGAACCAGAGGACATTGGCTTAAGGTGTGGGGGAAAAGATAGGAATATGAGGGGTCACACAAAGGGTGGTGGGTGTATGGAATGAGGAGGTATTTGAAGCAGATACTATTGTAATGTTTAAGAAATATTTAGAGAGGTACATGGACAGGATAGGGTTAAAGGGATAAGAGACAAATGCGGGCAGGTGGGACTAGTGTAGATGGGGCATGTTGGTCGGTGTGGGCAAGTTGGGCCACTGGGCTGTTTCTACGATGTATGACTCTAATAACAGCCCAGCTAAGAGCTTCATTTTTATGCCAGTTATCACAAGAATTCATGAAAAATGGCATAAATAACAAAAGGAAGAGAATTTTATTCTCTAGTACTCGATCAGTCTGAAGAAGGGTCCCGACTGCAAACATCTGTTTAAGAAGGAACTGCAGATGCTGGAAAATCGAAGGTAGACAAAAGTGTTGGAGAAACTCAGCGGGTGCAGCAGCATCTATGGAGCGAAGGAAATAGGCAACGTTTTGGGCCGAAACCCTTCTTTAGACTGCAAACATCTCCTGTCTATTTCCCTCCACAGATGCTGAGTTGCTGCAGCACTTTTTGTGCTTTGCAGAGGAATTTTGTATCTTGTTTTCATGTGGTTACATTGTTCTTTGGTTACTAGCCTGGCATTCCAGCACTTGTTACTGAGAAGCCTTAAGGTTTGCATATTTACAACGAAAGAATTAGTTATTTTCAGATTTGGCCACAATAACATTTCCAATGGCAAAGCACATGACTTGTGCATGAACTAAGCAAGCAGATTGTCAAAAAAAAAAACCTCCGAATGTTAGCCAAACAAAGCAGTGAGGTAGCAGCTGGTTCTTTGTCTCCCATCAAACAGCAAAGTACTGTTAGACATTTCCTCTGCAGCTTTCAAAATATGTACATTTCCTATCAAATAACCCCAGCAAAAATAACACTTTGCAAGCTATTTTCAGCGGATGTTGCAAAGTGGTCTTGGAAGTTCGCACTGAGCCAAAGTTCGCCTCTGTATTAGTGATATTGTATAGAACAATCCAAATGCTTCCCCTTTGGGGTGGCATGGTGGCGCAGCGGTAGAGTTGCTACCTCACAGCGCCAGAGACCCGGGTTCGATCCTGACCACGGGTGCTGTCTGTATGGAGTTTGTACGTTCTCCCCGTGACCACGTGGGTTTTCTCTGGGTGCTCCGGCTTCCTCCCATACTCCAAAGACATATAAGCTTGTAGGTTAATTGGCTTCTGTAAACGTGTAAATTGTCCCTAATGTGTAGGATACTGTTAGTGTGCGGGGTGATTGTGGTTGGCGCGGACTCGGTGGGCCGAAGGGCCTTTTTTCGGGCTGTATCTCTAAAATCTAAAGTAAAGAATTCATTTTTTCCATTCACTTATCACGGGACATTGACCTTCAGTGCTAACGGTTTATCTTTCTTTTTCTCTCAGATTTCTAGAATTTCTAGAATTCATGGCATCTTATTTATCACCCCCAAAAAATCACTAAAAAACAGACAGAAAATGTGTTATCACAGATCACATTTCAGCCTAATCTGTTAGCCTAATGCAGATCACGCCATAAGAAATATCAACATAAATTGCCAAGTGATGTGTGATTAGGAAGCGCAGTGGAAATATAAATAGCTGGGCATGTAACGTAAAGATTGTACTCAGTCAGATTGAAGAGGGATCATGACCCAAATCATCGCCTATCCATGTTCTCCAGAGATGTTGCCTGACCCGTAGAGTTACTGCCAGCACTTTGTCTTTTTCTGTATACCAGCATCTGCACTTCCTTGGGTCGACGTGGAACATGTCAGATTTGAATTACCCATTTTAAACTGTTGCCAAAAATCATTATAACTTCTTCACCAACGTAGGACATAGTACTGTCCAACAGAGGAACAGGCCCTTCGGCCCACAATGTCCATGCTGAACATGATGCCAGGTTAAAGTAATCTCCTCTGCCTGCACGTGAGTTGTGAATCTGTGGAATTCTCTGCCACAGAAGGCAGTGGAGGCAAATTCACTTGATGTTTTCAAGGGAGAGTTAGATTTAGCTCTTAGGGCTAAGGGAATCAAGGGATATGGGGTATGGGGTAAAAGGGATATAGGATATGGGGTAAAAGCCGGAACGGGGTACTGATTTTGGATGATTAGCCATGATCATCCTGAATGGCAGTGCTGGCTCGAAGGGCCGAATGGCCTACTCTTGCACCTATTTTCTATGTTTCTATGTGATCCATAACCCTCCATTCCCTGCATATCCACGTGCCTATCTAAAAGCCTCTTAAACACCACTATGGTATCTGCCTCCACCACCGCTGGCAGCACGTTCCACACACTCACCACCCTCTGTGTGTAAAATCTTGGCCCCCCATCTCCTTTAAGCTTTTGGATAGGCACAAAAAGCTGGAGTAAGTCATTGGGCAGGCATCATCTCTGGAGAGAAGGAATGGGTGACGTTTCAGGTCTAGACCCTTCTTCAGACTGAAAGTCACAGGAAAGGGAAACGAGAGATATAGATGATGATGTAGAGAGAGATAGAACAATGAATGAAAGATATGCAAAAAAGTAATGATGATAAAGGAAACAGGCCATTGTTAGCTGTTTGTTGGGTGAGATCGAGAAGCTGGTGCGACTTGGATGGGGAAGGGATGGAGAGGGAATGCAGGGGTTATTTAAAGTTAGAGAAATTAGTATTCATACCACTGGGTTGTAAGCTGCCCAAGCAAAATATGAGATGTTGTTCCTCCAATTTGCGTTTAGCCTCACTCTGACAATGGAGGAGGCCTCGGACAGAATGGTCAGTGTGGGAATGGGAGGGAGAATTAAAGTGTTTGGCAACTGGGAGATCAGGTACATAAATACAATCAATCCAAACTCGTTCAGTAGTTAAGCGAAGTGGAAGATGCAGAGTGTGACAGCAACAGCATTGAAAGTACTATAGGTTCATGTGTACAGAATTGTTCTCACCACATCCTTAATGTGTTCAAATTCTGGCTCATTACACAGACGATGACACTTAACACATTTTCCCTTACTCATATTCTTTAACTGCTCTATCTTTCCTTCTGTTTAGAACACATTGTCTTTCACAATGCAAACTTAGCACCAGACAAGAGGCAAGAGTGTTTTATTATCATATGTCCCAAACAGAACAATGAAATTCTTACTTGCAGCAGCACAACAGAATATGTAAATATAGTACATTATGAACAATATAATAAATGAAAAAATATATACATATATCTAAATAAGAATGTGCGTGCATGTATATTTTTTCTTAAAAGCTATATATATATAAATATGAATATGTGTGTATATACACACACATATTCATATATACATATATTGATATTACTTTTTAGAAAATATATATATAAATAAGATAAGATAGACACAAAATGCTACACACACACACACACACACACACACACACACACACACACACACACACACACACACACACACACACACACACACACACACACACATATATATATATATATATATATACCACACATACACACACATATACATACATACACAAATAAACATGCAATAATAGTGCAAAAAGGCAATACCAATGCCCTCAGGTCTATGTAGCTCAGAGCTTATTTGGAGGTTGTAGTGTTTAATAGGCTGTAGGGAATAGATCTATAGTTTGATCTACCAACTCCCCTTGTTTTCATCACGTTCCCACCCTGCTGCCATTCTTGTGCTGGGACCATGCATTAAATGTTCAGTAATTCTGTAGTGATGTCGGCAGCATCCTGATAGATCACCCATTTGCTCGTTGATCTCTGTTTACCCAGATCTCATTCCTAGTCTTTTGGAATTCATTGAAAGGACATTGGTATTGCTGGCAAGGTTACCATAGGCTGCGTCTACCAGCTGTGCCCCAATGTTTATGGTGGTTCTGTAACCTCTTTTTGTGGGGGTTTCCGGAACAATAGGATGAAACGTAGAGCGATAAAGTGAAAATGAAAAGAGTGATCCCGCTTTCATCGAAATAATGGTTTTATATATTATTTTGAAAATATGATTGTGGCTACATACCAATATATTGAGGTATTGATTTGAGTCATAGAGCCATGCAGCATGGAAACAGGCCCTTCAGCCAAACTTGCCCATGCCAACAAAGATGCCCCATTTATGCCAGTCCCACCTGCCTGTGTTTTGGCCGTATCCCTCTAAACTTATCCTATCCATGTACCATCCAAATGTCTTTTAAGGGGTGGCACAGTGACACAATGGTAATGTTGCTGTCTTGCAGCACCAGACACCCGGGTTCGATCCTGAGTACGGGTGCTGTCATTACGGAGTTTGTACATTCTTCCTGTGATTGCGTGGGCTTTCTCTGATTGCTTTGGTTTCCTCCCACACTCCAAAGACGTCGAGGTTTTGCAGATTAATTGGTTCTGTAAATTGTAAATTGTCCCTAGTGTGTAGGATAATGTTAGTGTATCCGTGGGAGTGATTGCTGGTCGGCGTGGACTCGGTGGGCTGAAGGGCTGTGTCTCAAGAACTAAAACTAAACCTAAATGCTGTTATGGTACCTGCCTCAACTCCCTCCTCCGGCAGCTTGGACTGTATACCCGCCACCTTCTGTGTGAAAACGTTGCCCCTAAGCTTCCTATTACCTAGGGCTTCTGGTTCTTGCTTCCCCTACTCTGGGTAAAAGACTGTGCATTCACCTTATCGTTTCCCCTCATGATTTTATACATCTCTATAAGATCACCCCTCAGCCTCATGATTTTACACACACAATTTTACAGGAGGAAAATAGGATTGCACAATGAAAGTTTCTTTCATAAACGGGGAAGAGAAAGCTTTCAGCAAACCACCTGTTGTGCCCAATTGCACCAGAAGAGTGAATGTACATTTTGTTCATGGCCTGTTTGTTTGACTGGTTACCTTGGGCTGGTAATTTTCACCTGATCCTTTAAGGGCACATTGCCAATCACTGATGGCATCTGCCGAAAGGGTGTCCTGATCACCGTGTGTGAAAGAGCTGCTGAGACTGCTGCTCCAACACATGGAGTTGCTCCATTAACAGAATCATTAATGGATTGTGTGTCACCGCACAGTCATAAGCAGCTGCCTTATGCTCAGAGAGAGAATACATCAACATCCCAAATGTGTCCTCGTCGAAGGGGGATCTAAATGAATACCACTAGAAAACTGCCGCCTTGATCATTGCAACCCAAAAATAGGCTTTTAGAAACATAGAAACATAGAAAATAGGTGCAGGAGTAGGCCATTCGGCCCTTCGAGCCAGCACCGCCATTCAATATGATCATGGCTGATCATCCAAAATTAAAACAAAAAGGGGGCTGCAAATATTTACTTCAGAATGTAGAATGTAGAAATGTCCCGACTCGAAACGTCATCTATCCATGTTCTTCAGAGATGCCTGATCCGCTGAGTTACTCCAGCACTTTGTGTCCTTTTGTGCATTAACCAGCATCTGCAGTTCCTTGTTTCTGGTTCCCTACTTCAATTGAGATCATTGAGTTGTGAGACTGTATGCAGCACCAGTAGTTTGAGTTCCATATTTTGATCTGAAGAAGGGTCCCAACCCGAAATGTCACCTACCCATGTTCTCCAGAGTTGCTGCCGGACACGCTGATTTACTGCAGCCCTCTGTGTCTTTCCGAAGTGTTTCTTTCACACAGAGGGTGGTGGGTGTACAGATCAAGCTGCCAGAAGAGCTAGTTGAGACAGGCAATATAAGTGGAAATAATTGGAGACCCTCGGACTATCTTTAATCGGACTTTACTGGACTTTATCTTCCTTTTATCCTGTATCTGTAAACTGTGCATGGCTCGATTGCAATCATGTATAGTCTTTCTGCTGACTGGTTAGCACATCACAAAAATGCTTTTCACTGAACCTCAGTACACGGGACAATAAACTAAACCAAACATTAAAAGAGAATTGAGCAGGTACATGGATAGGAAGGTTTAGAGGGATATGGGCAGGTGGGACAAGTGTAGATAGGGCAACTTTAGATTTTAGAGGTACAGCAAGCAAACAGGCCCTTCGGCCCACCGAGTCTGCGCCGACCAGCGACTAGCCCCACACACTAGCATTATCC
Organism: Malacoraja senta; assembly: GCA_038087875.1. Classification (NCBI taxonomy): domain Eukaryota; kingdom Metazoa; phylum Chordata; class Chondrichthyes; order Rajiformes; family Rajidae; genus Malacoraja; species Malacoraja senta. The sequence goes on along the minus strand of CM075979.1, from coordinate 44,473,278 downwards.
TTAACACAACTTCCAATTTTTACCTAAGCCAATGAACCCACAAACCTGTATGTTTTTGGAGTGTGGGGGGAAACCTGAGCACCCGGTGAAAACCCACGTGGTCACAGGGAGAACGTACAAACTCCACACAGACAGCCCGTAATCAGGATCTAACCCGGGTCTCTGCGCCACTTGGTCGGCATGGACGAGTTGGGCCAAAGGGCCTGTTTCCATGCTGTGTGACTCTATGAGTCTATTACAGCAAGAAGCCCTGGTAGTGGACCTTGTTAACATCAGCTCTGTGGAGTACTGAAAGAAGTGCAGCAGAAACACAATTTACAAATTATAGCTCTGTACAGTCAGAGCACTTAAGAAAATGGAACATTTTAGAGAATTTTGCACTTGGCAGTAAGAAGATAATAATCACAGTAACAGGATTAACCTTTCACTGACTCATGCCTCCCCCCCCCCCCCCCCACCCCCCCTCCCCCTACCAACACTTTGTACGCTACTAAAGATACTGGAAGGTCAGAGGCTATGAATAAGGCTGATTCTCTTTAAGTGCTTCATTACCAGCCATTTAGTTTAAAACCTAATTCCAAGTTATCCTACCTGTACATCAATTTCAGGGCAATTGCACAAAATCATTAGAGGGGTAAAGGACTAGCTTAGATGGGGCATCATGGTCAGTATGGGTGAATTGGGCCGAAGGGCCTGTTTCTGTCCTGTATGACTATGACTAGATTCAGAAATAAATGAGCAAGTATGGAACTTTCGAAAAGTGCTATTTCGGGACTGTTATGTATCCGACTATTTTGGAGGTAGTTGAGGCAGTTACAATAACAACATTTAAAAGACACTTTGAGGGGTACATGGATAGGATAGGTTTAGAGGGATACAGGCCAAATGTGTATAAATCGGAATAGTTTAGATGGGCCATCTTGGTTGGCATGGACGAGTTGGGCCGAAGGGCTTACTTCCGTGCCCTATGCATCTATGACATTAATTTGGCTAATTATAATTAAATTATCAGTCATTCAGGTAAGATAAGAGCAAAGGAAATTATCAGAACTTCTAAAATGGCAGAACAGTGGCGCAGCGGTAGAGTCCCAGGTTTGATCCTGACCTCGGGTGCTGTCTTGCTGTCTGTATGGAGTTTTCCCTGTGACCCTGTGAGTTGGAAAGACACAGAGTGCTCCAATTTCAAGTCAAGAGTCAAAGAGTGTTTTATTGTCATATGTCCCAGAAAGAACAATGAAATTCTTACTTGCTGCAGCACAACAGAATATGTAAAGAATATGATAAACGAGAGAGAGAAAAAATGATGGCTGTAGGGAAGAAGCTGTTCCCGAACCTGGACATGACAGTTTTCAGGCTCCTGTACCTTCTTCCTGATGGCAGGGGTGAGATGAGTGTGTGGCCAGGATGGTGTGGGTCTCTGATGATGTTGGCTGCCTTTTTCTCCCACATCCCAAAGACGTGTGTTGTAGGTTAATTGACCCTCTGTAAATTGTCCCTAATGTGTAGGGAGTGGATGGAAAGTGGGATAACATAGAACTAGTGTGAATGGGTGATCGATGGTCAGTGTGATCAGTGGGCCAAAAGTGTATCTCTAAAGTAAACTAATGTGACTGGAGATCGACGGTCGGCATGGATCAATGGGCCGAAAGCTCTGCTTCCCTGCTGCATCTCTACACTAAACTATTGTGAACAGGTGATCAATGATAGATGTGGACTGAAAGGGCCGAACGGCTTGTTTTTCTGCTGTGCCTTTGAATCAAAAACAAAATTAAACTACAACTTTCCAGTTGATTGTGGCAGGGATTTCACACACAAAAAAACCTCAGATCATAGACTCTTCCTAATTGCCAAATTTATTTTGAGAGTTTTAGAGTTTTTGCAATATTTGTCTTATCTGTCCCCTCCTCCCACTTGTCTCGTGCTCCCTATTTTCTTCACTCCCCTTGTTCCTTTTCATCTTTCATTTCTCCTTTTCAAATCATCTCTCTGTATTAAATTATGTAAGGCTCTGAACACATTGGATGACAGGGACTTCAGAAGGCTTTCTCATCTTGCTCCAGGTTGAAGCAATTATACAAGTAAATCTGAGCCCACAAATGTCACAAATTGTAAAACGTTGGTCTTTAGCCAAAATGTAGCAGATCAAGAATGGGTTGATGTTTTAAAGCACTGCCAGAAAGCCATAAAAACATCACAACCTGATCAGGTTAAAATAAGCACATTGATATAAGCAGATGGTTGAGTGGATGTGAGCAGTCGACCGTTTAGTGATACCCTACTGCAGGTAGTCTCACAGAGAAATAAAAACATTTCAAGATCCCCACAAATGTCGAAATGGTTCAAGAACTCAACACAGTTATACCATCGGGTTGCCCAGACCAGAAGGCTCCTGGGTTGATCCCAAATTTATCCCAATCAGGCTTGGAGTAAATACTGGGATGCCAAGAAACTTCGGCTATGGAGAGACTTTCGTAGCGATAAGCAGGGAAAGATTGAAACCGAGATAGACACAAAATGCTGGAGTAACTCAGCAGGTTAGGCAACACAACGTATTGTGTACACAAAGGTGTAGTTAATGAAAGTGGACATTGAGAGTGATGTCTAAATTGCAGGAAATAAACGTGTTTTTGTTAGGCCCATGCAATAATTTAATGACACCAAGTGCGTTGTTTGTAGATAAAAAGGTACCGGTATGCATATCACTCCTGACTGTTGTGTGTATGGCAGATCATCATCCTATAAGCTGCTTAAGCTGTTAACAACCAAACCAAAAGTGCTTGAGTAAAAGCCCTGTCCCACTGTATGAGTTGGAGAGCTCTCCCGAGTTTAAATAAAAAATCAAACTCGTGGTAAGCACGTAGAATGAACGTAACAGATACGTCGGAGCTCGGGGACGTCTCCTAGCGGCTCGTAATGCTAACGGCAGGTACTCGGGAAATGCGGTAAGCTCGGGAAGACTCGTGAAGATTTTTCAACATGAGCGGCCATTTTCGACGAGCGGCCATTACCGTAAATCTCCGAGTTCGAATCAGGGCAAACTCGGGAGAACTCTTTGAATGAACTCGTACAGTGGGACAGGGCTTTAACTCAGCGAGTCAGGCAGCCTCTCTGGAGAGGCAACGCTTAGGATTGGGACCCTTCTTCAGACTGAAGGATCCGACCCAATATATTGCATATCCATGTCCTCGAGAGATGTTACCTGACCCACTGCGTTCCTCCAGCACTTTATATCCATGCAAGATCCCAACATCTTCAGTTCCTTGTGTCTGTATTAATCTGCTTAAAGGTCTCATCACCTTGAGATATAAAGTCGTTACTGAGCAGAAACAGGCCTTTCAGCCCAACTGTTTTTTGCCGACCAACATGGCCCAACTACACCAGTACTACCTGTCTGCATTTGGCCAATACCCCTCTAAACTTTTCCTATCCATGTACCTTTTCAGGTGTCTTTTAAATTGTCATAGTTCCTGCCACAACTACCTCCTCTGGCAGCTCATTCCATGTGAAACAGGGAATTATAGACCAGTCAGCCTGACATCGGTGGTGGGGAAGATGCTGGATGCAATTATAAAAGATGAAATATCAGTACATTTGGATAGCAATAACAGGATCGGTCCGAGTCAGCGTGGATTTACGAAGGGGAAATCATGCTTGACTAATCTTTTGTAATTTTTTGAGGATGTAACTAATTGAGGATGTAACTAGGAAAATGGACAAGGGAGAGCCAATGGATGTAGTGTACCTGGACTTTCAGAAAGCATCCCACAGAGGAGATTAGTGGGAAAAATTAGAGCACATGATATTGGGGGTAGGGTACTGACATGAATAGAAAATTGGTTTGCAGACAGGAAACAAAGAGTATGGATTAACGGGTCCCTTTCAGAATGGCAGGCAGTGACTAGTGGGGTACCGCAAGGCTCGGTGCTGGGACCGCAGCTATTTACAATATACATTAATGATTTAGATGAAGGGATTCAAAGTAACATTAGCAAATTTGCAGATGACACAAAGCTGGGTGGCAGTGTGAACTGTAAGGAGGATGCTATGAGGATGCAGGGTGACTTGGATAGGTTGGGTGAGTGGGCAGATGCATGGCAGATGCAGTTTAATGTGGATAAATGTGAGGTTATCCACTTTGGTGGCAAAAACAGGAAGGCGGATTATTATCTGAATGGTGTCAGGTTGGGAAAAGGGGAAGTACAAAGAGAACTGGGGGTCCTTGTTCATCACTCACTGAAAGTAAGCATGTAGGTACAGCAGGCAGTGAAGAAAGCTAATGGCATGTTGGCCTTCATAACAAGAGGAGTTGAGTATAGGAGCAAAGACATCCTTCTGCAGTTGTGCAGGGCCCTAGTGAGATCACACCTGGAGTATTGTATGCAGTTTTGGTCTCCAAATGTGAGGAAGGACATTCTTGCTGTTGAGGGAGTGCAGCATAGGTTCACGAGGTTAATTCCCGGGATGGCAGATAGAATGGTGCGGCTAGGCTTGTATACGCTGGAATTTAGAATGATGAGAGGGGATCTTATTGAAACATATAAGATTATTAAGGGATTGGACACGCTAGAGGCAGGAAACGTGTTCCCGATGTTGGGGGAGTCCAGAACCAGGGGCCACGGTTTAAGAATAAGGGGTAGAACATTTAGAACTGAGATGAAAAACTTTTTCACCCAGTAAGTTGTGAATCTGTGGAATTCTCTGCCTCAGAATGCAGTGGAGGCCAATTCTCTGGATGCTTTCAAGAGAGAGTTAGATATAAAGATAGCGGAGTCAGGGAATATGGTGAGAAGGCAGGAACGGGGTACTGAATGTGGATGATCAGTCATGACCACAGTGAATGGCAGTGCTGGCTCGAAGGGCCAAATGGCCTACTCCTGCACCTATTGTCTATTGTCTATTGTTATACCCACCACCCTCTGTATGAGCACATTGCCCCTCAGGTTCCTTTTAAATCTTTCCCCTCTCACCTTAAACCTATACCCTCTGCTTCTTGATTACCTTAGTGTGAGTAAAATAACTGCCTATTCACCTTATCTTTTCCCCTCATGATTTTATACTTTTCTCTAAGATCACCTCTCAGCCACCTGTGCTTTTAGGAATGAAGCCCTAATTTAATTAATACATTTTATTCTTTAAACTCTAATAAACCTTTTGTAATATTAACATTCTAAAACCTTGAAGCTTTTTAGACCCACAACCGTCACGAATAAAAAGGAGCGGTAACAACCACTATTATTTAGTCTATTATTTAGCAGAATTAAGATTTTTAAATATCCTGTGCAACATTGGAACATAGAACATAGAACATAGAACATAGAACAGTACAGCACAATAACAGGCCCTGTTCTGTGCTGATCATGATGCCAAGACCATCACTTATCTACCTGCACATAGCCCATATCCCTCTGTACTCTGTATGTCAATATGCCTATCCTAAAGTCTTGGATGGGAGAATGGGGTTGAGAGTGAAAAATAGATCAGCAACAATTGAATGGTGGAGTAGACTCGGTGGGCTGAATGGCCTAATTCTGCTTCTATACCTTCTGGTCTTTTAAATGCCACTAATATATCTCCAGAACAAGGGGTCAGTCCAGAACAAGGGGTCACAGTTTAAGGATAAGGGGAAAATCTTTTAGGACCGAGATGAGAAAAACATTTTTCACAAAGAGAGTGGTGAATCTGTGGAATTCTCTGCCACAGAAGGTAGTTGAGGCCAGTTCATTGGCTATATTTAAGAGGGAGTTAGATGTGGCCCTTGTGGCTAAGGGGATCAGGGGGTATGGAGAGAAGGCAGGTACGGGATACTGAGTTGGATGATCAGCCATGATCATATTGAATGGCGGTGCAGGCTCGAAGGGCCGAATGGCCTACTCCTGCACCTATTTTCTATGTTTCTATGTTTCAAGTACCACCCTTGGCAGTTCCTTCCAGGCACCCACTATCCTCTGTGTAAAAAAACCTAACTTGCCCTACATATCTCCTTGAAACTTTGTCCCTCTCACTTTAAAGCTATGCCCTCTAGTCTTTGACCTTTCTACCTTGGGGGGGAAAGGTTTTGACCGTCTATCCTATCTATGCCTCATAATTTCAGATACTTCTATCAGGCATTGTTATAATGGGACGTTGTAAGTGGCTTTGAGTCAAATGAATGGTAAATGGACAAACACTTAGCTCAGTGTACAGTTGATGCATAAATGCTGGTATAGTTGCTTATCTGATTTCAGTCTGCTTGGTATAATGGCTTCTTAACAGACGTTTTCTTTCATGTTTTCCTAGGAGAGAAAACATCAGTCAGGATTCCTGATCCAGTTTGCTATCCTCTGAAACCTACAGAAAAAAACATTTGTATGAATACTGCTGGAGAGAAGGTAACCTGTCTAATTTCATTTTAAAGTTTAAGATATTGACAAGCGATTTAGTCACAAATTATCGCAGTCTGGCTCAATTTTAGTCTCACTTTTGTGTGAAAATGCTTACTTCACTGAATAGCTTTCGGAAATAGTCATCCCGGTTCAATTTAATTTAAAGAGACAGCGTGGAAACGGGCCCTTCGGCCCATCGAGTCCATGCCGACCATTGATCACCCGTTCACACTAGTTCTAAGTTATCCCACTTTCTCATCCACTCTCTACACACTAGGGGCAATTTACAGAGGGCCAATTAACCTACAAACCCACACTCGGAGGAAACCCCCGCGGTAATAGAGAGAATGTGCAAACTCCACACAGGCAGCATCCGAGGACAGGATTGAACCTGGGTCTCTGGTGCCGTGAGGCAGCGGCTCTACCCGTCGCACCACTGGTGCTGCCCTTATTGTTTTCTCTTCCCACCATTTACAGAGGCCAATCCCAACAACAAGTATTACATTTGGCTCTGATTTTGAAAGCAAAGATTATATTTTTATTTAATCTACTTTTTATTAAAAAACATATTTACAACAAACTAAACTAACTAACCCAAAAATCTGATCCATTAATACCTTATAATGATTATGCATCTCATTTTGGGCAAAATACACAGAAGCTTGAAAGTGCGCACCACCGGACTCAGGAACAGCTTCTTCCCCTCTGTTATCAGGCTTCTGAACGGTCCTTCCATAAGCTGGGGGTACTGTCCATCTCACCTCTACCCCATTGCGAACATCAGTCTTTGTCTCTGGAACTGATGCTCTACAATGCTGAGAACTATATTCTGCACTCTGTATCTTCCCCTTTGCTCTACCTATTGTATTTTCTGTTGACGATTGTATTGATGTATGGCATATCTGTTCTGTTTGGATAGCATGCAAAACAAAGCGTTTCACTGTACCACGGTACATATGACAAAAAAAAACTCAAAACATTTTTTTTTAATGTGAATTTATTCCATTCCACTTACACATACCTTGTTAAACATAATGAAAGTGAGACAAGAAAAATGCATTGCAAAATGCAACGAACAAGTCAGATACTCATTTTCATCCTATTTTACTGCTTCTGCACAATCTGTTTAAACTTACTTTCATGTAGCAATAATGAGAATTTAAGTGAGTTGCCCAGTGATCCACTTATCTGAAATTCCACTGTCAGTAATGAGACTGGAGTTAAAACAGCTGACTGTTACAACCAGATCTCACTTCTACCTTTCTTTACTTTCATTTCTTTTTGATGAATCCAGTTCACATATGTTTTTCACTCTACAAAGTCTTGCACTCCCAGAGACATGACCACAAGGTCGTTTGTTTAATTGTCAAGTCTTTCCCTTCAGCCCATTAGTACTGTACTGTGTTCTAGTAGGGCTCTTTCAAGGATCCAACTGGGCAATACAGAAGACTCACAACTTAGGGTCTGTTTGTGGAAGGCTTCTGTTTTAAGAAACATATTGAACAATAGCATTTCAGGGCAGCATAGTGACGCAACCTTATAGCGCCAGCGACCCAGGTTCCATCCTGACCACGTGTGATGTTTGTACATTCTCCCCATGACCGCGTGAGTTTTTCCGGGTGCTCCGTTTCCTCCCACACTGCAAAGACGTGCAGGTTTGTAGGTTAATTGGCTTCAGTAAGTTGTGAGGATAGTGTACAGGGTGTGTGTAGGATAGTGTACAGGGTGATTGCTGGTCGGCATGGACTCAGTGGGCTGAAAAGCCTGCTTCCACACAGTATCTCTAAAGTCTAAAGTAAAAGTAAAATAAAGCTAGCAATGGTTAGCAAAGTGGCTGCCCAGAGAGAGAGAGAGAGAGAGAGATTGAGAAGAAGAGCATACAACATAGAACAGTACAGCACAGGAACAGGACCTTCAGCCCACAATGTCCATGCCAAACATGATGCCAAGTTAAACTCATCTCCTCTACCTACACCTGATCCATATCCCTCCATTCCCTGCATATCCACAAGTCTCTTAAATGCTACAAGAAGAGGAATTTTGTTAGCCTGAGGGTGGCGAATCAGTGGAATTCATTGCCACAGATGGCTGTGGAGGCTGTCATTGGGTATTTTTAAAGTGGAGATTGATAGGTCCTTGATTAGCAAGGGTGTCAATGGTTATGGGGAGAAAGCAGGAGATTATGGTTTACAGGGAAGAATAGATCAGCCGTGATTGAATAGTGGGGCACACTCAATAGGCCAAAAGGCCTAATTTTTAGTTTAGTTTAGTTTAGAGATACTGCACGGAAACAGTCCCTTCGGCACACTCAGTCCGGGCCGATCAGCGATCCCTGCATACTAATGCTATTCTACACACACACTCTGGACAATTTACATTTATACCAAGCCAATTAACCTTCATACCTGTATGTCTTTGGAGTGTGGGAGGAACCCGAAGATCTTGGAGAACCCCCACGCGGGACACAGGGAGAACGTACAAACTCCGTACAGACAGCACCCGTAGTCAGGATGGAACCCGGGTCACATGGTGCTGTAAGGCAGCACCGCCACCGCTGCACCACCGTGCCGCCCCAATGTCTTATGCTCTTCTGCACAAATATTTTAATCATAAGTTTAACTGTCCTTTCACTCTATTGCTCAATGTTTTAAACTGCGGTATACATCTATTTGCAAATCTGATACCCTTTAAATGCACAATGCTATAACCTTTAAGATTTAATTGCCTCTGATAGGGAAGAGGTTAACATGTTTGTGGAAAGTGTACTATGTTAACACCATTCTCAAGTAATTATTAAATAAGTAGGTTTATGTTGAAATTAAAATAATGCACAGGATAGTCTGATACTAAGAGATCATTTCTTTGTGGTTCAATATTTTGTCTGAATTGTCTTTAAATGACTGAAATCCTAATTTTAATTTAGCATCTGATATTCTCTTCCTCACACAAACACCCCTCATCCCTCCAACACGCACTAGAAAGTGGGATAATATGGTTCTAGTGTGAACGGGTGATTCAATGGTTGGCGCCGACTCGGTGGGCCATAGGGCCTGTTTTCATGCTGTATCTCTAAACTCTAAACTTTAAAAAAAGTTACAAAAAAACCTAATGAACTTTGCATTACAGTAATTTGTTAGCTTGAAATGATTTTTTTTTTTAAATGAAGTTAAGCAAAATAGCCAACTGGCTTCACCGGCAATGGAGATCAAGAAATGAACTTTTGCACCAAGGCAATATATTTCTTTGTGTAGCAAGGAACTGCTGATGCTGGTTTTAACTGAAGATTGACACAAAAAGCTAGAGTAACTCAACGGGACAGGCAGCATCTCTGGAGAGAAGGAATAGGTGACGTTTCCGGTCAGGACCCTCCTTCAGACGAATAGGTGACGTTTTAAGTCAGCCTGAAGAAGGGTCTCGACCTAAAAGTCACCTATTCCTTTACTCCAGCTTTCTGTGTCTATCTTCTATATATTTATTTAAGAAATATGAAATTAATTAATATTGTTAATACCCGTGACTAAAGTGTAATGAATAATCCACAAAATGAACGCTCAGGGCTGTAGAATGATTGAGTTAGTGTAATCAAGTGTCAAGAGTGTTCAATTGTCATGTCTACCGACAAGGGAACAACAAAATCCTTGCAGCAACATAACTGTAAACGCAATACACTCAGATAACCGCAACGCCCAGGGGCGGCACGGTGGCGCAGCGGTAGTGTTGCAGCCTTACAGCACTTACACTTGCACTCCGAGATCTTCAGTTTTCTCCCACACTCCAAAGTCATGCAGGTTTGTAGGTTAATTGGCTTGGTATAAATGTGAATTGGCCCTAGTGTGTGTGGGATAGTGTTAATGTGCGGGGATCGCTGGTTGGTGCGGACACGATGGGCTGAAGGCTAGGTTTCTGCGCTGTATCTCTAAAACTAAAACAAAACTAAAACAAATAAAATAAAATTTGATATGAAAAAATAAGATAGTAATTGCATTAGATGGAAGATGTTTCTCATGGAATTGGTAAAAGACGCAGCAGAGGAAAGGTGTTTTGATGAAAACCTCTGTATGTTGTTGTGAATGAAAGCAATTTGTTGGATCATAATGACCTAAGTTCTCAATGAGTTAGCAAGAGCACAAATAATGGCTCCAATGTTCTGGAGTAAATTATTCAAGAACATCTGTACTTTTTCCCCGACATGAGACATCATCACACACGCATGGAGTGGGCGTATGTCTAGTGAAGCAGTGTGAATGCCGCATGTTATAGAGAGGAGTGAGTCACGGCACCAGTCAGGGAAACCAGCCAGTAGCAGTAAAATAACATTCACACAAGTTCATCTGTACCACTATGTTTTCATCAGTCAACTGAATGACCAGCTATTTTGGTCTGGAGTGAATGTGAATATTTATGACAATCGCAGGCCATCGTAGCATAATGTCTCATCAATGCTTGTTATCAGTATGACGTTTTATAGACCACATATGTAGAAAGCAATTGCAGATGCTGGTTTATATCAAAGATAGACACAAAGTGCTGGAGTATCTCAGCGGGTCAGGCAGCATCTCTGGAGAAAAAGAATGGGTGACTTTTCGGGTTGGAACCCAAAGGGGTTCCATCTGAAGAAGGGTCCCGACCTGAAAGGTCACCCATCCCTTTTCCTCCAGAAATGCTGCCTGACCTGCTGAGTTACCCAAGTACATTGTGTCTATATTCTTTTATGGGCTACAACGGGTTAACATACCTGATATCTACGTTCAACTCTGAGCCAGAATATCAGATTAAATTATCCTGTGAATTTGGGAGCTGATGAGATTGTGAGTCTCAGTGATGGGTGTAAAATGTCTTTAGTACTAACATTGCCAATCTCATCCAAAGATGGACACAAAGTGCTGGAGTAATTCAGTGGGTCTGGCAGCATCTCTGGCGAACATGGATCGGTGAAGTTTCGGGTTGGGACCCTGCTTAAGACTGGAGAAATCTTGAGTCTGAAGAAGGATCCCGACTCGAAACGTCACCCATCCTTTTTCTCGAGATGCTGCCTGACCTGCCAAGTTACTCCAGCACTTTGTGTCCATCTTTGGTATAGACCAGCATCTGCAGCACTACAGCAGTTCTTTGTTTCTACTCAGGTATTACTAATGACACCTTCAATGGATGCATGTATCTATAGTACACATGCCAACATTTGTGTCTCCATACTTATCACAATGTTTGTGCTTATCTATTCTTGCTAAGAATGAAACACAACTCTGTGGCGCTGTAAGGCAGCAACTTTACCGCTGTGCCACTGTGCCACGATTTTATTTAGTCAACTAAAATACTTCAGTTATAGTTTGCTCCCATATTTAGACTTTAGTGTATCTTTACAGCTATACTCCATTAAGTTTGATTTTGTTGGCCAGAAAGTTTGTGAGTTTGAAACCTATTGATCACTAAAGCTGGCAATCGTTACCAAAGTGCTGGTGCGTTCTATTTTGGCAACAGAGAAAGGGATATTGAGAAGAAGAGCATAGAACACAGAATAGTACAGCGCACAAACAGGTCTTTCAGCCTACAATGTCTGTGCCGAACATGATGCCAAGACCAAATCTCCTCTGCCTGCACGTAATCCATATCCCTCCATTCCCTGCATATCCACGTACCTATCAAAAAGCTTCTTGAACACCACGATCGTATCTGCCTCCACCTTGTGTTGATCTGTAAACTTGTGCAAAGAGGCATTAATAGACCTTGAATCATCTCACGGGTGAACTGGAGGGAACTGGCAACATTTCTCAGTCCCATTGAGGATGTCACGTCACAGAGCAGGGGTTTCTTGTGATAATACAGCACACATGGACAATACAGTGGGGTGCAGCAGTAGTTATGGGTACTATGATCAGGCACTGGCCAACAGCTCAATCCTCTCTAAAACAATTCAATGGTAGTTATTGCCACCTAGACTCTACAATTCTATTGAAGCATCACTATTCACACTGAACCGTCCTATCAACAACAACCTGAGCTACCTCATTGGAGACCCTCAGACTATCTTTAATCAGACTTAACTAAACTTTACCTTGCACTAAACGTTATTTCCTTTATTCTGTATCTGTGCACTGTAGACGGCTCGATTGTAATCATGTATTGTCTTTCAGGTGACTGGTTAGCATGCTACAAATGCTTTTCACTGTACCTCAATACAATGACAATCAACTAAACTATTACAGTTTGATAATGGTATGCAGATGGTATGCAGATGGTATGCAGATGGCATGCAGGTGACATCTCCACTCAATTTGACAATTTTAAAATGTTTAATCTAAGAAGTTGAGGTGGACCAACCTGAATTAAATAATATCTACAGTCTGTATATAATAATAATCACATCAGTCTGAAGAAGGGCCTCAACCCAAAATGTCTCTCCCCATTTCTTCTCTCCAGAGATGCTGCCTGACCTGCTGAGTCCAGCATTTTGTTTCTACCTTTGAATTAAATAATATCTCTAATACAATTTTACAGTGGTTTCTCATCAATTATATTGCCTTGTATTCTTGTATTGGAAGGTTTAGGTTTATTATTGTCACATGTGTCAAGGTACAGTAAAACATTTTATGTTGCATGCTATCCAATCAGATCAGATAATACTGGTGTCATCTCTACATCGGTGAGACCAAGCGCAGGCTCGGCGATCGCTTCGCCCAACACCTCCGCTCAGTTCGCACTAACCAACCTGATCTCCCGGTTGCTCAGCACTTCAACTCCCCCGCCCATTCCGAATCTGACCTTTCTGTCATGGGACCACTCCTCCATTGCCAGAGTGAGGCCCAGCGCAAATTGGAGGAACAGCACCTCATATTTCGCTTAGGTAGTTTACATCCCAGCGGTATGAACATTGACTTCTCCAATTTCAGATAGTCCTTGCTTTCTCCCTCCTTCCCCTCCCATTTCCCAGCTCTCCCACAAGCCTACTGTCTCCTCCTCTTCCTTTCTTTTTCCACCTCCCCCCCCCCGACATCAGTCTGAAGAAAGGCCTTGACCTGAAATGTTACCTATTCCTTCTCTCCATAGATGCTGCCTCACCCGCTGAGTTCCTCCAGCATTTTTGTCTACATACTATACATAGATATCATCAAGTCAAACTCCAGTGCAATAGATAGAGCAAAGGGGGAAGATACGGAGTTCTCAGCATTGTAGCGCACCAGTTCCGGAGACAAAGTCCAATGTCCGCAATGGGATAGAGGTGAATCAGACAGTTCCCTAGCTTATGGAAGGACCGTTCAGAAGCCTGATAACAGAGGGGAAGAAACTGTTCCTGAGTCTGGTGGTGCACACTTTCAACTTCTGTACCTTCTGCTGGCGGGAACGGGGAGAAGAAGGAATAACCGGGGTGGGACAAGTCTTTGATTATGTTGGCTGCTTTCCCTAGGCAGCGTGATGTGTAGATGGAGTTGATGGTGGGGAGTTTGGACTATGTGATGGACTGGGCTACAGCTACAATTCTCTGTAATTTCTTGAGAGGATTTCCTCACAGTCTGTAACTGCCTGGAATCAGTGGGCACTGCACAAACTATCCAGGGAGTGTAAGTACAGTCAGGGTTGCAGCTCCTACTGGGAGCAACCATTACGTGCCAAAGCCATTCGATTAATGGTTTCTCTGGAATAGTTCTGGCATCCGTTATAAACATCGAGGACTGCAGGTTACCGATCTATAAATCAAGGGATAACTAAAGAACTGTTTCTTGTCACAAATGCAAGTTTTAAATTCTCACCTGCCACGGATTGCAAAAAAGGTCAAGTGGTATCAGGTCCACAGGGAATTCTTGCTTAGTCTTTCACCCGTTTCGAATCATCGCAGAATCTTTTTACTCTTTTCTTTCCCAGACTTCATTCTTTCCTCCTTACAAAATTCTTTTTTGAACTTTGATTCTATTTTCCACCCTTTTCTCCAGATGATTCAGCAGTACTGCATTACCGTGGCGCAGCGGGTAGAGCGGCTACCTCACAGCGCCAGAGACCCGGATGCGATCCTGACCTCGGGTGCTGTCTGTGTGGAGTTTGCATGTTCTCCCTGTGACCGCGTGGGTTTCCTCCCACATCCCAAAGATGTACGGGCTTGTAGGTTAATCGGCTACTGGAAATTGCTTGCTGTAAAATCAACAACATTGATTGGAAATGGGCCAGTGTATTTATGTACAGTATTATCTGACCTGTTTGGATGGCACGCAAAACAAAACTTTTCACTGTACCATGGTATACTTGACAATAATAAACCTAAACCAGAAACTCTTCTTTTGTGTGACATGTTACATTAGCATTGTCCAAGGAAGCCTTCTTAACCTAGTGACTGAATCATTCTACTGATGTGATCCATGATTTACAATCTCATTGGTAGCTATTACTGAGTAATGCTATTTTCACAAACCACTGCTCTTGTTTGACTTGAAAATAATTAAAACCTTGTGTCTGGTCCTGTGAGCCAAATAGTGGTGATCTTTCAGGTGACCAACCTGTCGAGCCCACACTAGTGATAATGGTTGTTTCATGCTGCCCGGATCTGAATTGTACCACAGTATCTGCTGCTTACAAAATATTACTCTTCTGCAATCCTCTGGCAATCTGATGAACTGATGGGCCAAAGTGATACTCATGGAAAGCTGCTGCAGTGGGTAGAGCCAGAGACCCAGGTTCAAGCCTGACCTCGGGTGCTGTCTGTGTATGGAGTTTGTACGTTCTCCCTGTGACCGCGTGGGTTTCCTCTGGCTGCTCCGGTTTCCTCCCACATCCCAAAGACGTGCGGGTTTGTAGGTTAATTGGCTTCTGTAAATTTCCCCTAGTGTGTAGGGTGTGGATGAGAAAGTGGGATAACGTGGAAATAGTGTGAACGGGTGATCGATGGTTGGCGTGGACTCGGTGGGCTCAAGGGCCTGTTTCCATGTTGTATCTCTAAAACTAAACTGAGGTCAGTAGGTTTGTCTGTTGTCCATGCCCAATCTTGTTGTTGTGTTCTGGCTTGGAACAAAAAGACTGTGCATTTATCACGTGTTTCCCATGTAAAACAATGACTCGCAAAATCATGTAGAAACTAGGAACTGCAGATATATGTTTATACCAAATAGAGACACAAGTTGCAGGAGTAACTCAGCGGACCAAGCAGCATCTCTGGTGGACGTGGATTGGTGACTTTTCAGCCCGGAAGCTTTCTTGCAGAAACAGAGGTTTGGCTAAATAGAATTGACGAAGGACATGGACATATTTGAAGCCATTGTATTTTGACTACACCACAACTTATTTTCCTGAACCATTAGCTTCATTGTTGACCACATGAATGAGGCTGCAGCAGACTAATTGTTACTTTTGGGTTAGATTTGAGCCCAAGATGAGTTATGGACAAACTTTGCTATGTAATCTCGAGGGGTGTCTATTCCAAGTTTAACGATATCCTGTTACCCCACCCTTATCCATCTCACCTTCTGCTGAAAACCTCATTCAGGCCACTATTACCTCTAGACTATTAAAACCCCTTCCTCCGTACCTGTATCCACCTATCACTCGTTAGACTTAGTTCCTCCTCGAGGCTCTCTTCCAGCATTCCCCCCGCCCCCCCATCCTTGACAATCAGTCCGAAGAAGGATCCCGACCCGAAATGTCACCTGTGCATGATCTCCAGAGATGTTGCCTGAGCCGCTGAGTTACTCCAGCACTTTATGTCTTCTTTTGTAAACCAGCAGTTCTCCGTGTCTAAAAATATTGAGGCCTTTTTCGCTTGTATATAAATCACCCTACTTATAAATTCTAGTTGTATTCTACCATCTTTATCAAGCTGCCATTTATTGCAGCTGTATTTGCATTGTGTGTGTGCTGTAGGCTCCCTCCATTCAGGTAACCATCAGGTAACTCACCTCCCCTTCCCACACTCACCTTTCTGTCCTAGTGCTCCTCCACTGTCAGAGTAAGGCCACATGCAAACTGGAGGAACAGCACTTCATATTTCACTTGGGCAGCTTACAACCCAGCAGTTTGTACATTGATTTCTCTAATTTCAAGTAATTCCTGCATTCCCTCCCCTCCCTCCCCCACCCTCGTCATCCTACCAGTTCCACTGTCCGCATCCTTGTATCCCTCTCATTAGCACATCTTCCCCAGACAACAATGGGCCATTGTGGGCTCCCCCCTTCCTTAGGTCATCTGTTGCCAGCCCTGATTTGTTCTGGCCTTTTCCCACCTCCAGCTTCCCCCCACCCCCCCACCTCTACTTTCATTCTGCTGAAAACTTCATTCAGGCCACTATTACCTCTAGACTATTAAAACCCCTTCCTCCGCATCTGTATCCACCTATCACTCGTTAGACTTAGTTCCTCCTTGAGGCTCTCTTCCAGCATTCTACCACCTCTACTTTCATTCAGAACAAGGGTTCCAACCCAAAACGTCACCTATTCCTTTTCTCCGGAGATGCTGTCTGACCCACTGAGTTACTCCAGCACTTTATAAACCAGCATCTGCAGTTCCATCCTACACTTACAGGTATCATCTAGTCGCATGAAAGGAATGATACATCTTTATATCTCGGTCTTCCTGCATATCAGTCGTAACGAGTTGCAGAAAGGGTTGCAGGCGGGTGTGTGAGTCTGCATGTTGCCGCTCTGACACTAAGAATATGGATCTAGTGTAAGATGTGAATTGCAACTGAACAAAACATCTTTATCCCATCTGGACACATCTGCTGGAAGTCAGATGTAGCTTTCTAACTATGAGAAGGCTATAGGAAAGGAAGTATCCTCTTTCTTCACATCATTGAGGAATTTTAAGTCGTATGGGAAGAAATGCTTGATAAATCATGGGTGCTGAAAGTGACAGAGAATAGAAAAAATCATCGGTGGGGTTCTTCGGGAAAAGCAATGACAGGTCATTGTCTGCAAGTTTAGTTTAGAGATACAACACGGAAACAGGCCCTTCAGCCCACCGAGTCCATGCCGACTAGCAATCCCCGCACATCAACACTATCCTACACGCACTAGGGACTATGTTACACTTGTACCAAGCCAATTAACCTACAAACCTGTACGTCTTTGGAGTGTGGGAGGAAACCAAAGATCTCGGAGAAAACCCACGCAGGTCACGGGGAGAACGTACAAACTCCATACAGACAGCACCCGTAGTTGGGATCGAACCAGGGTCTGTGAGGCAGCAACTCTACCGCTGTGCCACTGTGCCGCCCTCAAGCGCAATAGAGATTTCCTCAGGCAAAGGTGAAGATGCATAGGGTGCTCAGTAACCTAATGTACTTTGGTTTACTGTAAACGGGGCAATGCAACGATGAATTAACTTTGATTTTAGTTCCTGTGGATATAAATACACTGCCTTTAATTCCTTATCAAATGCACGATTGGGAACAGATTAGTGTTCTGACAAATCAAGAATTAAAGTTCAGGACACAAAGTGCTGGAGCAACTCAGCAGGTCAGGCAGCATCCCTTGAAAACTTGGATAGGTGATGTTTCGGGTTGGGACCCTTCTTCTCCTCCAGCTTCTAGTGTCCTTTTGTGTATTAACCAGCATCTGCAGTTCTTTGCTTCTACGTCAAACTTTGGGTTTGTATGAAATATGAATTAATCTTGCAAAGTGTCAGGCACTAGGTATATACTCTAGTTCAATGGAGCCAAATCGTGTTTTATCTATTCCTTTTCTCCAAAGATACTGCTTGACCCGTTGAGTTACTCCTGCATTTTGTGTCTATGTTTGTGCTTTATCTTAGTTTCGTTTAGAGACACAGAATGGAAACAGGCCCTTTGGCCCAGAAAGTCCACGCCGGCCATTGATCACCCGTTCACACTAGTTCTATCTTATCCCACTTTCTCACCCACTCCCTACACACGAGGGGTAATGTACAGAGACCAATTAACCTACAAACCTGCACGTCTTTGGGATGTGGGAGGAAACTGGAGCACCCAGAGGAAACCTATGCGGTCACTGGAAGAATGTACAAACTCAGAACAGACAGCACCTAATGTAAGTGTAGTATTGTGTAGTGCTGAACCCACAATGATAAACGGGTTAAAAGAGAGCGATTCAACAAGTTTGACTTCCCCGCGATTGTTCACCACCTTCCAGTGGGCGGAGTTTTTGGGCCAAGTCCATCATTGTACTGAATGAAGAGCAATCCAATTATAGGTCCATTTCTGGAATTCTGCGCCGATGTCTTATGGCCCTAAAGTCTGGAGAAACCCAGCGGGTTAGACAGCATCTCAGAAGAACATGGATATATGACGTTTCAGGTCAGGACCCTTCATCAGACTCTGAGTGAGAGGAGTCAAAAGAGAAGTCACTGAGTCTGAAGAAGGGCACCTGAAACATAACCTGTCCATGTTCTCAGGCCCGCTGAGTTACCCCAGCACTCTGTGTCCTTCTTGACAATGCTGGCCTTCTGCTAATGTCTCCGTCTGTTAGGCAGACCTCATCAGTTTTTGACAACACAAATTACATGGAGTGCCATTCCCAAGTGATGTGAGACTGGCTTCTCTGGTGTGGTCTAGCTGCTCACTCCAGAATCAGTAAATGGACACCATGTGTAGATTGGCAATGATCTAATTCAGTGGTGAATCTCGCTCGTGGGCTGAATGCTTTGCTCCTGTGCTACTGTCAGTCATCGTTTTGTTTTATTATTGTATTCCCTCATTACCCACACATTGCAAGTGACATGACCGAGATTATTCCCAGGTGCCACTCCAAGTAGGATCATTCAATTTCATTCATTATGTACTTACGACACACGCACTCTCACCTCACATTTTTCAAGGTTAAATTTCAATTGCAATTTGCCTGCCTGATTATATAACCGGTCTAAATCCTTCTGCTAGACTTGTGCCACATTATCTCCACCCACACCCCCTAGATTAGCAAATCTGGCACTTTGTATTGGTGTCAATACCAAGTTGTTCACAAACAATTGACATCCACTTCTCTCGTCTTGTATTACCTCCCTCTGTGTTAATTATAAGTCAGGGTTGTGATATAAAATGGATATTGTACCAGCCATCA
Organism: Malacoraja senta; assembly: GCA_038087875.1. Lineage (NCBI taxonomy): Eukaryota > Metazoa > Chordata > Chondrichthyes > Rajiformes > Rajidae > Malacoraja > Malacoraja senta. The sequence continues at coordinate 44,453,906 of CM075979.1, read as the reverse complement.
ATTGTAAATCGTTGTCTATTTTTTATTTCTGCTATCTTTGAATCAGGAAAGTGTATAATGATTGACCATAATTACCTACCTCTTTAAATGACATCATTTTCAATAAATGTGTTTCAGGAAATATTATCACAAAGTACATATTATGCAATCAAACTACTATCCACCTCTTTGGTGACCCTCGGATTATCCTTGATGAGACTTTGCTGGCTTAATCTTGCACTAAACATTATTCCTTTATCATGTATCTATACACTGTAAATGGCTCGATTGTAATCATGTATTGTCTTGCTGCTGACTGGATAGCATGCAACAAAAGCTTTTCCCTGTACCTTGGTACACGTGACAATAATAAACTAAACTAGACTTAACTAATCTGACACTTTCACTGTTTACAAGTGAAGGCGGCACAGTGGCGCAGCAGTAGAGTTGCTGTCTTACTGTGCCAGAGACACGGGTTCGATCCTGACTACTGCTGCTGTTTGTATTTTCTCCTTGTGACCATGTAGGTTTTCTCTGGATGTCTCCCACAATCCAAAGGTGTGCAGGTTCGTAGTTTAATTGGCTTCAGTAAAATTGTAAATTGTCCCTAGTGTGTAGAATAGTGCTGGTGTACGGGGTGATCGATGGTCAGCATGGACTCGGTGGGCAGATTCAGATTCAGATTCAGATTCAATTTTATTGTCATTGCACTTTTCAGTGCAACGAAATGGTTTAGCCTGCAGTCATAACATAGAATAAATAACAAAACACACACTCAACACAGTTTAACATCCACCACAGTGAGTCCACCAGGCATCTCCTCACTGTGATGGAAGGCAAAAAGTCCCAAAGTCCTTGTCACTTCCCTCCTTGCTCTCCCTCTGGGCTGAGGTGATCAAGGCCTCCGATGTTGTGACCCCGCCGGGTGATGGTAAGCAAGTCCACGGCTGAATCCGAGCTCCGCGAACGGACCGGTTCAAACTCCACGGCCCGGGGCGGTCGAAGCTGCCGAAGCTGCCGCCCTCCAGTCCAGCAGACAAAGCTGTTGCTGCGGGAGCTTGGGAAAAACAGGTCACCAACCTGTGACCTGCGAGCTCCCGACGATGTCGTCCACTGGCCCGCGACCGAGCCTCCGAGGCTCCGAAGTCGGGTCGGAAGTTAGGTCCAAATGCCACCACAGCCCCGAAGTCGGCCAGCCTCGCGTTGGTAAGTCCTGGCTCTGCCTCCGGAGCCTCGAGATCGGTCCCAGTTGGAGGCCGCCAGCTCCGCGATAGGCCTCAGCGCAGACGGAGATGGGGGATACGGCAAGAAAGGTCGCATCCCCCCCGAAGGAAGAGTCAAAAAACATGTTTCTCCCACCCCCCCCACAAATACACAACTAAAATAAACTGAAATAAACTGTAACAACGGGACAAAAGAAAACAAAAAAAGAAAAGACAAACGGACTGCAGGCGAGCCGCAGCTGCAAGGCAGCGCCGCCATTTCCGGACGTGTATCCACACTGTATCTCTAAAGTCTAAAGTAAAGTCTATAGTCATTGTACAACATTTTCCCAAATATATACGCAAAAAGGTGGGGGATATTCAGCAGGTCAGGCAGCAAGAAATAAAGTTAACATTCCAGATTATTAGAACATTATCTCTCTCCACATGTGTCAAGTATCCACAGGCATGATGTGTAGATGGAGTCGATGGTGGGGAGTCTGGTCTGTGTGATGGACCGGGCTACATCCACAACTACCTGTCATTTCTTGCGGTCTTGTGCAGAGCTGTTCCCAAACTATATCTCTGGAATGCTAAATCTGTGGAATATTAGTTCTGTTTTCCTTTCCATGGATGCTGCTTGATCTGTTGAATATTCATCATTATTATTATTATTACTATTATTATTGTTAGTTTATTATTGCCATGTGTACCGAGGTACAATGAAAAGCCTTTGTTTGCATGCTCTCCAGTCAAAGAAAAGTCTGAACAAGGGTCTCGACCCGAAACGCACCCATTCCTTCTCTCCAGAGATGCTGCCTGTCCCGCTGTGTTTCTCCAGCATTTTGTGTCTATCTTCAAAGAAAAGAGGATGCATGGATACAATCAAGCTGTTCTTAGTGCACAGATAACGGGTACAACATTTAGTGCAAAGATATAACATTCTAGCATTTTGTGTTTTTAAGTGTAATGGTATCTGCATTTAAGAACCCATACCACACTTCATTCTGAATTTCAAGCACAGAGCAGTGGCAGAGTTATGATATAAAACTTGTGTAGCTGAGCAGGTAAGTGAACTTCCAGATGTAATCCTTAGTTTAGTTTGGTTTAATTTAACTTATTATTGTTACGTGTAAGGCAGGCAGCATCTGTTGAGGGAACAGACAATGCTTCGGGTCGGCTCCCTTCTTCAGACTGATTGGAGTCGGGGGCAGAAAGCAGGCAAAGAGGGGTGGGGGCGGGATGAAGCCTGCTAAGTGATAGGTGGATACAGGTGGAGGGAGGGGGGGGGGGTTGATTGGAAGATGGATGGAGTAAGTCGTAAAGGTGAAAAGGAGACAAATGGGCGTCAGATAAGAAGAGGAGAGTAGCAGTGAAATGTAAAGCCGGAGAGAGGGATATGGATGGAAGGAGCGTGGTGGGGTGGGGAAAGAGGCAGGATAGTGGGACACTAAATGAGGAAAGTGGCTAGGCATGTTTATGTATCTTGATGATATCCCATGGTTTAATAGCTTGGATTGACCAGATTATAATCATAGAGATATACAACACAAAAACACGCCCTTCGGCCCATTGAGTCCGTACCGACCATCAACCACCCCTTGATACGAATCCAATATTAATCCCATTCTTCCACGATAGTGTACACAGTCTCCTTACACAATTGTGTTCAGTGTTTACTCACTATTGTCTACACATTCTCCTTTCACTATTGTGTTCAGTGTTTACACACTGTCCAGCACTATTGTGTACACAGTATTCTTACACCATTGTATACAATGGCCGACATTATTGTGTTCACAGTGTCCTACACTATTTTGTTCATTGTTCACACACAATTGTATACAGGGTGTCCTTACATTCCTACACTATTATGCACACAGTGTTCTTACACTATTGTGTACACAGTGGCCTTACACTATTGTGTACACAGTGGCCTTACACTGTTGTGTACACAGTGGCCTTACACTATTGTGTTCCCACTGGCCTTACACTATTGTGTTCCCACTGGCCTTACACTGTGCTCACAGTGTCCTTACACCATGGTGTACACAGCATCCTTCCATTGTGTAAGAAAGAACTGCAGATGCTGGTTTAAATCGAAGGTAGACACAAGATGCTGGAGTAACTCAGCGGGTGAGGCAGCATTACTGAAGAGAAGAAATGGGCAACGTTTCAGGTCAAGACCCTTCTTCAGTCTGGGTCTCGACCCGAAACGTCGCCCATTCCTTCTCTCCAGAGATGCTGCCTCACCCGCTGAGTTACTCCAGCACTTTGTGTCTACCACCACCCTTACATGGTTGTCTTCAGTGTTCTTACACCATTGTGTTCACAGTGTTCTGTGTTATTATGTACATAGTACACAGTCTTCACTCACTATTTTTACACTATTGTACTTAAGTGTTGAGTATGTCTATATGGAGAAAGACATTTACTGAACTATATGCAAAAAGTGAATGTCACTGTGCCTGGGTACATGTAACAATAAAGTGTCGTTGAACCACTGAAAGTCAGGGTGTGTGGTGGGACTGTACCAGTAACATATCCCATAAAATGTTAGGCAGAGAACAATCTGTGTTTGGTAATCAAATTTACTTCTAACAGATCCTGGCAGCTTCATCTACTTTCCCAACATATTGATTGCCTGATTGCAGAGGTAATTTGACCTCTGCAATTCAAAGAGCATAGTTTTTGGACGAGAGCGTTAAACTCAATTATGTCAGCGCTCCGTGAGCCTGCCTTACATTTGTTTCCTATAAAGAGGCATCGTGGCAGCAAACAGCCCATTCAGACAGCGCAGCTGCTAAATGGTAAAGACAATCCAGTCAAATATTTAACGAAAGGCTTTCAATTGCCATTACAGCCAAAGGTTGAGTGTTCTCATTTATGTTTTTACCTCCGACACAATTGAATGTCAAGAAAATGTCATCCTTTCAGCTCTTTGTTTATCTGTGAGTGATGAATCTTTGTTTGCAGCATTGAAACATTCTCTCCAATAAAATATTTTAGGTGAAAAGGAATAGGTAACATTTCGGGTCGGGACCCTTTTGAAGGGTCTCGACCCAAATTGTCACCTATTCCTTTTCTCCAGAGATGCTACCTGTCCCTCTGAGTTACTCCAGCTTTTTGTGTCTATCTTTGGTGTAAACCAGCATCTGCAGTTCCTTCCTATGCAAAATTTTAAGTTTTGGTTCATGTTTATTATAGTCAGGTGTACTCGAGGTACAGTGAAAAGCTTTGTTCTGCATGCTATCCAATTCGATCATATAGTACCACCTATTCACGTTCTCCAGAGATGCCATCTGAGCCATTCAGTTACTCCAGCACTTTGTGTCTGTTTTTTTGTAAACCAGCATCTGCAGTTGCTTGTGACTCCAAATAATACTGTACATGTATATACAAATGCAATCAAGTCAAACTCAAGTAAAATAAGTAGAGCGATGGGGAAGATAGTGCCTGTTTTACACCATTAGTCTGCATTACAATGAACCTTTTTCACTCCCGTCATCCCATCTCCCATCGGGCAGAAACTACAAAAACTTGAAAGTGCGCACCTCCAGACTCAGGAACAGCTTCTTCCCCGCTGTTATTTGGCTTCTGAACGCTCCTTCCATAAATAGGGTGTTAGTTGTGATCTTCCAACCTACCTCATTGTGGACATTGAATTTTTTCTCTGGAATTGTAACACTCCAACACTGAAACTATATTCTGGAGGCAGATATGATAGTAGCATTTAACAGGCGTTTGGATTGGCACATGAATATGCAAGGATGGAGGGATATGGATCACATGTAGGCAGATGAGATTAGTTTTTTATCCTGGCATCATGTTCGGTGCGGACATTGTGGGTCGAAGGTCTTTACTTGAGCTGTGCTGTTTTATGTTGTCTGTTCTAAAATCCAACCTTTGTCTCAATGTACGTCACCACTGTAGAAACCACAGTGTAAACCACTGATACTGGTTTTGGTTTATTATTGTCATGTGTACCAAGATACAGTGAAAAGCTCTTGGTTGGTTGCATGCGATCCAGTCAAATCAGTCCATACGTACATGCAATCAAACCATAAACATGTACATGGGGTAGTGCAAACAGACCAAGAGCAGGGGGCGGGAGATAGTTTTACAGCACTGTGGCATTAGTAATAGAGAAATAGTACAACATCTGCCTGATAACAGAGGGGAAGAAGCTGATCCTCAGTCTGGTGGAGTCACCTCCTCCAACCTCATCTATTGCATCCGCTGCTCTAGGTGTCAGCTGCTCTACATCGGAGAGACCAAGCGTAGGCTTGGTGATCGCTTCGCCCAACACCTCCGCTCGGTTCGAAAAAACCAACCCGATCTACCGGTGGCTCAGCACTTCAACTCCCCCTCCCATTCCGAATCCGACCTTTCTGTCCTGGGCCTCCTCCATGGCCAGAGTGAGTCCCACCGCAAATTGGAGGAGCAGCACCTCATATTTAGCTTGGGCAGTTTACACCTCAGCGATATGAACATTGACCTCCAATTTCAGGTAGTCCCTGCTTTCTCCCTCCTTCCCCTCCCCTTCCCAGCTCTCCCACAGCCTACTGTCTCCACCTCTTCCTTTTTTCTTTCCACCCCCCCCCCCCCACCTCCACATCGGTCTGAAGAAGGGTCTTGACCCGAAACGTCACCTATTCCTTCGCTCCATAGATGCTGCCTCACCTGCTGAGTTTCTCCAGCATTTCAAGTCGTCAAGTCAAGAGAGTTTATTGTCATGTGTCCCAGATAGGACAATGATATTCTTGCTTGCTGCAGCACAACAGAATCTTGTAGGCATTAATACAGATCAGATCAGTGTGTCCATATACCACACATAAGTAAACAGATACAGTGCAATACGCTGTTATAGTTCAGAGTTTGTTTGAAGTTTTGTTTAATAGTCTGATGGCTGTGGGGAAGTAGCTGTTCCTGAACCTGGATGTTGCAGATTTCAGGCTCCTGTATCTTCTACCTGATGGCAGTGGGGAGATGAGTGTGTGGCCAGGATGGTGTGGGTCCTTGATGATGCTGGCAGCCTTTTTGAGGCAGCGACTACGATAGATCCCCTCGATGATAGGGAGGTCAGAACCGATGATGGACTGGGCAGTGTTTACAACTTTTTGCAGCCTTTTTCTGCTTCTGGACGCTCAGGTTGCCGAACCAAGCCACGATGCAACCGGTCAGCATGCTCTCTACTGTGCACCTGTAGAAGTTCGAGAGAGTCCTCCTTGACAAACCGACTCTCCGTAATCTTCTCAGGAAGTAGAGGCGCTGATGTGCTTTCTTTATGATTGCATCAGTGTTCTGAGACCAAGAGAGATCTTCGGAAATATGCACGCCCAGGAATTTGAAGTTCTTGACCCTTTCCACCATCGACCCGTTGATATAAACGGGACTGTGGGTCCCCATCTTAGCCCTTCCGAAGTCCACAATCAGTTCCTTGGTTTTGCTGGTGTTGAGGGCCAGGTTATTGTGCTGGCACCATTTGGTCAATCGGTCGATCTCACTTCTATACTCTGACTTGTCCCCATCAGTGATACGTCCCACAACCGTGGTATCGTCGGCGAACTTGTCGGCGATTTTTGTCTACCTTCGATTTTTCCACCATCTGTAGTTCTTTCTTAAACACTCAGTCTTGTGGTATTGCTTTAAAGCTTTTGTGCCTTCTGCATGATGGAGAGGCTAGAAGAAGGAATGACTGGATCGAGAAAGATTATTTTCATAAGTTCATAAGTGATAGGAGGAGGATTAGGCCATTCGGCCCATCATGTTGGGGCGGCACGGTGGCACAGCAGTAGATTTGCTGCCTTACAATGCTCGCTTCACCAGAGACGTGGGTTCGATCCCGACTACGGATGCTGCCTGTCACGGAGTTTGTACATTCTCCCCGTGACCGCCTGGGTTTTCTCAGAGATCTTCGATTTCCTCCCACTCTCCAAAGACGTAGAGGTTTGTAGGTTAATTGGCTATTTGGTAAAAGTGAAAAATTGTCCATAGTGTGCCTAGATAGTGTTAATGTGGGGGGATCACTGGTCGGTGCGGACTCGGTGGGCTAAAGGGCCCGTTTCCGCGCTGTATCTCTAAACTAAACTAAACTAAAACTAAATTAAGTCAAGTCAAGAGAGTTTATTGTCATGTGTTCCAGATAGGACAATGAAATTCTTGCTTGCTGCAGCACAACAGAATATTGTAAGCATAAATACAAAACAGTTCAGTGTGTCTATATAGCATAGACCATATATATACACATAAATAAACAGATAAAGTGCAAAAGGCTGTTATAGTTCAGAGTTTGTTTGATAGCGAGTTTAATAGCCTGATGGCTGTGGGGAAGAAGCTGTTCCTGAACCTGGATGTACCAGATTTCAGCCATTGTACTCCGCCATTCGATCAAGGCTGAACTATCTTTCCCTCTCTACCCCATTCTCCGGCCATCTCCCCATAACAAGTTCACATTATGGGAGTAGAATTAGGCCATTCGGCCCATCGAGTCTACTCCACCATTCAATCATGGCTGATCTCTGCGTCCTAATCCCATTTTCCTGCCTTCTCCCCATAACCCTTGACACTCGTTCTAATCAAGAATTAGTGTACCTCTGCCGTAACAATATCCACTGACAGATTAACTACCCTCTGACTAAAGAAATTTCTCCTCACATCTTTTCTAAAAGAGCGCCCTTTAATTCTGAGGCTATGACATTTGGTCCGAGACTCAGCACACCCTTCCTTAGATATGGGGCTCACAGTACTCCCATGAACTGAGGCTCTATAAGGCCTGACCATCGCCTTATAGAGCCTCAGCATTACATCTCTGTTTTTGTATTCCAATCCTCTTGATAGAAATGGTAGCATTGAATTTGCCTTCCTTACTACTGATTCGACTTGCAAATTAACTCTTGCAAATCCCTTTGCACCTGGGATTTCTGGATTCCCTCTCCATTTAGAAAATAATCTACGCCTTTATTCTTATTACCAAAATGTATGACTCTGCACTTTGCTATACTGAATGTCTTTCATAACCTCTGACACCAGCATTATTCACGAATCTATCTATCTATGCCTTAAAAATATCAATTGACGTGGCCTCCACAGCCTTCTGTGGCAAAGAATTCCACAGATTCACCACCCTATGACTAAAAATATAGAATGAGCTGGAAAACGCACTAATGAAGAAAGTACGGGTGTCAAAGATTATGAATGAAATTCAGTATAGCAAAGTACAGAGTCATGCATATTGGTCATAAGAATAAAGGCATAGATTATTTAATGGCTGAATCCATATGGTAAACCACCACAACGCTAAAACCAATGGCCTGAGGGCGTGATCAAATAATGTCGATGTTAGATATCGTTGATAAGGAAATGTTTTCAACACCAGGCAGTGCGTTCCAGGCCCCCACCACCCTCTGTATGTAAAACAAAACTCGTCCCACTCATCTCCTTTAAACCTTGCCCCTCTTACCTTAAAGCAATGCCCTCTCTTTGACATCTCCACCCTGGAAAAAGGGTTCTTGCTGTCTACCTCGTCTATGGCTCTTGTAATTTTGTAAACTTCTATCAACCAGAGAAAACAATCCAAATTTCACAATTGATCTACAGTGAAAATAACATCATGCCAATAAAATGCAGTTTTAGTTTTAGAGATATAGCATGGAACCAGGCCCTTTGGCCCACCAAGTCCACGCTGACCATTGATCACCCGTTCACACTAGTTCTATATTATCCCACTTTCTCATCCACTCCCTACACACTAGGGTCAAGTTACAGAGGCCAAGTAACCCACAAACCCACACGTCTTTGGGATGCAGGATGAAACGGGAGCACCCGCAGGAAACCCACACGGTCACAGGGAGAACGTGCAAACTCTACACAGACAGCACCCGAGGTCAGGTTCAAACCTGGGTCTCTAGTATTGTGAGGCAGTGGCTCTACCAGCTGTGCAAAAAAAAAATGAAAGGAAACAAGGGAATTGAAGTGCTTGTTTTAGATGGTAGTGAATGAATGTGAATTACGTAATGGGGGCAACTTCGAATTCCCCAAACATTATGGGTTTCTGATATTATATCACCTGTGATATTCCTATCAAACAGCATGTTTAAAATCCATCCTCTTGCTTGCATAACATGTGTCTTTAAAAATCTATTCCTCAAAATCAAAATGTTTAGCTGAGGCCAATATCAATCCCGTGCTATTGATTGTCTGCAATGATTTATACAGCCTGGACTCGATATACTTAACTGGAGGTACTTGTATGAGATACTGTTTCTGTTGTGGAGTGCCGAGTCATACTGCAAGAGAGTTGTGTTCAGGGATAGAGTTGAGATACTATGTAGTGTTACTTCAGGTCAGCTGCCTAGTCTTGCAAAATTGTCTCTACCTATCTACCTTTAGTTTAGTTTAGATTAGAGATACAGTGTAGAAACAGGCCCTTCAGCCCACCGAGTCCACGCCGACCATCAATCACCCGTACAATAGTTCTATCCTGCACACTAGGGACAATTTACAGGTCAATTAACCTACAAACCTGCATGTCTTTGGAGTGTGGAAAGAAACTGGAGAACCCAGAGAAAACCCACGAGGTCCCAGGGAGAAGGTACAAACTCCATCCAGACAGCATCCGCACTCAGGATCAACCCAGAGTCTCTGGTGCCGTAAGGCAGCAAATCGACCGCTGCTCCACCGTGCTGTCTCTCAAGTGCATACTTCTTAGATTTTCTTCACACAAGATGGCATTTAGATCTAAATGTTTGTAGAGGCTAATGATGAAAACATAAGCAATGCATCTATTTCTCCCCCACCCCACTCCTCCCCTTCTACTACTCTCCTTCCTGTAGCTTTGCAATCCACAAAACTTCAACCCTGTCACACCTTCTGCTTTAATCTCTGGCCTTTGTTCCAGCCATCTGCCTATCAAAACCCCTCTGGCCTGCGTCCCACTATTGCCTGCCATGCTTAGCCCTGCCTCTCGCCCTTCCAGCTTTCTTCCTCCCGCACCCCCCCCCCCCATATTCAGTCTGAAGAAGGGTTTCAACCCCAAATGACTATCCATGTTCTCCAGAGATGCTGCCTGACCCGCTGAGTTACTCCATCACTTTGTGTCTTTTTGTGAATTGACTAGCAACTGCAGTTCCTTGTTTCTACATCTCAAAATTCTTTGTTTATTCTCCTGAGATTTGTTCAGGCAGATCAAGAACATTTTTCACCCAAACTCTGTCAACCTTGGCAGTGCTGAGCTTGCTTTGCAACAGGTAATCTCAGGCATTTTGGTTGGAGAAAAGACGATGTTATTCATGACAAATGAGCTTAAAAGAGACTTTGGACTTGCCAGCCAAGGACCAGCCACCTACACAGTTCAAATACTCAGCCCTAGGTGAACCATCAAGGCTTCTCAGTCTAATACATTGGGAAAGAATTACATTTCTGGTCCAGAAATACTTTGCTGAGGAAAGTATTTACACCATTTGGTTAGTGTTTGGATAATATTCCATTCATTTTTTCCTAATTTAATTTATTCTTTCAGTCGAAGCCCAAGTAAACCATCAGAATATGACCCTCCGGCTGATGTGTTGAAGCTATTCCCTTTCTGCTTTGCCGCAGTTTTCCATCTTGTTGGATCTAAATCGCATAATTTCCACCCACGTCGTGTTAGAGCCTGGACTCTTGAGAAACTCTCTCCGCCTATCTTCAGCCCACTTGTTCCATTCTGACCATCTTGGCATATTGGGCCAGTCCCATGAGCTTTCATTTGGCCCACACCCCTCTATCCAATATGATTATTGTTTATAGACACAAAATGCTGGAGTATATCAATGAGTCAGACAGCCTCTCGGGAGGAAAGGAATAGGTAACGTTTTGGGTCGAAATCCTTCTTCAGACAGAGAGTCAGGGGAGAGGGAAACTTAGATGATTAGAGGTAATTATTGTTTAGTTTAGTTTAGAGATACAGCGTGGAAATAGGCCCTATAGCCCACTAAGTCCCCGCCGACTAGCAATCACCCATACCCATACATGGACTTCAGTAAGGCCTTCGACAAGGTTCCGCATGGTAGGCTGCTCTGGAAGGTTAGATCGCATGGGACCCAAGGAGAGTGCTGAATGGATAGCAAATTGGCTCAATGGAAGGAAGCAGAGGGTGATGGTGGAAGGTTGCTTCTCAGACTGTGACCAGAGGTGTGCCTCAAGGTTTGGTGCTGGACCCGTTACTGTTTGTCATCTACATCAATGATTTGGATGAGAACATACAGGGCAAGATTAGCCAGTTTGCTGATGATACAAAAGTTAGTGGTTTTGAAGACAGTGAAGATGGTTGTGAACAATTGCAGCAGGATCTGGATCGATTGGCCAGGTGGGCAGAGGAATGGTTGATGGAATTTAATACAGAGAAGTGTGAGGTGTTGCAATTTGGGACGTCGAACAAGGGCAGGACCAACACAGTAAATGGTAGGCCTCTGGGTAGTGTTGTAGAGCAGAGGGATCTAGGAGTACAGGTGCACGGTTCCTTGAAGGTCGAGTCGCAGGTAGATAAGGTGGTCAAAAAGGCTTTTGGCACTTTGGCCTTCATCAATCAGAGTATTGAGTATAGAAGTTGGGAGGTCATGTTGCAGTTGTGAGACTGCATTCAGAATATTGTGTTCAGTTCTGGGCACCATGTTATAAGAAAGATATTGTCAAGCTTGAAAGGGTTCAGAAATGATTTATGAGGATGTTTCCAGGCCTAGAGGGTGTGAGCTATAGGGAGAGATTGAGTAGGCTGGGTCTCTATTCCATGGAGCGCAGGAGGATGAGGAGGGATATTTTCGAGGTGTATAAGGTCATGAGAGGGATAGATTGAGTTGATGCACAGAGCATTTTACCCAGAGTAGGGGAATCGAGGACCATAGGTTCAAGGTGAAGGGGAAAAGATTTAATATGAATCCTAGGGGTAACTTTTCACATAAAGGGTGGTGGGTATATGGAACAAGCTGCCCGAGGATGTAGTTGAGGCTAGGTCTGACCCACTGTTTAAGAAACAGTTGGACAGGTACATGGATAGGACAAGTTTGGAGGGATATGGACCAAATGCTGGCAGGTGGTACTAGTGTAGCTGGGACATTGTTGGGCCGAAGGGCCTGTTTCCACACTGTATCACTCTATGACTCTATGACTCATTCTATCCTACACACTAGGGATAATTTACAGAAGCCAATTAACCTACAAACCTGCACGTCTTTGGAATATGGGAGGAAACCGGAGCACCCGGAGAAAACCCACGCAGTTGCAGAGAGAACATACAAACTCGGTACAGGCAGCACCCATATTCAGGATCGAACCTGGGTCTATGGCGCTGTAAAGCAGCAACTCTAATTGCACATGCCCATTAATCTACAAACCCACACTCCTTTATGGATGGACATATTTCGCTTGGGTAGTTTGCACCCCAACGGTATGAACGTTGACTTCTCTAGCATCGGGTAACCTTTGCTTTCCCTCTCCGTCCCCTCTCCCTTCCCAGTTCTCCCACTACTCTCACTGTCTCCACCTACATTCTTTCCTTCTCTCCATAGATGCTGCCTCACCCGCTGAGTTACTCCAGCATTTTGTGTCTACCTTTATGGATGGGCGCATGGATATGCAGGGAATGGAGGGATATGGATTATGTACAGGGAGATAAGAATTGGTCTTGGCATCATATTTGGGAACATACAAAGTCCGTACAGACAGCACCCATAGTCAGAATGGAACCCGGGTCTCTGGCACAGTAAGGCAGCAGGTCTACAACTGTACCACTATACCGCTCATTAGTGGGTCAATGCCGAACTTTGTTCTCCCGGTTGCTAACAACTTTAAATCCCCTTCCCATTCCCATCTCGGCCTTTCCACAGAGGGAGGTGGAGCCAAGTCATTGGGTATTTTAAAAGTGGAGATTGATAGGCTTTTAATTAATGGGGGTTAGGGAGAAGGCACGGGGATGGGGTTGAGAGGGAAAGAGTACAGCCATGATCAAATGGTGGAGTAGACTCGATGGGCCGAATAGCCTAATTCTGCTCCTATGACTTATGAACGTTTTATCCTGGGCAAAAGATGTAGACTAGTTCATAAATAAAATAGCAACCTGTGTTTTTTATTTATTAATTCTAATTTTCAAACATTTTATTCAAATGCAAATACGGATATCAAATACAAGGCGCAGCAGTAGAGCTGCTGCCTCACAGCTCCAGAAACCCAGGTTCGATTCTGACCACAGGTGCTGTCTGTATGGAGTTTGCAAGTTCTCCCTGTAACGGTGTGGGATTCCTCTGGCTGCTCCGGTTTCCTCCCACATCCTAAAAACATGCAGGTTTGTAGGTTAATTGGCCCTCCGTAAATTGTCCCTGGTGTGAAGGGTGGATGAGAAAGTGGGATAAAGTAGAACTAGTGTGAACGGGTGATTGATGGTCGACGTGGACTGGGTGGGTCGAAGGGCCTGTTTCCACGATGTATCTCTTACGAAATCAATAGAGGTATCAGCACGAGTGAAGACTGCCAAAGGACTATTGGGCAGCAGCAGCAGCAGTTACCATGAATAAGTGGCATACAATATTATTGTTTGAATAGAGAAGGACAATAATAATTTAGAAGCAGACTGATGATTTTAATTTTAACCTGATCAGTCACGGATCAGTTGGTTCTATTCTGATTTAATTTACCAAACGATTTACTTACAGTTGTATATTGTAGGAAAATAAGTACACAGATTAACCACTGGCTTGAAATAGCAAACCATCTCATTCAAATACAGAAGCTGTGTAATTATAACCTTCCCAGGTTAGTCTAAAGTATGAATAAATTAGCCCCTCATGGGTTTTACACCTAACACTGATATCTTTGTAGTATTTGTGTCATAATATTCTCCTTTAGAATCATGGATGCAAGTCCTATTGTTGTGATGGCATACTTTTTTGTTTTGTTACCTTTTTTCCCAATAATATCACAAACAATGTAAAGATTTGCACCTCATCAACAAAACGGTGCAGCGGGTAGAGCCGCTGCCTCACAGCGCCAGAGACCCGGCTTCGATCTTGACCTCGGGTGCTGTCTGTGTGGAGTTTGCACGTTCTCCCCGTGACCTAGTGGGTTTTTTCCGGGGTGCTCCGGTTTCCTCCCACATCCCAAAGATGTACAGGTTTGCAGGTTAATTGGCCCTCTGTAAATTGCCCCTAGTGTGTGGATGAGAAAGTGGGATAACATAGAACTAGTGTGAACGGCGTGGACTCGGTGGGCCAAAGAGTCTGTTTCCATGCCGAATCTCTAAAACTAAAACTATAAAAACGTATATATTCAGTTTCCTCACACATCCTTGACTTGCACTTGTGCAGAAATTGTGGCATCTGCTCAAATTTCAATTCAGTCAATCATCCTGTCTTTCATTATTTAACATTAGTAGCTACGTTTCAGTAGATTCTGACGTTTGAATTCCTTTCTTACACCTTCCAATCTTGCGGCAGGTTAATGAACAATCTGATGATTTTGCTGTGTTAGCTGTAAGCTCAATCATCTAACATTCTGTTCCCACCACTAAAAATACTTTCCCTCACCTCATTCATTTTATCTGTTTTCTCTATCACTCTCCTGATCTTGATAACTTTCTCGAATCTTTCAACCCCCTATCAAGCGGGATCAAATCTATCAGCACTGCTGGAAATGCCATTCATGCTGACTTCACTTTTCACTCCATAATTGCTCTGTTGCGAAAGTCTTTGTCTACTGATGGGGCGAACTCTGGCTCCTCGTCCTTTGTTCCCCTGTGTGACCTTGTGTAACTTATCAATCAGCCTCGACACCCACCTCTGATCCCAAGAGCACTCAGCGACTTGCTACAACTGCCTCTTGTTGCAAAGAAATCACACTCAATAAAACATTTCCATTTTGTTCAACACGAAAGATCAAGTGACTGTGACTTTTTGAAAATCCTTCATTTACTTCCAATTGCTGTTTTCACTCTTCTTCCCCATTCTCGCTGTGCAAACAAAATAAGTGGCAGCTTGCTCATCTCATTCGTTGATTTGTCACTTGTTTCTTATCTAGCCTTATATCTTAGATCAGTCATGTCCATCATTTTATTGCCTCTTTTAAAAAATATATCTCCATATCATATCTGGGACTTTAATCACTATAACGTATGCTGCCAACATTGTTAAGTCATAGAGCTGTGTACAGTGTGAAAACAGGCCCTTTGGCTCACGTGTCCATGCCAACCAAGTTGGCATTCTGGACTATCCCATTTGCCTGCATTTGGCCCCTAGTCCTCTAAACCCTTACTATCCATATCTCTGTCCAAATGTATTTTAAAAGTCGTAATTGTATTCACTTCTATAGCTTCCTCTGACATGTTTAGTTTAGTTTAGTTTAGTTTAGAGATACAGCGGGGAAATAGGCTATTCGGCCCACCAAATCTGCGCTGACCAGCGATCACCCAGACACTAGTCCTATCCTGCACACTAGGGAGAATTTACAAACAAACCCGCACGTCTAGGGACCATTAACAAACAAACCCGCATGTCTTTGGTGTGTGGGAGGAAACGGAAGCACTAGGAGGAAACCCACGTGGTCACGGGGAGAACATACAAACTCTGTACAAACAGCACCCATAGTCAGGATCGAACCCGAGACTCTGACACTGTAAGGCAGCAACTCTAACGTTGTGCTGCCCTATCTTGTAACTTTTGTATTACCTACACTAACTTCTTTTCCCCTCTGAATTTAAAATTCAACAGCCAATTTGTGGGCTGAAGCCAATTAACCTACAATCAATAAATGAATTTAAGAGTTGTATTTGAATGTACTTTTATCTTCTAACTTTGAGATGTGCCCCTGCTTACACTTAGTTGAACTCATTTAAAATGTTTAATGTTACACATTGCCTGTCATAATTTTACATTGTTTTAATTTAGAAAATAGTTCTGCCTCTTCCTGCACAGTATTACAGTTGCAAGCTGGCACATAAATGTTAAATTAAATAACTTGGTGATATGTTTTGTTCCTAATACCATTGCTTATCTACAGAACATTGTGACTCCTTGCATGCCCAAAAGTCTCTTCAGCAGAAATTCATAATACCCATATAATTAAGTTATGATACAAGCATCATGTGTCTTTATTATTTCAAAACCCCAGGGTGTTCTGAACAGATTTGTAACTTCCAAACCATTCCTTACATTTTGGCACATGATATCATTGAAACTATACATGGTAAAAAATCATTACTCTGGCCAATTCCCGTTGAAATCTATAATCCTATTTACTGCGACATTTTATTCAATGTTTTTGAGACATTCAATTAGCTGTATAAAGCCCTAATCTGTTGCTTCAGAAGAGTATTCTATTGTTCTGTGGAGCAGTGGATTCACCAAGTTCAGGAACGGGGTCTAAAACACTACACAACACTAACCTCAGCAGCTGTGGAATCCCCCTCATCTCCCTCACTACTGTCCCAACCACCCATATCACTCCCTCTGGCTTCATGTTTCACCCCTCTACTTTAGAGATACAATGTGGAAACAGGCCCTCCGTCCCACCGACTCCATGCCGACCAGCGATCACCTCGTACACCAGCACTATCCTACACACTAGGGCCAATTTACAATTTTACCGAAGCCAATTAGCCTACAAACCTGCACGTCTTTGGTGTGAGGGAGGAAACCACAGCGTCGAGAGAAAACCCATGCGGTCATAGGGAGAATGCACCAACTCCATACAGGCAGCACCCATAGTCGGGATCGAACCCGGGTCTCTGGCGTTGTGAGGCACAAAATCTAACTGCGCCACCGTGCCACCCCTCTTCTCTCCTTATCTGACATCCTTTTGTCTCCATTTTACCTCTGGCCTCTGTCACTTACTCCACTCATCACCCCCCCCCCCTTCTCATGTGTATCCACCTATCACTCGCCTGACTTTTCCTGCCCCCACCTCTCTATTCCAGCATTCTTCCCCCTCCCCACACTGTCAATCTGAAGAAGAGCCTTGACCCGAAACGTCGGCTGTATATTCGCTCCACAGATACTGCTTGACCTGCTGAGTTCCTCCAACACTTTGTGTTTTGGGTATCTATCATTCACAAGCTATTGGAATCAATGCAAGGATTTTAAAAAATATTAAAAATTGTGAACATTTAAAAAGAAAATAAGCACATTTCCTAATACCTAAAAGCAAAATTTTACCTTCGAGATGGTACAGACTTCTTCCCCACTGTCGTCAGGCTTCTGAACGGCCCTTCTATAAGCTAGGGCACTGTCCGATTCACCTCTACCCTATTGTGGACATTGGACTTTGTCTCTGGAACAGATGCGCTACAATGCTGAGAACTGCATTCTTCACTCTGTATCTTCTCCTTTGCTCTACCTATTGTACTTGAGTCTGACGGTTGTATTTATGTGTGGTATTATCTGATCTGTTTGGATAGCATGCAATACAAAGCTTTTCACTGTCCCTCGGAACACACAACAATAATAAACCTAAACCTCTTCTCATTCCCAACTGACTTAAATGGAACCTTGGTTCTCTCATGTGTCTCAGTGTTGGGGTGGTCAATTGCTGCTGAGATTTTGTGTACTAAAGTTACTCTTAGGCTACTTCCCTCCTTCTCCAAGTGGAAGGTCAAATGCAGACAATGGGACTAGCTATATGGATCAAATTGGTTGGCAAGGATGAGTTTCCGTGCTGTACGACTCTTAAGGTCAGGTGGACTCATGTTAATAGTTTAGTTTTGTTTCGAGATGGAAACAGGCCTTTTGGCCCACCGAGTCCACGCTGACCAAGGATCACCTGTTCACACTAGTTCTATGCTGTCCCAGTTTTGCATCCACTCCCTACACACCAGGGGCAATTCACAGAGGGACAATTAGCTGACAAACCCGCACGTCTTTGAAATGTGGGAGGAAACTGGAGCACCCAGAGGAAACCAATGTGGCCACAGAGAGAACGTGCAAACTCTACACACACAGTACCCGAGGTCAGGATCAATCCCGGGTCCCTGGCGCTGCGAGGTGTGTGTGGAGTTTGGACCATGTGTGTATTCTTCTGGGTACTCTAGTTTCCTCCCACATCCCAAAGATGGAAGGGTTTGTAGGTTAATTGGCCCTCTGTAAATTGCCCCTGGTGTGCAGGGAGTGGACGAGAAAGTGGGATAACATAGAACTCGTGTGAACAGGTGATCGATGGTCGGCGTGGGCCGAAGAGCCTGTTTCCATGCTGAACAAAGGGATTGTTTTGTAGCAGAGAAGGTGACACGTTGCCAAATGAATGGGAAGTGTGAGAGACTGCGGGCACAGTAAGAAGTGTGATGAGGAAGGTGACAAATCACGGCGAGGGTGAGAGATCACGGTGATAGGGGAGGTGAGAGGTCGTGGGGAGGACAGCACTGTTATTTGGAATTTTATTTCAGATAAATGTGAGAACACAGAACATAGACCAGTACAGCATAAGAACTGGCCCTTCAGCCCGCAATGTCTGTGCCTAACATGATGCCAAGACCATCTCTCATCTGTCCGCACATAACCCATATCCCTCCATTCCTTGCATATCCACGTGCCTATGCAAAAGCCTCTTAAAGACCACTCTCGTATCTGCTTCCACCACCAGCCCCGACAGCACGTTCCAGCACCCACCACCCTCTGTGTAAAAAACTTGTCCCGCACATCTCCTTTCAACTTTGTCTCTCTCACCTTATGGCTATGCCCTCTAGCATTTGATTTGGCAGATGGCGAGAGATGAAAAGGAAACAAAAGGGCCACATAAAGAGAGATTCTGTAAATTCCCTCCATCGATGCTGCCAGACCCACTGAATTCCTCCTGCACTTTGTGTTGTGCTCTGTTGTTCCTTGTGTTAAGATTGTTTAATTGTCATGAGTACCAGCAACGGAACAATACAATTCTTACTTTCAGCAACTTAACATACAGATATCACACAGTTAATATATAATAATCAATACAATATATTAATAACTGTAATACTAGGTAATTATAATAGTGTAAAAACCTGTTTCTGTAGAGAAGACCCAATCCATAGAAGATCATAACTGCTGAGGTTAGTGTTATGCAGTGTTCATGAGCCTGATAGATCGATGTAGGGAAGAAGCTGCTACTAAGCCTGGACGTTACAGTGTTCAGGCTCCTGTACCTTCTTCCCGATGGCAGGAGTAAAATGAGAGCGTGGTCAGGGTGGTGTGGGTCTCTGATGATGCTGGCTGCCTATTTGAGGCAGCGCCTCCTGTAGATCCCTTCGATGGTGGGGAGGTCAGTACCCGTGATGGAGAGGGCAGTGCGTGGTGGGGAGGTCAGTACCCATGATGGAGCGGTCAGTGTCCACCACTCTCTGTACAGTAGTTTCCTTCGTTTCTGTGCATTTAGGTCACCAAACTAGGCCATGAAGCAACCAGCCAACTTGGTCTCTACCGTACACCTATAGAAGTTGTCGCACGTATTCGTCGAAATAAGATGAGGAAGTGTGAGAAATCGTGGGGAGAATGAGAAAGACTTTGTGACGGTGCTTGTGAGGGATGGTGCGGTGCAGGATAGATGAGAAATGGCCGTGTGGTGCAGAGGATTATGTGGAAGTGGGAGTTGAGCAGGTAAACGTGTTGAAGGGATTCTATCATAACGTGGGGAATGAGTGGTTGCTGTGTAATCAAAAGATTGCTTTTTATTGCAGGGAGAGAGAAAATGTTCTCTCCAACAGGGTTGTTAGATTGTTATATGTCAGAGCGCCCAAGCTTGTTGTACATCACAGCAATGAGGTTGCTGCGTATTGGAGATTAAGTGATCACTGAATCACTGGGAATTGGAGTGATCAATCTGTAGTGGACAGTTTGAGAGAAAGCTGTATGTCAGAGAGAGAAGAGAGAGCTTCAGACTACATTGGACAGATCACTGTTTGAGGCAGAATGATAGATCACACTCCATAAGTGGGAGATTGTTACACACACTACATTGCTCCACATTCAGAAGGGTGAACGATTGTTGTCATTGGAGAGTACCCTTTACATAAACATTGGTGGAATTACTATAAAACACTGCGGGGATTACTGGACGCCAGAGTGGATGTTTTAGATTATATCAATACGGGAGTTCCTCAGAGAATATTATTCCCCTCAGCTATTTACCGTTGTTCTATCTACAACATGACCAACACAAAACCAGAAATAGTGCAGTTTGCTGATGATTCCACTGTTCAACTCTTATTTCACACCGTCAGTCAGGATCTAAATTAATCCTTCTCGCCGCGATCATTCCTCCTCCTCCTCTCTCTCGTCGGCAGAAGATATGAAAGCTTGAAAGCACGTACCACCAGATTCATGGACAGCTTCTTCTTTGCTGTCGTCGAGGAAATGTCTTCTCATAAGCGAGGGTCTAGTCCCGATCTTCCAACCTACCTCATTGTGAAGAAACAAGGATCTGCAGATGCTGGTTTTCACAAAAGGACACACAGTGCTGGAGTAACTCAGTGGGTCAAGCAGCATCTCTGGAGAACATGTATAGGTGACATTTTAGGGTGGGTCTGAAGAAGGGTCCACCCCTTAAATGGCTCCTATCTATGTTCTCCAGAGATGCTGCTTGACCCACTGAGTTACTCCAGCACTTTGTGTCCCACCTCACAGTGAACTTTGCATCTTTGCTTTTATCTGCACTTTCTCTGTAACATTAACACTTTTATGCTAGAACACCCTATTCTGCACTCTGGTTATTTTCCCTTTGCACTACATGTTGTACTTGATTAAATGTGATTAAGGTCACAGAGACGAGCTTGTCACTGTATCTCGGTACACATGACAATAATAAACCAATAGCAATATCGTTATCCATGGAACTGCCTCCAGCAGTTTGTGTTCAGCTTTAGTTTCAGAGATACAGTGTGGAAACCCTTCAGCCTACTGAGTCCACACTGACCATCAATCACCTGCACACTAGTTCTATCTTATCTCACTTTTACTTCCTGCACATTAGAGGGAATTATTATAGAAGCCAATTAACCAACAGACCTGCATGTCTTTGTGATGTGGGGGGAAACCGGAGCACCCGGAGAAATCCCACGTGGTCACAGAAAGTCATAAAGTCATAGAGTGATACAGTGTTGAAACAGGCCCTTCAGCCCAACTCGCCCACACCAGCCAACAATGTCCCAGCTACACTAGTCCCACTTGCCTGCGCTTGGTCCATATCCATCCAAACCTGTCCTATCCATGTACCTGTCTATCTGTTTCTTAAACGATGGGATAGTTCCAGCCTCAACTACCTCCTCGGGCAGCTCGTTCCATACACTCACCACCCTTTGTGTGAAAAAGTTACCCCTCGGATTCCTATTACATTCTTCCCCTTCACCTTGAACCTATGTCCTCTGGTCCTCGATTCCCCTACTCTGGGCAAAAGACTCTGTGCATCTACCCGGCCTGTTCCTCTCATGATTTCGTATACCTCAGTAAGATCACCCCTCATCCTCCTGCATTCCATGGAATAGAGACCCAGCCTACTCAACCTCTCCCTATAGCTCACACCCTCTAGTGCTGGCAAAATCCTCATAAATTTTTTCTGATCCCTTTCAAGCTTGACAATATCTTTCCGATAACATGGCACCCAGAACTGAACACAATATTCTAAATGCGGTCTCACCGACGTCTTATACAACTGCAACATGACCTCCCAACCTCTGTGCTCAATACTCTGATTGATGAAGGCCAAAGTGCCAAAAGCATTTTTGACCACCTTATCTACCTGTGACTCGACCTTCAAGGAACCATGCACCTGTACTCCTAGATCCCTCTGCTCTACAACACTCCCCAGAGGCCTACCGTTTACTGTGTAGGTCCTGCCCTTGTTCAATGTCCCAAAATGCAACACCTCACACTTTTCTGTATTAAATTCCATCAATCATTCTTCCGCCCATCTGGCCAATCGATCCAGATCCAGCTGCAATTTTTCACAACTATCTTCACTATCCGCAAAACCACTCACTTTTGTATCATCAGCATGGCCTGGCAGACATTGACGCAGAGACAACAACCTGGCTACTCAACACCCGGCTTGAGATCTAATGGCTCTGTCTCACGGTGTTGCGGTCATTGGCGGTGAAGCGCGGCGTCGCTGGAGGAGGGGACCGCACGTCAACCCCAAGAGCACCGAGTACGGCCGGTCCCACGAGCTTGTGGTGTTATAGAAAATAAGCAAGCGGGGTTGTGGCGGCGGTAGTGCTGATCGCAGCGCCCGTGCCGCACACGTGCCTCACTGGCGGAGGCTGTGGCGGTGAGAGTTCCACTCACGGCGCTCGTGCCGCACTGGCGGCGGCTGTTGCGGTGACCGTGCCTCACTGGCGGCGGCTGTGGTGGTGACCGTGCCTCACTGGCGGCGGCTGTGCGGTAAGAAATTATTTTTCAACAGTGCTGACTTTTTGTGAGCACCGTGCGGTGTTGGGACCAACGCCGCACGGCCTCGGCGGTGGGCGTTTGACCGAACCCGCGGTCTCTGGCGGTCCACGAGCGGTAGATACTTCCTGTATCACCGCCAATGACCGCAGACTCGTGAGACAGGCCTTTAACTATTCCTTCGGTTTATGTTTCATTCGCAAGAAGAAGAAGATGAGCAAACGTGCTAATCTTGCCCTATATGTTCTCATCCAAATCATTGATGTAGATGACAAACAGTAACGGGTTCAATACCAAACCCTGAGGCACACCACTAGTCACAGGCATCCAGTCTGAGAGCTTACAGTATAAAGTCTGCACCGACAGTACTGTAGTCAGGATCAAATCCGGGACTTTGGCGCTGTGAGGCAGCTGAGACATTTTGAAGGAGGAGAATAGATGGGGGAACATCATTGTCGATGATGCTTTTAAATGACACCATGTTAACGATGGAAATTGGATCATTTCTGGATCTCCATTTTGAAGAAGTAGCTTGATGCAATGACAATATCATGGACTGAGATCTGGATTGTGTAAGGCAGAGATGCGAGAAGGAGCATGGAAGTACATATATCAGTCACTTGTAGAATTATTGTATAGCACAGGAGAGAATGATATACCTTCGAGTATGTCAGAGGAAATGCCAGTGCTGCATATTCTGCATGAAATGTATATTTAATAGATCCCTGTATAGAAGTGATGCCGTTTCTTTCATAGATATTAGTGTGATTATAATACCTATAGTATCAAAGAATATGCTTTACAACACATCATGAAAGATTGTGATATATTTGAGAGATTGCTTCATGGAAAACGGAATCAAGAGATTGTTGTGTATTAAAGGGAATATTATGTGCAGGAGAATCACTTCTACATGAGATGGAATTCTCAATGTTATGAACATAGTGCACTTTAGATAACGTTGTATAGCAAAAAGGTTACTCTATATCACCGAGACTGCTATGTATTCAAAGAATGCTGAATATCGGAAAAAATACTTTATATTGAAAGATCTTTGTCTGTCGCTAGTCATAGAGTCATACAGCATGGAAACAGGCCCTTCGGCCCAACTTGCCCATACTGGCCAACATGCCCCATCTACACTAGTCCTACCTGCCTGCGTTTGGCCCATATCCCTCTAAACCTGTCCTATCCATGTACCTGTCTAAATGTTTCTTAAATGTTGCAATAGTACCTGCCTCAACTATTTCCTCCAGCAGCTCATTTCACACACTTACCACCCTTTATATAAGATGAGATAGGTCCCACAACAGCATTTAAAAGACACTTGGACAGGTACTTAGATAGGAAAGTTTAGACAACGTCTAAATGAGATATACGTAGGCAGGTGGGTCTCGTGTAGATGTCTTCTTGGGCGGCATGGGCAAGTTGGGCCAAAGGGCCTTGTTTGTGTGCTGTTTAACTCTGAGTAAGTGACAAAGAATTGTGTGTGAGGCATATATAAGGCCGTAGAATAGAGAATGATTTCCGATAGTATGATTCGAGGAATATCAGTGGGATTTCAGTACATTTGAGAAATTAATTTTCTCTGACAGAAAAGTTTAACTCTTTAGTTTTTAGTTTTGTTTTTTATTGTCACGTGTATCGAGGTACAGTGAAAAGTTTTTGTTTCCATGCCATCCAGTCAAAGAAAAGACTATACTTGAATACAATCAAGCTGTCCAAAGTGCAGGGATAAAGGATAAAGGTACAACATTTAGTGCAAGATCGTCCAATTATAGATAGTTCAAGGGTCTCCAATGAGATAGATGGGAGGTCAGGACCGCACTCTAGCTGATGAGAGGACCATTCAGTTGCCTGATAACAGCTGGGAAGAAACAGTCCCTGACTCTGGAGGTGTGCGTTTTCACACTTCTGTACCTCTTGCCTGATGGGAGAGAAGAGAAGAGGGAGTGACCGGGGTGAGACTGGTCCTTGATTATGCTGGTGGACTTGCCGAGGCAGCGTGAAGTGTAGATGTGTTAATGGGAGGGAGGTTGGTTTTAGAAATCAATATTATTAGATCAGTGAATTTGTGCACTTGGATTTCATTGGAATTGAAACAGCACACCTTCTGTTCTACCAGCCACCCAGTAAATGTGTTTGGAGTTGCAGGAACACTGGAGAACTGAATATTAGTTGTCGATGTGGTCTTTGCTGAAGTTTGAGACAGAGTGCACTGTCAACCCTTTAGGTCCATTGGGGGAACAGCGCTCCTGCACTGCGTACCTCTGGAGTTTCAGAAGGTTTTCAACAAGAATGAATCAGTGTGCAACCTGATGCATTTTCACCACCACGTACTCCTACACTCACTTTCAATCGCTTCTCTCAGCTGCCGAACATACTCGTTCACAGAGTGCCATATTGTTTTTAATCAGTTTATTTTGAATTGCCTGTATCATATCAGCTTTCAATTCAGCTCCAATTTCGTCCATTCTGCTGAGAATATTGGTTACACTTGGGAATACTGGTTATATGTGTAGCGCTCTGGAGGATGAATTACAACTGAATCCAACCCTATCCTCTGGTCCTCCCCTCGTCCTCTGCACTTTTCACATTTCTCAACTGAGTTATATGGAGACACAAGCAACTGAAGATGCTGGTTTTTAAAAAAAGACACAAAGTGCTGGAATATCTCAGCAGGTCTAGACGACATGGACGTACAATGTTTTGGTCTGGACCCTTCTATCCTCCTAGTACAGTCAGTCTGAAGAAGGGACGCAACCCAAATGTTGCCTATCCACAGATGCTGCCTGACCCGTTGAGTTACTCCAAATACTTTGTGCCTTTCTGACATATGGAATCTTGGTTCTTTCACATCTCAGTGTTGGGGTGGTCAATTGCAGCTGGGATTTTGTGTACTGGGGTCGCTCTTGGGCTACTTCCCTCCTTCAAGTGGAAGGTTAAATGTGGGCAAATGGGACTAGCTTAGGTGGGATGTCTTAGTCGGCATGGACATTTTGGACCAAAGTCCCTGCCATAAGACTCTTTGACTCTAAGGTCTGGTGAAGGCATGCTAATGAAGGCCCTTGATTAAGAATACCATGAGGTTACTATGCTCAGAGGTGGGAAAGAATCTGACAGAAAGCACCAGGTTCTTACCAGAAGGAGACACAAAAGATAGCAGATGCTGGATGACAGAGCAGCAAAGAGTGGTGCAGCGGGTAAAGTTGCTGCATCACAGCACCAGGACCCGGGTTCGATCCTGACCTCAGGTGTTGCCTGTGTGTGGGGTTTGTATGTTCTCACTATGACCGAGTTGGTTTCCTCCGGGTGTTCTAGTTTCCTCCCACATCCCCAAAATGTGTGGATTTATGGGTTAATTGGCCCTTTGCAAATTGCCCTCAGTGTGTAGGGAGTGGATGTGAAGGTTTGATAACTTAGAACTAGAGTGAACGGGTGATCGATGGTCGGTGTGGACTCGTTAGACCGAAGTGCCTGTTTACATGCTGTATCTCTAAACTAAACTAGTGTGAACAGGTGATCGATGGTTGACGCAGATTCGGTGGGCCAAAAGGTCTGTTTTCATTCGGTATCTTTAAAACTAAATACTAAACAATCTGCTGGAAGAACTCAGTTGGTCGACCAGCATCTGTTGGGGTAAAGCAAATGTTAATGTTTTGGGTATTGACCTGAATAATTGACCCTGCAGTTTACTGGAAGCCTATTGCCCATCAAGAACGCTTGTTCTATTTTGAGGTATGTGGCAGAAGACAAAAGGAAAATACAAAATACTGATGTAATGTTCTAGCAATCACTGTTTTCCATCAAATAATGTTTCTGCCTGTCAGTTGGTAACACAGTCATGCTTGTTATAAACATGTGCAATAAACTTATTGGTAGTTTTGCGAACTTAACGTGTAAAACCAATTGCAGTTAAAGTAACAAAACAGAAAGTGCTGGAATAACTCAAAGGGTCAGGCAGCATCTGTGGAAGGAATGGACAGATGATGTTTCAGGTTGGACCAATATCATATTGGGGGAGAAAACCTCTTCAAATTCAGAAGAAGGATCGCAATCCGAAACGCTCGCAGTCCATTCCCTCCCCAGATACTGCCTGACCGGCTAGATTCCTCCAGCAATTTGCGTTTTTCTCAAGATTCCAGCATCTGTAGTTCCTTGTGTCTGTAGAAATCAGAGGAGGATAGTTCAGAAGAATGCACTCTGAAGATCTGAAGAAGGGTCCCGATCTGAAACGCGGTCTGCCCGTTCTCCTCCACGGATGCTGCCTGACCCGCTGGGTTCCTCCAGCACTTTGTGTTTTGATCAAGATTCCAGAAACTGCCTTTCCTTGCATCTGTAGTTCTTTTGAAAAGAAGTGAGCCAGTAGAGGGAGTTGAGATCTACCACTCGTTCTTGGGGGGTTCACATAATGTTCATAAACCAATCTTGTTAATGTAGTTTTGCCTCAAGGCAACATCTGAACTCAATTGTGTTCCACTAATAGATCTCTTTTAGGTGTTTATAGAGAATACACGCTGATAACATTAGTTGCAAGAAACCAGCTCTGAGTTGACGGCTAATAAATCTCAGTGCTCATGTCTCATACGTTACAGTGCAAGAACATGTGGCTTCCCTTGTTGGCATCAAATGCTTTCCTTATCATCAATGACCCGATCTGCTCACTATGGAAATCAGAGGAGAATAGTTCAGAAGACTGCACTCTGACCTGAAATGTGATCGGTCCAATCCCTCCACGGATGCCGCCTGACCTGTTGAGTTACTCTTAACACTTTGGGTTTTGCTCAAAAAAATATCTGGTTTTTAATGTTTCTATGAATGTTCTTCTGAATTTTGCACAAAGTTAATCTATATTTCCTTGAACCTCCAGGGTAAATCCAGGAAGTTCAAAACCAAATTTCAATGCCATAAACTAAGGCCAACTACAGAAGCCCTATCATCTGCTTGGCTGGGATTGTGTGAGGAACATATGGTAGAAAGCTGCCATTTGATGCAATATATCATTCAAATGCACAATGTAGTTGCCACCAAAAATGACACATGATGCAGGAGTAATTCAGTGCGTCAGGCAGCATCTCTGGAGAACATGGACAGGCGACGTTTTGGGTCGTGACCCTTGTTCAGTCTGATTGTAGAAGGAGGTAGAATGCTGGAAGAGAGGTGGGGGCAGGACAAAGCCTGGGAAGTGATAGGTGGATACAGGTGAGGGAGGGGGGTGGGACTGATTGGCAAATGGTTGGACAAAAGGCCAGATAAGGAAAGAAGAGGTGTGAAATGTGAAGCCAGAGGAAGGAATGTAGGTGGAAGGGGACGGAGAGATGGGGTAAGGGAGGAATGAGTCATTTGTCACCCATCATTCTGCACAGGCTACTTACCAAATGATGTGATGTTGTACAGGTTCTGGGCCAAGTCTACACACGATGGTGGTACCGACACATTTTAAGAATAGACTGTAACTGAATGCTGTTATTAAACAGTATTGCAATGCTAAGTAGTCCCTGACTGGAACTAGTCAACAAAATAAAAGATCTCTTGAGTATTAAGGGTAAAACTGCCTTCACACTCAGCAGGAAAGCATCATTAAATTAGTACATATTGTATAGTTGCCTCCCTCTCAATTAACACAAACGGTATTATTTAATTTGGCGTTCTTTCTGTCTTTAAATGTACGTAATTGATTTTGATTTCTCTTGAATGCAGTGGAGTAATTTGCGTGTGTGCGTGCTTTATTCCTTGCTTGCTGCGGTTTGGTTTATTTCGAAGCAGGGTCACTGTCTACACTCATTTAAACAGGAACCTCCAGTCTCCCGGGCTGGTGCCTGCACAGACACCCGTCCAAGATGAGCAAAACACTACACTTTGATATAAATGCCATCGGCTTCATAAGGACGGGTCAGGGCTTGCTTTGAAGTGGAATCCTTTTATAAAAAACTGTGTATGGTATACCTTGTCATGACTTCAGAGGCTTTTATTGTCTATATTAGAAAGTCGTTTAATATCATGTACACAAAAAGAGAAGGAAACAAAGAGTTGGCGATACTAACGCTTGACGCGGAAAAAGCATTTGACCAGATTGAATGGCCATACTTATTCGAGCCCCTCAAGAGATTTAACTTAGGATACAACTTTTTGGAATGGATTAAGCTTCTGTATAAAAATCCGACAGCATGAACTCTCACAAACCAAACGCTCTCAACTCCCTTTAATTTGTTCAGGGGAACAAGACAGAGCTGCCCCCTATCAGCATTAATATTTGCCCTTGCATTATAACCTCTTGCTCAGAGTATTCGATTAGATGCCTGTATTCACGCTTACGACACGAAAGAGACTGCAAATAAAATATCTTTGTACGCGGATGATATCCTCCTGTACATAACGGAACCTCAAACCACTATTCCAGCCATACTGGAAAAAATTAACCTGTTTGGTACATTTTCAGGCTACAGTATTAATTGGAATAAAAGTACACTGTTGCCAGTTCATACCATCCCCTCAGATACATTGGAGAATTTTCTTCAGAGTAACAACAGATAAATTTACCTATCTAGGGATTGAGGTTACAAAGCGTTACTCTTCCCTTCTACAGGTCAATTTCCTTCCCTTATTAGAAAACCTAAAAAGAAAAATCCAATTCTGGAAAACTCTTCCAATTTCCTTACTCGGAAGAGTGAATACCATTAAAATGATCTTCTTACCCCAGCTACTGTGTGAAAAATATACACCTTCTAGATGCGCTGGGACGCATCCTCAGTGATGTGATCTGGGGTCATCGGGTGTTTCGGGTCTCACAACATCAGACACCCTCGCCCAGGCGACCCAGCTGGGGTTGATCAGGCCCTGACTTGCGCCCCAGCAGCAACCGCCCATGGATCAGCCATCTTAATAACTACTCTGCAGGGGTTGGGAGATTCTAGTGCGTGGAGGGACTGGACTCTGTGGGGTGATTCCTGGCCGGGCTCCTCCTGCGTCTCACCAGGTTCAAGGCCTGTGCTCTGCACCTCTTTCTCCTTCTCTGAGCATTTCATTCTCGCCTGATGGATTTTTAGGCCATGGTGTTTCATTAGGCCTTTCCGTAGCTTTATTGGGTGTCTTTCTCACGAAAGACACAGACTGGGGCGCTAACCCAGCCTGTCCTGGGTGCCGTCTTTCCGTGCCGTCAACTGTCTCGCCAGTAGTTATATCTAATTCAGAACATTCCTATTTCTCTTACAAAAACATTTTTTAAGAGATTAGATTCGATAATAATACCTTTCTTGTGGAATTACAAAACTCATAGGATAAACAAAAATCAGCACTACAAATCAAAAACTAAGGGCGGGCTTGCTCTTTCAAATTTCAGATTATATTACTGGGTCTCTGCCATCAAGTCCTTTGCTTTCTGGCTTGACACCTCAAACATACCTCTGAATTGGCTAAAAATAGAACAAGAAGATTGTCACCCATACTCAATAGGAACCATCCTACTAGCTCCTACTTCAATTGATAAATCATATTATGGATTTAATCTTGTTATACACAATTTGATACATATATGGAAGCAAATCAGAATCCATTTTGAATTTAAACCTATATCTCTCGCTTTGCCCAAAGCAAACAACCCCACATTCAAACCATCTATTTTAGATAAGACTTTCTCTACATGGAGTGAATTAGGAATCCACAGTGTCAGAGACCTATATATCGATGGCACATCTGCCACCTTTACACAGCTACGAAAGAAATTTGAACTCCCAAATAGTAACTTCTTCAGATACTTGCAAATCAGGGATTATATATGAAAGCATCTGTCGGGATTTGAAGTTGAGAGGCAGTCTCAAATAGATGACTGCCTTAAAACATCACCATATAACGACAAATTCATCTCCTATATGTATGATGTCCTTCTATCAATAACCTCTCCATCCTCTAGCAAGTATAAGATCAATCGGGAAAAAGACATAAATGTGCAAATACCAGATGAAATATGGGAGGAAAGCCTCAAACTTATATATAGGTGCTCAACCAATGCTAGACACTGCCTCATACAGTTCAAAATTATACACAGACTTCACTACTCCAAGGCAAAAATATGCAGTATATATCCAAATGTCTCTCCTACTTGTGATAAATGTCACTCCTCAGATGCTACTCTTTTTCATAACTTTGTATCGTGCCCTAAACTCACCTCTTTCTGGTCTGATATCTCAGACATTCTTAACATCCCATTAATCCCACAGCCCTTATTAATCATCTTTGGGGTATCTGAAATATCAAGACAACTCACAACTGCTCAACGACAATTCCTCACCTACGTCTCATTACGGCTAAGAAGCTACTGCTCAAGTCATGGAAAAAACAACAGCTCCCAATTCCAGAATGTGGCTTCATGACTTGACCAGTACATTACATTTAGAAAGAATAAGATATGTTCTAAAGGATAGGGTCAACCAATTTAATAAAATCGGGCAACCATTTATGTAATTTCTTGCACAGAAGAATATTGACACGTAACACAAACCTATCTACACTCTAAACTGTCCATTTTTAATAAAATTATGGGTAAGGGATAGAAGACAAGAGAGTTAGAAGCTTTAGAAACAAGAGTCTTCACAAATAATTATTACTATGGATGAGAAATTGTGTTCAACCAATTGATGACTTCTTTGACAAAGTAACTAGCATGTTAGATAACAAGGAAGCCAATGGATGTAGCAAATTTTGTTATGCAAAATTTGGTCCGTGAAGTGCCCCATAAAAGATTACCGCATTTGATAAGCACCTGTGGACTTGAATGTAATAGGTTAAGTCCAGGGGGTCAGATATGGGGCTTTATGTGTGGGCCAGATATATTGTCAGTGCAGAGGGGCTAGGAGCAAGGCCAAGTGTGCACCCAGAGTCAAGGTCTGGAATAGTACTAGGTGTGCAGTCAAAACTGGGAGAATTGGAGCGTTCAGCACTGGGAACCTAAGCAGGTAAGCAGCTATGATCAGGGTAGAATAGGGGGCCAGGTGTAAGGCTGGACTCAGGGTCAGGAATGAGAGAAGGTATGCAACTGGAGTCAGGGTCAGGAGTAGTACCAGGTGTGCAGTGAGACCCAGGTTGGTCAACATGGGCCAAGTGGTTGATTATAATCTGATTTCCATACATGAATACACTAAGATCATTCATGTGCTGCTCCTGTTGATTAGAGCCTGGCTCTATTGTTGAATGTAGTACTGTTAATTAAGAATGTAATTTAGCCTAACCTTGTTCATAGCTAATCCAATTTAATGCATAAATATTGCATTCAAGTTTAAGTTAAAAGACTCGCTACAGTATGCACCAGATTGCACAATTTCAAGCTGAAAAATGCAAAAGCTCCGTACCAATGGGAGGGCGGACACCCCCCTCCCACAACCCCCCCCCCCCCCCTCGGTCGCCACACTCCCTCAGGCTTAGTCCCTCGCAATTTCTTACTCCCAACTCTCACCCAATGTTGGCAGCCCTGCTGCCGCTTTCAGGCAGTAACTCTACCGCTGCACCACCATGCTGCCCCCTTCATGCTTGTTTTATCAAGGGCATTCCAGTGCTATTTCTCTATCACATTTCCACTACTTGGCCCTTACTGTCCTAAAGACAGTTATATCTTTGAAAGCCTTTTGGGTTTTTTCTCTGAACCTTAAACTCTGGGTTTTCTTAAAGCTTTTCTATATAGTGCTTCCATCTATTATTGTTTGCTTAACATTAATAAAGGCAGGTCCGTTACCACCCGACAGGCTGGCCTCAATATGTGCTAGGCCGCAAAGTCAATGATTCCAAGTTACCCTGACCTTGGGCTTTGTTTAAATTGTGACAGTAATGGGTTAACAAGATAGCTAATGAGATCCAGGCACATTGTAGAAATGTAGAGGCAAGGAGCTGCAGATGCTGGTTTACAAAAGAAAACACACCCAAAGTGCTGGAGGAACTCAGTAGGTCAGGCAGCACCTCAGGAGAACATGGCTAGATGACGGGACCCTTCTTTAGACTGATTCTAGTCGTGAGAAAGCTGGAAGAGAGGTGGGGACAGGACAAAGCCTGGTAAATGATTCCAACCCAAAATGTCTCCTATCCATGTTCCCCAGAGATGCTGCCTGACCCGCTGAGTTCCTCCAGCACTTTGTGTCCTTTCCTGGCAAGTTGGGGGGGGGGGGAAGGGGGAGTGGAAAGCGGGTTAATTGGCAGATGTTTGGACAAAGGCCAGAGATTAAAAGACAAAAATGGTTCAAACATTCAATGGTTCTTTCTTGTAGGAGCAAAGAGGTGAACAATGTGAAGCCGGAGGAAGGAATATAGATGGAAGGGGATAGGGGTAAAAGGGAAAGGGTGTGCATCCAGGTGGTGCACAGGGAAGAGAGGGGAACAAAAGAGGAAGAGGGGGGTGTTTGTTGGCTAGTTACCAAAAATTGGAGAATTCAATGTACGAAGTAGAAATTAGTGATTGTCGTGTTAATATTGAAAAGAATCGCTGCTAAATATATCTTGTGTTAATCTTGATGTACATTTGCAGCCCAGGCTGATATTCAGAACAAGACTTGACAAATCCCCAGTACGTTCTCGCTTTTGTCAGTAAATAATTGCTGGATAATAGCACCCCTTTAAGCTGCTCTGCTCCACCACATGTCAAAACTATTAACTCAAAAGCCTTGTTTACAAAGCAGTCACGGAATATCACTGATTCCATTCAGTCTCTTCCAATACGCCAGGCTTATCTTTTTACATGAGGCAGCTGCTTGGTCAGATCAGAGGTGTGTTGGACTTGAGAACTCTGACATTTCACCAGAGAGAGGGGACAGCGCTTTAGTTTAGTTTAGAGATAAAGCTTAGAGATAGTTTCGAGAGGGCGGCACAGTGGCACAGCAGTGGCGTTGCTGCCTTACAGCACCAGAGACCTGGGTTTGATCCTCACTACGGGTGCTGTCTGTATGGTGTTTGTACGTTGCCCCTGTGACAGGGTGGGTTTTCTCCGGGTGCTCCAGGTTCCTCCCACACTCCAAAGACATGTTGATTTGTAGGTTAATTGGCTTTGGTAAAATTGTAAAATTGTCCCTAGTGTGTAGAATTGTGTTAGTACACAGGGTGATCGCTGGTAGTGTGGACTCGGTGGGCCGAAAGGCCTGTTTCTGGAAACAAGCCCTTCTGAGTCCACGCCGACCATCGATTATCTGTTCACACTAGATCTATGTTATCTTTCTCATTCACTCCCATCGACTCCACAGTCAATAAGGCACAACAGAGGATGTACTTCCTGCGGCAGCTGAGGAAGCACAATCTGCCACAGGCAATGATGGTCCAATTCTATACGGCCATCGTAGAGTCTGTCCTCACCTTCTCCATCATGGTCTGGTTTGGCTCAGCCACCAAGCACGACACCTGGAGGCTGCAGGAAATCGTCCGATCAGCAGAGAAGGTTATTGGCTGCAACTTTCCCTCCATTGATGAACTGTACATTGCAAGGACCAGGAAGCGAGCGGGCAAGGTCATCTCTGACCCCTCTCACCCTGGCCACAAACTCTTTGAATCACTTCCCTCTGGAAGGCGACTCTGGATTGTCAAAGCCGCCACAACCAGACATAAAAACAGATTTTTTTCCACGAGTAGTAGCTCTACTCAACAACCAGAAATCTGTAGCCTCCATTTGCTCTGGTATTTTATTTAATTCACATGTTTAATCAATAATGTTTTATTATTAATGTTTGATGTTTTATGTGTCATTCCTAACTGTCACTGTATGTCGTTGTCACTTGCGGGCAGAGCACCAAGGCAAATTCCTTGTATGTGAATACTTGGCCAATAAACTTATTCATTCATTCATACATATGAGTGGAATTTACAGAGGGTCCATAAACCTGCAAATATTTGAGATGTGGGAGTATGTACCTTGAAATGAGATGAGGAAGAATTTCTTTAACCAAAGGGTGGTGAATCTGTGGAATTCATTGCCACAGATGGCTGTGGAGGCCGATATTGGGTATATTTAAGGCAGAGATTGATGGGTTCTTGTTTAGTAAGGGCGTCAAAAGGTTACAGCGAGAAGGCAGGAGAATGGAATTGAGAGGGAAAGATAGATCAGCCATGATTGAATAGCAGAGCAGACTCGATGGGCTGAATGACCTAATTCTGCACCTATGTCTAATGGTCTTATGAAATCCGAGGCACGCGGAGGAAACCCACGCAGTCATAGGGAAAGCTGCAAACTCCACACAGATAGCACGCGAGGTCAGGATTCAACTGATAAGTTTTGGGGAAGCAAGAGTTGACAATGAATAGTAAGATTAAACGAGAACTTACCAGTTTGAAGTTTGATCTTTATTTTATGAGGAGTTACGTTGGTGATTACGTGAAGAAGACCCGTCAGGGCGCATGCGCGTCAATCTTCAAAGCAGCGGTATGAAATCACAGACAACACCATAATTGAAGTAACATATTAAGATGATCAACATGAGAACTACCATTATGACCTTTTTTCTATGAGAGAGGGTTGGGCGTGGCGGGCACGTAATCACCAACGTAACTCCTCATAAAATAAAGATCAAACTTCAAACTGGTAAGTTCTCGTTTAATCTTACTATTTTACTTCGGAGTCACGTGAGTGACTACGTGAAGATTTTAAAGCTCTGTGATTTTTATGCCGCAGATCAAAATCCCGGCTTCTCACTGCATCGATTGACTGAGTATCATCAATAATGCTGTAAACATGACATTGCATATCATGCAAAAACAAAACAGTTTTATTTTTGGTCATAAAACAACCAATAAACCCTCTTAATGTAGGGCAACAAACGAAACAGAATGAAACAGTATTGAAAACAGACTTTAAACAATAGCAACAGCACTCAATATTGAGTTAGCAAACAGCCCTCCATCGGCAATCGGCCGATGGTAGTATTGCTGAAAACACAAGTTCATTTTTCCAACCTGCGGCTTTTAATATATGGTCGATGGGAACGTCCATCGCCCTGGCCGCGGATGTTGCTACTGCGCTAGTGGAATGCGATGTAAACACATAAATGTTAATTCATGCCTGAACCAACTCTTGCTTTAACCACCTTGAGATAGTCTGAACTGCCACTCTTTTATGTTGGCTTTTTGCAACTGACAAATAATCCTGTTTCTTCTTGTCTTAAAGCCCTTGTCGCTTCAATGTAATGTAACAAATGTGTCCTTACACATAAACATGGAGCTGTAGGATATGCTGAGAACACAATCTTAAAACCTGTCTCACCTGGCCTGCTTTGTTTGAGCAGGTCAGAAATATAAAACAGAACATTCTCTGTATTCACTTCCATTCTCTCGAACTGAAGTTTTTTGGAAAATCTGCACTCTCTGTACTGACACCAATGCCATTAGCATAGCCAATTTCATGGTTAATTTTAACAAAGTTATAGCCGTGACAGGGACCCAATGACGAAGTATGTTACGAACAACACTTACCTCGCAGATTACCATATACCTAGGCTTAGGCGGTTTGGAATTAGATTCTTTTCATCAACCTAGATATGAGAGGGTGAGAACCTATACTTTGTGTCCGTGTACCTATTACAAGATATGCGGACAAAGCACTTCTAGCTGTATTGATAGCAGTATAGCTAAGACCTTCATCATAATAAAGTGTAGATAAACTCTAACACATTTTCAATAACTACAGTATCATATTGAATATTCTTTTGAACACAATATTGTTCCCTTTTTTTTTTCTTTTTTTTTTTCCATAAGTCATATACTGTTTTTGAGTACTCTTTCTCCAGACTGCAGCGAGTATATACACCGTTGGCCTAGAAAGTCCTCGACCAATGTAAGGCATTCTTGAAACCTGGAAACTAACAGATCCATACCGTCACATAACGGATGAACTTAATGCGTTACTGGATGCTCCAGCAAATTCCTACTGTTTGGAATCAGCAAAAAGAGGTTGGATCGCTATCTGTAACATCAAAGGGAACCATGGTTGAATCAGGCAATTTGGTATCACCAAAACCCCTGAAGCGGCATCCTGCTTGATTTTCTCAAACACCAACCTATGAGGCAGAATGGTGGGAAAATATACACAAACATATCATCCCAATTTAGTGAAAAAGCATCAATTGCCACTGCCCCTGGATCTGGTGCCTATGAAACATATTTTGGCCTTCCATATAGAAGTACTATGTTCTTGAACACATCCTGGTTCCACATCCACTCTGTGTTATGATGGAATTTTCGTGAACTGCCATCTGGTACTACATTAAGTTTCCCTGGCAGATAGATAGCTCCAATCCAAATCTCTCTATCCCTACTCCAGGTCCAATTGTATTTGCCAACCTGTCACATGATAACGATTTGATTCCACCCATGTGATTCATATCAGCAACTGCTGCAGTGTTGTCTATTTTGCACTGCACTGCACATGCAAACTAGTTTAGTTAGTGCCATAAGCCTTGAGTCCATAAAATACTCTTGGTTAATTCCCCATGTTTGCAGAAGCAATGTTCATCTGTCTCCACCGCTGGATCTTGTATCAGTAGCACCCTACCCAAGTGCTCTGACATCTGTCTGCAAATCATGGAAGCTTGGTCCAATAACACTTTGGAACTACTAGTGGACACATGCTGAATCCACCATTGTACATCAGCAACAGCCTCTATTGATAGAAGCATAGGTCTATTATAATGACCCCAATGTATCCTCAATGCTTGTTCCTTTGACCTTTGTAATTGTAGATAATAAAGTGGCCAATTGAACTGCTGGTAATGCTGCCAGCCATTACCACAGCAGTCTTGTCACCTGGCTAATTGAAAGCTGTGTGTTAGCAATTAACTTGATATAGCTCTTAATTAGCTGTACCCTTTTTTGCCTGGGCAAGGTCACAATGATGTTGATTAAGTCCATTGTGAACCCAACTAGTCAATTTGTGTCACAGGTTTAAATTTAGATTCCTCAGAATAGCTTATAAAGCCCAATTAAAATTGGTTTTTACCAACTGCCACTGATGCTTCAGCTGTTTCCTTTGATTGTCCTACAATCAAGATATTATTTAGCTAAGCCATGAGCACATGACCTT
Organism: Malacoraja senta; assembly: GCA_038087875.1. Taxonomy (NCBI): domain Eukaryota; kingdom Metazoa; phylum Chordata; class Chondrichthyes; order Rajiformes; family Rajidae; genus Malacoraja; species Malacoraja senta. The sequence continues at coordinate 44,416,320 of CM075979.1, read as the reverse complement.
GACTTCTCATCTTCTATACTTTCTTATAACTCCTCCAAAGTCTCCCCGACTTTGGTTGAGTTGTATTTACTCACGTTGCAGCAGGACGTCCGTGCTCCTGCTGCCGTTCGCACCAATGCGTCCGACGTAATGACGCGCATGCGCCCTGACGGGTCTTCTTCACGTAGTCACTCACGTGACTCCGAAGTAAAATATCCTACCTAACTTGTTCTGGCACCCACGGGACTTATTTGTTGTAGCTCTTTGAGCCTCTGGCAAACAGTACCCTGATCATCAGTGGACAGGTAGGGTTTTGCAAGGACCACTTGTGCCTGGAGAGGTTGCAGGGCATAATACGGAGTTAAGAGGGGAGACAGACACAAAATGCTGGAGTAACTCAGTGGGACGGACAGCATCTCCAGAGAAGGAATTGGTGACGTTTCGGGTCGAGACCCTTCTTTAGAGGGGAGAGACTGCTTTTGTCATCAATGCAACACCTGACTTGTTAAGGCATCAAGAAGCCACGATGCAATTGAGGTCAGTGGGAATCAGAAGGAAAATCTTCTGCTATTTTGAGCCACATGTGATAGAGGGGAATATACTTGTGGTTGTTGGAGATCAAACATCTTAGCGTAGGCTCTTTAACCATTGCCCAGAGGAAGATACTTGGGCTAATTAGCTTCAGTTGATTCATTGATGGTCTTTTTTTCAGCACAAGATCTGAAGTGGGATGTTTGCTGTTAACAGTCATTTCCATTCACAACTTCTCAGATACTTTCGTGATGGGTGGTTTCATGCAGTAAAACTGCGACACCGTTCATAATTGCAAGCAGCAAACAACATTTAGAAGAAGGGCCGCGACCCAAAACATCTCCCATCCATGTCTTCCACAGATGCTGACTTGCCGAGTTCCTCCAGCACTTTGTGTTCTATGCAGGATTCTAGCACCTGCAGTTCCTGTGTCTATAAATAGCATTTATTTTATTTATCAGAGCAGGGCAATGTCATTCTCCAACAAGAAGATGTCCAACCATCTCTCCTCAACATTCAGCAGCATTGCCATCCTCTAATCTACAACCATCGATATTCTGGAGATCACAGTTTACCAGAAACTCAACTTGCTCAGCCAAATAAATACTTTGCTTGCAGGAGTAACTTGGCATTCAGGTACTCTGTGGCAAATGATTCACCTCTTATTTCACAGAACACAGAACAGTCCCGCACAGGAACAGGCCCTTCAGCCCACAATGTCTGTGCCGAACATGATGCCAAGACCAATTTAGTTTATTTTATTTTAGAGATACAGAGTGAAAATAGGCCCTTCAGCCCATCAAGTCCGCACCAACCAATGATCACCTCATACTATCCTACACATTAGGGACTATTTTACAATTTTTACCGAAGCCAATTAACCTACAAACATGCATGTCTTTGGAGTGTGGGAAGAAACTGGAGCACCCGGAGAAAACCTACACAGCCACAGGGTGAACATACAAACTGCGTACAGACACCATTCGTAGTCAGGATCAAACTCGAGTCTCTGACGCTGTGAGGCAGCAACTCTACAGCTGCGCCACTGTGCCGCTCGATCTACAGTTCTCCAATTTTTGCAGAAATCTCCCAATTCCTTCCTGCGAAGCTTTTCAACGGAAGAATCCCAACCTGAACTGTGACTGTCCATTTCCACCCACAGATATCGCCTGATGCGTTGGTTTGCTCCAGCACTTCATACTACCACCATTTTCATATCATTGAGTCTCAAGACATAGATCGACCTCACAGTGTTCCAAGAATAAACCATTTTTTGCCTCATCAATATATCTTGAAATATTTTGCAGTCTTTGAATCATATTTCATTAATCCCCATTGTAATGTAGGGAAAAGAACGAAGTGTGAACGGGTGATCGATGGTCAGCATGAACTCAGTGCGCAGAAGGGTCCGTTTCCACGCTGCATCTCTAAACCAAATTAAACTAATAAGAGGAGTGAAATGTGAAGCCAGAGGAAGGGATACATGTGGAAGGGGACGGCGGATGGAAGTGTAAGGGACCAATATGGTGTCCCCTACAAAAATCTTGTCTCCTGTATAAAGCTCCTGAATGTTTCGTTTAGTTTAGTTTAAAGATACAGCGTGGAAACAGGACCTCTAGCCCACCGAGTCTGCCCCGACCAGCGATCACCCCGTACACTAGCACTATCCCACACACAAGGAACAATTTACAATCTTTACCAAAGCCAATTAACCCTACAAACCTGTATATCTTTGGAGTGTGGGAGGAAACCGGAGCACCCGGAGAAAACCCATGTGGTCACGGGGAGAACATACAAAGTCCGTACAGACAGCACCCATAGTCAGGATTGAACCCGGGTCTCTAGCGACAACAGCTACAGCTGCAACTTGCCACTTACCGCCTACCTTACCGCTGTAAGGCAACAACTCTACCGCTGCGTCACAGTGCCGCCCCTTTTGGATTGTTGGAATGTATTGTGTAGGAAACAATGTCTTTGAGCCGTCATATAATGCATAAAGTCACAATCCATTAATTGTTCCAATTAAAAGCAGCGGAGAGGACTAAAGAGACCCTGTTCTTGAGAGGGATTCTGCTGGGAAGCTCATCAGTGATTGTGCCGAACCAGGCCGTGATGCAACCAGCCTCTATCATAGTTCTGTTGAATGTTCAGCAAACTCTACCTGTTTGACCTGAGCTGATCGATTTTGCTCTTTTACAGAGACTGTTGAATCATTGGGCTATTCCAGTCAATGTACGTGGTCCAGCATTTTTGAATTGCGGAATTCGGCAGTGCATCGAGACGCTATTTGATTTGATGCCCCATCTGCACTAGTCCCACCTGCTTGAGTTTGGTCCATATCCCTCTAAGCTTTTCCTATCCATGTACCAGCTCAACGTGCCTATCCTGACCAAGGTGCCCCATCTACACTAGTCTCGCCTGTCTGCGTTTGGCCCATATCCATCAAAATATATTCAGACTGGGGATGCTGCTTGACCCACTGAGTTACTCCAGCAATTTGTGTCTTTTTTAAAAACCAGCATCTGCAGTTCTTTGTTTCTACATAAGGAGAGATGACACCTGAAATATGAAGCCAGAGGTGGAAAGGGATGGAGGGGAAGGGAAAGCAGAGAAATGGGTGCATCCAGGTGCAGAGCAGGGAAGTGAGAGGGAGAAATGTGGGCGGATGGGGAGAGAAGGAGGGTGTTTGGAGGTTAGTTGAAGACCTGACCTGAGTGAAGAATGGAAAGCTTCTCAATTGTCCACTGTTCCATTGTCTGGAAGCTTGGCTCTTTCCTCGTGAAGCCTAATTCGCGAATCATTTCATCTTTCTTGAATGGGGCCTGATTATTTGGCCGTTTGAGGCATTTCATCCCTTTCAGAATCCACAGAAAAGGATGGATGTTAATCTGAGCGGTGTTGAAAAATAGCCCTGGCCGCCCATTGTACTTGCTGTTTCTCTAAGCATGCCTAATAGGTGCTATACGGAGTCAAACAATGAAAATAAACTGCATTGTTAGTGCTCCGAGGTTGTGCAGGGGTGTAACCATGGATATGGTGAAGCAAAGAGAAATGAGGCTGTGTTACCTTAGTGGAAATGAAATTTATATCAGGAAAGCTTCATGGGTTGGAGCTGTATGTCTGCCACTTTTCAAAATGCTTCTTATTTACACAGTGGAGAAGAAATATAGTTTGCTTTTACCACATGTTGATCGATAGATGCACACATGCAGACATTTGAAGCTCCTCATCATTGCCAAGCAGATTTCTTTACTCACAGATTTCCGCCTGCATTTCAACCCAGAGTATCTGCTGCCTGCTACTCCACATGCTCAGATCGCTACTTGTAAAGAGAACTTTTTACCTTAATTGACTACTTTTTCCTCAGATTACACAGTTCACTGGATTTACAACCTAAATTACACACAGTCCCTTCTTGCACTATGTTCTACATGCTTGTTGTGATAAGTATCCATTAACTTTGCACCAAAAATACATCAAGTTTAAACATACTTGTTTAGTAGAACAATTTCCTCTTTTGGGCAATGTAATGCTTCTTATTTAAGGCACCGATTGCTAATATCTTAGGGCAATGTCTGGAAGTGAGTTGTGAGTTTACAAGTCATAAAATATATTTGACAGTGACATGCCCTGATGCAAGCTTTCTGTCAGATTATATTGAAAACAATTAACATGAATTATTTGGGAATACTGATGACTTAGACAGTAATATTTAGATAAAACTGTAGCTGGTATGAAAGTTTTGTTACAGTACTCGTAGAGCTGCTGTCACACAGCGTCAAAGGTCAGGGTTCAATCCTGACCTCAGGTGCTGCCTGTGCGGAGTTTGCATGTTCTTAACCTACAAACTCATACGTGGGAGGTAACTGGAGCACCCGGAGGAAACCCACGTAGTCACAGGGAGAACGTGCAAACTCCACACACAGACAGCACCCGAGATCAGAATCGAACCAGGATCTCAGGTATTGTGAGATTATGGTAACTGCACAGATCAGCACAGGGGAAATCACAGAACAAAAGTTCATTCAAACGTCTCTTAAAGCTGGGAGCCACTGATAGTGATTGGGAGTTAGACTCCATTATTTCTACCAGAGATGAGATGGATAAGCCCAAAATAGAAACAGTGTTTGTACAGTTTCACATCACATTAGCCGTGTGATTGTCAACTGGCAGAAAAGGGGCTCATTTTAAAAGGTACTTGGAAAAAAGTGCTTTTGGATATTGTCAAAAATTCTACTGTTTGAAACAATTGTAGTGACATTTTTAATTTTTTTAAACAGGACCTCTGCTGAAGCTAAAGATTTTTTGGTACACTTAATTAACAGAAAGTAGAATTTTATCAGAACCGTTCTCTTTCCCCTTTTGATTGATTGAAAGATACAGCACGGAACCTTGGCCTTCAGCCCACTGAGTTCATGCCGACCATTGATCACCCGTTCACACTAGTTCTGTTAGTCATAGAGTCATATAGTTTGGAAAACACCTGCCTGTGTTTGACCCCCTAAGCCTCACCTATCCATGTCCCTGTCTAAATGTTTCTTAAGTGTTGCAATAGTACCTGCCTCAACTACCTCCTCACCCACCACCCTTCGCATGAAAAAGTTACCCCTCAGGTTCCTACTTTCTCATACACTGCCTACACATGATGGGCAATTTACAGAGGCCAATTAGGTTGAGGTTTATTATTGTCATCTGTACTGAGGTACAGTGAAAAGCTTTGCATTGCATTCTATCCAAGCAGATCAGTTATACCGTACATAGATATAATCAGTTAAAACTCAAGTACAATAGACATACAGATACTCTACAAACCCGCACATCTTCGGGACATGGGAGGAAACCGGAGAACCCGGCGGAAACCCACGCGGTCACAGGTAGAACGTGCAAGCTCCGTGCAGACAGTGCATGAGGTTATGATTGAACCCGGGTCTCTGGCGCTGTGAGACAGCAGCTCTACCTGCTGTGCCACTGTGCATTTTCTTCATAAAGAAAACATATTATTTTTGGTATATGCAACAAACTGCAGATGCTGGTTTACAAAAAAAGACACAGTGCTGGAGTAACTCAGCAGGTCAGACAGCATCTCTGGCGAACTTGGAAAGGTGATGATTCATGTCTGAAGAAGGACCCCGACCTGAAACATCACCTGTTCATGTTCTCCAGAGATGCTGCCTGACCTGCTGAGTTACTCCAGCATTTTGTGTCTTTTCTAATATTATTTTTTGTGTTGGTTATCGTATAGCTCAGGTAAAGACAAATAAATGCAGTTGACAAAGTTCAGTTTCAATTTATCTTTATTGGAAAATGTCACAAAGACATCCCTTCATCAAAAAAGGGACATTTTATTTTAATATGGCATTAAAATCCTGCATAATCAATGAGAAATGTGATGAAAAAAGGCTTTGCGTCACTGTTTGGCTCTGATAAATTCAGCATATGATTTACTCTATAGAGTCAATGTTAAATACTATTTTTCCAGGACATTGGCACTGGTTCAGGTTTTCATTAAAATCAGACCTTTTATTGTTTGTTTAAAAGACATGAAAGAGCAACATATTAATGTCACATGTCATATGGAGGCAGTTACTGTAATATACACTTAAGCAACTAGTTTTAGTTTTCATCAGTTTAATATGTCTATTAACCTTCCTGACATTCAGCTCAAAAGACCATATTTATCAGATAATTTTCCATCTCTCCGTCCAACCCAGAAATCCTCTGCAACCGTTCGCCAAACTGAACTCCACTGCAGAAAGCCCAGAGTATTTCTGTTCCTTGTTTTTGTACCACGTTTCCTGAGTGTTCATGTCTGAGACTTCATAGTGGCGCAGCGGTAGAGCTGCTGCCTCACAGCGCCTGAGACCCGGGTTCAATCCTGACTACAGGTGCTGCCTGTACAGAGTTTGTACGTTCTCCGTGTGACAGCAGGGTTTTCTCCGGGTGCTCTGGTTTCCTCCCACACTCCAAAGACGTTTCGGGTAAATTGTAAATTGTCCCTAGTGATAGTGCTGATGTACAGGGATCACTGGTTGGCGCGGACTCAGTGGGCCAAAGGGACGGTTTCCGCGCTGTATCTCCAAACTAAACTAAGCTAGCACCCCAGTGCTCAGGCTGAGGAGGCAGACAATGAAAGAATAAAAAAGTCCCAGTCCAAAATAACAACTGAATAAACAAGGACCGTCAGTGTCTGTGGACTCAGTGAATTCATCTTTCATGTGTGTCTCTTCAACCAAACAGAAAATAGTTTTACTTTTGAGTTTCAGAGATATATTGTGGAAACAGGCTCTTCAGCCCATCGAGTAGACTTTTTATGTAGCTGGGGGCAAGCCCATTGAGGGCTTCGTAGACATGGAGGAGGATCTTGAAGTTTATACGGACCCGCACAGGGAGCCAGTGGAGAGAGCCCAGGATCGGGGTGATGTGGTACCTTTTTCGGGTGCCCGTCAGGAGTCTCGCTGCGGCGTTTTGGACCAGTAGCAGGCGGGACAGGGAAGATTGGCTGATGCCAGTGTAAAGGGAGTTGCAGTAATCTAGGCGGGAGGAGATGAATGTGTGGATGATCTTTTCGAGGTCATCAAACTGGAGGAATTGTTTTATTTTAGCTATCGTCCGAAGCTGAAAGAAGCTAGCTTTTACCACGGCATTGACTTGTTTGTCAAATTTCAGTGCTGAGTCAAATATCACGCCAAGGTTTTTGACGTGAGGTTTGAGTAGTGGGGTAAGGCTTCCAAGGCTGCCTGCTATCATTTTGATTGAGTCCGAGGGGCCGAGAAGGATGACCTCAGACTTTCTCTCGTTTAGTTGGAGGAAGTTCTGGGCCATCCAACACTTTATATCCTCGAGGCAGTGGGTAAGGCTAAACAGATTTGATTGGTTTTTGGGCTTCAGGGGGAGATAGAGTTGTGTATCGTCTGCGTAGCAATGGAAGGAAATGCCGTGCCTTTCAATGACTTGGCCTAAGGGGAGCATATACAGGGAGAAGATAATGGGGCCAAGGATGGAACCTTGTGGAACCCCACAGCAGAGATTAGCTGGGGAGGAGAAAGAGTTGCCTATGTTAGTCGAGAAGGGTTCCGAGCTCAAACGTCGCCTCTCCTCGTTCTCCAGAGATACTGCCTGACCCCCCAGAATTACTCCAGCACTTTGCACCTTTTTTGGTCAACCAGCTCCTGCAGTTCCTTGTTTTTAGAATTGAGAGATTCAGCGCAGAAACAGGCCCTTCGGCCCACCGAATCCACACCGACCAGTGATCTCCCCGTACACTAGCACCATCCTACACACCAGAGACACCTTACAATTTTACCGAAGCCTGTTAACCTATAAACATGCACATCTTTGGAGTGTGGGAGTAAACCGGAACCCCCCGGGTAAACCCACGTGGTCACAGGTAGAACGTACAATAGCCCACACAGACAGCACCCGTAGTCAGGATGGAACCCGGGACTCTACCACTGTGCCACTGTGCCTCCAATACATGTTGGAGATCAAGGGCATCTGCAAAAGGGAAAGGAATCAATCAGACAATCATCAGCTTGTTTTACAGTCATGGAGTCATACCGCGCAGAAACAGGCCCCTAGGCCCAACTCCTACATGCAGACCAAGATGCCCCATTCAAGCTAGTCCCATTTGCCCATGTTTGGCCCATATCCCTATTGAGAATGGTAGACACAAAATGTTGGAGTAACTCAGCGGGTGAGGCAGCATCTCTGGAGAGAAGGAATGGGCAACGTTTCGGGTCAAGACCCTTCTTCAGACCCGAAACGTCACCCATTCCTTCTCTCCAGAGATGCTGCCTCACCCGCTGAGTTACTCCAGCATTTTGTGTCTACCTTCGATTTTGACAACATCTGCACATTTCGTCCCTATTGAGAACCGTCAGTCAATGACAAGGCTATGACACACGGTCAAGGCAAAGTAGACCCCAACAATGAGACCAGTATCCATGTGCTACAACTCTCCAGTGATGCGGCGGGTAGAGCCGCTGCCTTACGATGCCAAAGACCAGGGTTCCATCCTGACCTCGGGTGATGTCCATATGTAGAGTTTGTATGTTCCCCCTGAGACCATGTGGGTTTCCCCCAGGTGCTGTGGTTTCCTCGCACATCCCAAAGACTTGCCAATTGTAGGTTAATTGCTTCGGTAAAATTACCCCCGGCGTGTATGGACTGTGTAGAACCAGTGTGTGAACGAGTGATCGACGGTCGGCATGGACTCGGTGGGCTGAACTAAACTAAACTCCAGTATAGAAATGACCTCTTTAATGCACAACTGCCAGTATTTCTGCAAGGCTTTTTTACATGTGTGGACATGAACATTAGGGGTATGGACCAAAGATTGATTTTGTGTCATTTAGTTATGCTTTATATTCTTGGACTGCTTTCTCCTGAACGCCAGAGGTTGAGGGGAGACCTGACAGAAATATATACAATTATGAGAAGCATAGATAGAGTAGACAGTCAGAATCTTTTTCCCGCGTGGAAATAGGGAAGGTGAGAGGGCACAGATTTAAGGTGAGAGGGGCAAAGTTTAAATTGATATGAGGGGCAAGTTTTTTTCACACAGAGAATGGTGGGTGCCTGGAACATGCTGCCAGGGGTTGTGGTGGATGCAGACAATAGTGGTGTTTAAGAGGCTGTTAGATAGGCACATGGATATGCAGGGAACGGGGCAATATGTAGCGCGTGCAGGCAGAGGAGATTAGTTTAGGTTGGCATCATGTTGGGCACGGACATTGTGGGCTGAAGGGCCTGTTCCTGTGCTGCATTATTCTATGTCCGATGTTCTTATTACAGCACAGTTTTTGCAGTCGCTGTATGCCACATTCATAATTTGTGTTGCAATCAGGTCATTATATGCAGCTATCTTTCCTTTAGTTATCTTTAGACAATTGCTAAAACTGTGAAAAATCCAAGACTTTTGCTTCTCTGCAGCAGCTTGTGGAGTCAGTTTGCAATGACTGTACCACCGAGAAACTACTCACTCAGTGAGCACACGATCACTTAAAATAATTCAAGTAAAGTGGTGCAGATGGTAGAGTTGCTGTCTCACAACGCCTGAGACCGGGTTCGATCCTAACTACGGGTGCTGTCTGTACGGAGTTTGTGCGTTCTCCCCGTGACCACGTGGGTTTTCTCCGGGTGCTCCGATTTCCTCCCACACTCCAAAGACGTACAGATTTGTAGGTTAATTGGCTTCGGTAAAAATTGTATATTGTCCCTAGTGTGTAGGATAGTGCTAGTGTACAGGGTGATCACTGTACGGCATGGACTTGGTGGGCTGAAGGGACTATTTCCATGCTGTATCTCTAAACCAAACTAAACACATAGGTAACATAGAAACATAGAAACATAGAAACATAGAAACATAGAAAATAGGTGCAGGAGTAGGCCATTCGGCCCTTCGAGCCTGCACCACCATTCAATATGATCATGGCTGATCATCCAACTCAGTATCCTGTACCTGCTTTCTCTCCATACCCCCTGATCCCTTTAGCCACAAGGTCCACATCTAACTCCCTCTTAAATATAGCCAATGAACTGGCCTCAACTACATTCTGTGGCAGAGAATTCCAGAGATTCACCACTCTGTGTAAAAAATGTTTTTCTCATCTCAGTCCTAAAAGATTTCCCCTTTATCCTTAAACTGTGACCCCTTGTTCTGGACTCCCCCAACATCGGGAACAATCTTCCTGCATCTAGCCTGTCCAACCCCTTAAGAATTTTGTAAGTTTCTATAAGATCCCCCCTCAGTCTTCTAAATTCCAGCAAGTACAAGCCGAGTCTATCCAGTCTTTCCTCATATGAAAGTCCTGACATCCCAGGAATCAGTCTGGTGAACCTTCTCTGTACTCCCTCTATGGCAGGAGTTAGTTCTTGCAGATTCCAGACGTGCACATTAATGCAGGTGAGGTCTTTTCTCAGGTCGACTTTGGAGAATAAAGGTAGCAGCCTTTGGAGACGGGATGGGAGGGGGAGGGGGAGGGGGAGGGGAAGGGTGAAATTGAGGGGGAGGTGAAATTAAGGGGGAGGGGAGATGAAGAGCCATTGACTGCTAGTTACAAAAAATGCCTGCAAGCAGCAGCTTCCTTTATTTTTGGTTCAGTAGCTCTATGCAAACCGATCCAGGAAGTGAAAGTCTTCTTTAGAGACAAATTGAAGCTTGCTGTCTGTGCTGTAACTTTAATCAATGTAATCAAGTCTTTATGGAGATGCGAAGAACTGTAGATGCTGGTTTACAAAAAAAAGACACAAAGTGCTGGAGTAATTCAGCAGGTCAGGCAGCATCTGTGGAGGGAACGTTTTGACTCGGCTCTGGAAACGTCACCTATCCATGTTCTCCAGAGATGTTGACCTTATTCCTTGGAGTGCAGGAGGCTGAGGGGTGATCTTATAGAGGTGTATACAATGATGAGGGGAATAGATAGGGTGAATACCCAGTCTTTTACCCAGGGTAGGGAATCAAGATCCAGAAGGAATATGTTTAAGGTGAGGGGAATGATTTAATAGGAATCTGAGGGGCCTGAATCTGAGGAAAGATTTAATAGGAATCTAGGTTGAATAAGGTGATAATGTGATAGGAGCAGAATTAGGCCATTTGGCCCATCAAGTCTACTCCGCCATTCAATCATGGCTGATCTATCTCTCCCTCCTAACCCCCCTGTCCTGCCTTCTCACCATAACCCCTGACACCCGTACTAATCAGTTTTGACTTGCTGCCAGTGCTGAGCCAGGAGGATGCTCCTTGGCTGTGATATATGGGATGACGCTGTCTGTGGGACTGCCCCCGTGGAATGAATCAGCACAGTCGGGGGAGGAGAGGGAACCGGGAGGAAACAAAAAAGCAAACAATTACCCCAAATATCCATTGTGCAGACTAATGTTGGACAAATACCAACAATTCAGGCTGTTCTGGTTTGAATTCCAGACTGCATTTCTGAAATACAATGGGCAGTTTGTCTTCACCACAAACAGGGGCTTGTTTGGAGACTGCGTGTGAACATTTGTTTTAGTAGCAACCTATCTGGTGTGACCTGCTTTAGAGAACAGGACCTTGTAGCTCAAGCACAGTTTAGTGTAGTTTAGTTTTGTGTAGTGTTGTGTAGTTTAGTCTAATTTAATGCAGTTTAGTTTATTCTCACATATACCAAGGTACAGTGAAAAGCTTTTTTGTTGCTTGCTATTCAGTCAGCGCAAAGACTATACATGATTACAATTAAGCAGTCCACAGTGTACAGATACAGGATAAAGGGAATAACATTTAGTGCAAGATAGAATCCAGTAAAGTACGATTAAAGATGGTTTCCAATGAGGTAGATGGGAGGTTAGGATCGCCCTCTAGTTGGTGAGAGGATGGTTCAGTTGCCTGATAACAACAGCATGGTGGTGCAGCAGTAGATTTGCAGCCTTACAGAACCAGATACCCAGGTTCGATCCTGACTACGGGTGCTGTCTGTACGGAGCTTGTACGTTCTCCCCATGACCTGTGTGGGTTTTCTCTGAGATCTCTGGTTTTCTCCCACACTCTAAAGACATGCAGGTTTGTCAGTTAATTGGCTTTGGTAAAATAGTAAATTGTCCCTAGTGTGTGTAGGATAGTGTTAGTGTGAGGGGATCGCTGGTCGGCACGGACTCGGTGGGCTGAAGGGCCTGTTTCTACGCTGTATCTGTAAACTCTAAACTGAACAGCAGGGAAGAAACTGACCCTGAATCCTACATACTATGTGTGAGAGTTAGAGTTTTAAATTCTCCATTTGGATGGAGGAAAATGCCAGTGATGTTATTCTATTGCAGACGCAATGACCTAATTTGACATTTAAATGCTTATTAAACCACTAAGCTGTGATATCAACTTTGGCCTACATGGTAAATCATGGCTGTAGAAAGTGATTCTCCCAACTCAGGGATGACTTTTAGTTTTAAGGTCTCTGAGACATAAATTAGCACGGGTAAATGTGCTTAACCCTTGAGTAGCAAGCCCTCTTACTTACTCTGCTTGCTGTTGGAGACATGGATTTGGTCAAACGTTTGGATTGCTGTCATAGAACACAGAACAGTACTATAACATGGCAGTCTGGAGAAGGGCCCTGACCTGATACATCACCCATCCTTTTTCTCCAAAGGATGCTGCCTGTCCCGCTGAGTTACTTCAGCATGTTGTGTCGATCTTCGGTAGAAACCAGCATCTGCAGTTCCTTACTACACACTACTGTAATGGCATTTTAGAGACATTTGGACAGGTACATGGATTGGAAAGCTTTAGAAGGATATGGATCAGCAACATGTAGCTGTGACTGGCATAGTTGGGGCCTCTTGGTCGGCACGAACGAGTTGGGCTGAAGGGCCTGTTTTCATGCTGTACGACCCTATGACCCTACCAATTCAGCACAGAAACAGGCCCTTCTGCTCACAATGTTTGTGCTGTACATGATGCTTAGTTAAACTGATCTCATCTGTCTGTACATTATCCATATCCCTCTATTCCCTGCACTTCCATGTGCCTATCTAAAAGTCTCAAACACCACTATCATATCTGCCTCCACCACCATCCCTGGCACCACGTCCCAGGCACCCCCCACCCTCTGTGTAAAAAAACCTGCCCAAAACATCTCCATTAAACTTTCTCCCTCTCACCTTATAGCTGTGTCCTCTAGTGTTGTGCATTTCCACCCTAGGAAAAAGGTTCTGACTGTCTACCTTTTCTATGCCTCTCATAATTGTATATACTTCTATCGTCTCCAACGTTCTAAGAAAGCCTCGGTAAATCTAGTGCTAGTTTGGGATGGTGCACAGGTTTGTTCTACCTGAGATTTTTTTAATTTGCAGAGTTTTTATTATTACAAGAAGATTACTAAAGTTTTTAAAATATATTAATGACATTAGGCAGTCAGGCCCTCAAACAGTTTAAGCACAAAGATCCACAGTAAACACCAAAAGCAAGGAACGATATGCATACCTTTGTTTTTCTACAAAATAGCACTGTGTAAAACTATGAAACTATTTTCCGCACAAGTAGAATTTGTATTGTTCATGTAAATGAACGGAAACATCAGTCACACTGAGTAAATAAATCTCTGCAGTTATTACTATATATCAGAGACATGATACATTGGATAAAATGACATTTGCTGCTCCTTTGCATTAAAATATAGTTTGGCCAGAGTTTGAGAGAGCAGTCCTGAGCTGCAATCTACCTCATTGAAGACCCGCAGCCTATCTTTAATCAGACTTTACATGACTTTATCTTGCACTAACCGTTATTCCCTTCATCCTGTATCTGTGGACGGCTTGATTGTAATCATATATAGTCTTTCCGCTGACTGGTTAGCGCGCAATGAAACAGCTTTTCACTGTACCTCGTTACACATGACAATAAACTAAACTAAACTAAACTAACTGTCTGTATCCTTTGGCTTGTGAAAGAAAAACACATTTTTATACAAGGCTTTGATGCAAACAATTTGAAATATGTGATCACTGGGATGAAATGTAATGCTAATTTGCACAAACAGAAACCCAATACAAGAACTCAATTTCATGATCCTACTGGTTTGAATATCAGACATTATCTACTGCGGATCTGACCTTCAAAGACCACTGGCTGGTTTGCTACTTGCTAGGAATAAGCTGCAGATGATAACGGTGATCGTTGGGTATTCAAGAGATGGTTTATGGATAAATATCATCTGTATCTTTGAATTCAGGCGAAACATTAATTTTGTTTTCCAATTAACCAGAACAGAATATTCACTGAACCAAAAATGTGTAATAGCAACATTATTCTTTATGAATATATTATAAATGCATTAGTTTAGAGTTTAGAGATACAGCATGGGAACAGGCCCTTCGGCCCACTGAGTCCATGCTGACCATCGATATCCTGTTCATGCTAGTTCTAAGTTATCCCATTTTCGCATCCACTACCTACATACTAGGGGGCAATTTACAGAGGGCCAATCAACCTATAAACCTGAACGTCTTTGGAGTGTGGGAGGAAACCGGAGCATCCGTAGAAAACACACGCGGTCACAGAGAGAACATGCAAACTCTGTATAGACAGCACCTGTAGTCAGGATTGAACCCGGGTCTCTGGACCAGTAAAGGGCCTGTCCCACCAGCATGCGATTGCATGCGTCTAGCGTGACCAAACGTGGTCGCTTGAGGCGTACGGCTTCGCGGGGCCGGTCCCAATTCGAACCGCGGAGGCGTATGGAGTTGTGCGGGGCTGGTCCAGACATCATACTCACCAATCAGCTGGGCAGGAGGCGGGCCGACTGAATTTGGACGTCGCACGGCGTCTGGTGGTGACGTCATCACGCAACGGCACGCCAGGCGGTGACGTCATCGCACAATGCCACGTGCTAGGCATACGCTGTCAAGACATTGTGTACGACGTCAAGATGCTGTGTATGACGTCAAGACTCTGCGTACGCCATCAAGACGCTGCGTACGCCCTCAATGCGCCTGCGGGCCGACAGGCCGTTGGCGCGCGGGATTTTTGGACAGTGCAAGATTTTTGGAGCCCCGTGCGATGTCGGGACCAGCCCCGCACAATTCCATACGCCTCCGCTGATCAAAGTGGGACCGGCCCCGCGAGGCCGTACACCTCAGGTGACCACGTTTGGTCGCGCTAGACGCATGCTATCGCATGCTAGTGGGACAGGCCCTTAAGGCAGCAACTCTACTACTGCACCACTGGGCCTATATAGAATTCATAATGGCTGTGTTATTCTACAGGGAATAATTTTGTCATATGTTGATAGAATGGAGCGACTGGGCTTGTATACACTGGAATTTAGAAGGATGAGAGGGGATCTTATTGATACATGTAAGATTATTAAGGCATTGGACACGCTAGAGGCAGGAAACATGTTCCCGATGTTGGGGGAGTCCAGAACCAGGGGCCACAGTTTAAGAATAAGTGGTAGGCCATTTAGAACGGTGATGAGGAAATACTTTTTCACCCAGAGAGTTATGAATCTGTAGAATTCTCTGCCTCAGAAGCCAGTGGAGGCCAATTTCTGGATGCTTTCAAGAGAGAGTTAGATAGAGCTCTTAAAGATAGCGGAGTCAAGGGATATGGGGAGGAGGCAGTAACGGGGACTGATTGTAGATGATCAGCCATGATCACAGTGAATGGCGGTGCTGGCTGGAAGGGCCGAATAGCCTACACCTTCACCTATTGTCTATTATCTATTGCAATTTCGTCTAATTTTACAGTGAATAATATTTGATAATAAATCGTATTTATTCCCTGGTGCATAATTTGACAATGTGTTACAAGCACCAGTTATTATTGCCACTTGTGGTCTAGGGATATGTCCACAGAATTGTTGAATCCATTCATCTGTCTTTACCATAACAACCACCACAGTTGGGAGAGATTGCTGTGGAAGATAGAGAAATATGAAAAGAATTCACATCAATTCTCTGCAGCTGCCTCAGCTGTAACCTAACATTTAGTTACATTGGCTATTGCAATAGGAGACTGTAAAATGTATACAGATAAGTATGTGGGGTAGTGGTGCAGCTAATATAACCGCTGCCTCACAGCTTCTGAGACCCGGGTTCGATCCCAACTCGGGTGCTGTCTGTGTGGAGTTTGCACGTTCTCCCCATGACCGCAGTTGGTTTCCTCCGGGTGCTCCGGTTTCCTCCCACGTCCCAAAGAGCTGCGGGTTTGTAGGTTAATTGGACCTCTGTAAATTGCACTTAGTGGGTAGGAAGAGAAACTGGGATAACGTAACACTAGTGTACGGCTCTTCTTCTTGCGTTTGAGGCAGCTGTGGTTATGTAACCTCCTCCAATGTGCTGTTGCCGAGGGCCGTGAGGTCTACCCCTCCACCAGGGGGGCGGAGGACAGCGCAGTCGACAATGACGTGCTGCGCTGTTTGCTGGTCTGCTCCACACACGCAGGCTGCTGATGAACGCAGCCCCCCAGCGATGCATGTTGGGGTTGAACCGGCCGACCCCTGTACGGAGCAGGTTCAGGGCGACCCACTCTTTGCGGGGCAAGTCCGAGCTGGGTGGGGCTGTGATGTTCGGTGCAACAGTGAATTGCGGAGGTCGCGAAGTCTGTTCCCAGCTGGTTCTCCAAGCTCCTCGTGTGTTGAAACCGGAGCCACAGAGGGTCGCTGCGTGACGGGAGAAGGGGCGACGAGATAACAGGCGTTGAGGTCCCAGTTGCTGTGACTCCTGGGTGAGGTGGTTCAAAGGATGTTTGATGTCCGATGGGGCCTTGCACACCAGCCTGTGGGTGAAGTACTCTCTGCGAAGCTTGGCGGGTGCGATACCTGTGAGCACCGGCAGAAGATCCGTCGGAGTAGGGCGTAGGCAGCCGGTGATGATCCGCTTGGTGTCGTTGAGGATGGCGTTTAGCTTGCTAGTATGAGCGCTGCGGCACCATGCTGGGGCGGCGTACTCAGCGGCGCTGTACACGTGTGCAAGAGCACTGGTTCAGAGAGTAGATGTCCTGGTGCCCCATGATGATCCAGCCAAGCAACGCAGGAGGTTGTTCCACGCTGTTTCCATCTCTAAACTAAACTACATCATGTGTACATCATGTGTAATAAAATACTTGTTTTCGCAGGAGATTAGTTTAGTTTGTTACAGTTACGTGTACCGAGGTACAGTGAAAAGCTTTTGTTTGTGTGCCATCCAGTCAAAGGAAAGACTATGTGATTACAATCAAGTTGTCAGCAGTGCACAGATAAAGGATAAGGTAGTGCAAGATAAAGTCCGATCAAAGTTAGTTCAGAAGTCTGAAATGAATTAGATGGGAAGTCAGGACTGTACTCTATCTGATGAGAGGACAGTTCTGTTGCCTGATTACAACTGGGAAGAAACTGCTTCTGAGTCTGAGCGACATAGATACATTTTACAAATGTTCGTTCTGATGGACTTTTCCCAATTTACGCCTGGATGCATCTTCGCACTTCAATCCTCATCCAATCTACATCACCAGTGATTTCAAGTGTTCATAGAATCCGTTGTTCCTCTATACCTTCCTATTTAATCGGCAGCCTTGTGGAATTAAAGGCGAACTAAGTAAGAATTTTATTGTTCCTTTTTCAGGACATATGACAACTAACCACTCTTGACTCTTGCTTTCACGACACATTGTTATGGATGAATCAATATTAAATTGACATTTAATCGTTTTAATATTGTTAATCAACGTTAGGAGGATTTCACATCAATCATTTTTGCATTAGTGCATTGAGAATCTTTGACACCAGTTTCATTCTTATTTGCCAAGTAACATAAGACAGCCTTATTTTCCTTACCAAAATGTGATATCTGCTACTTCAATGTTAATGTCCTAGTGTTCTAATTTTATTTTCTCCAGATTTTGCAGCTTGTTAATTCTGCAGAACTTTGGGTCAATTCTATTGTGGTAGCATTTCCCGTGTTAGTTTGGTCCTTAACATATTTCACCCCCGGTACAGGTCTGAACATTACACTTCACTATCTGAGAGTAGCTCTTTCACAAAAGCTCTTTGAAAACCCTTTCAGCAGCCATGGAGCTTTCTTGACCACTTCTCGCTTACAAAACAGTATATTCGCACCCCTGATTATTATCACCATCTTGTATTTACATCAGCATGTATAATATATATATATCATATGATTTAATGCTCATCTAAAGCCTTTTTTTTTTTTTAAGTTCAAGAGTTACAAATTAGTTTCTCTCGCTATCTCAATTATTGAGTGATGGATACTGATGGATTTTACTCACAAAGTTTCAGAGTTAGATGCATATGTTATTTGAAAGCTGTCAAACCACGTTAAACATGACTGCGTATGCAAAGCCCAGTCTGCTCCGGTTCAGCATGTATCCATGTCTAGAATGCATGTTTATAAAGATCCAGAGAGCTTCCAATTCCCTCTTCACTTATACCAGCAAGACTTAACTCACTCATTAATCTAAATTCTTTTGCAACTTTAATCTACATGTTTAATTAATCATAAAATGAGGCAGTAAGTAATTTCAGCAACGTGTGGCTTGTTATCAGATGCATTTAATCACTCCACTGTGAGCTCATTTGGAAGCACCTGAGGATGCCTGGAGTGGTTTGGCTAAGCATAAATTACACTTTGTCAGCTTGCCTCAGTCCACTAGCTGAGCCAGCATCAGTTAGATTGGAAAGGCACAGAGTGCTGGAGTAACTCAGCGGGTCAGGCAGCATCCCCAGAGAATGTGAAAGGTGAGACGTTTCAGCTGGGCATCTTCAGACTGATTGCCACACTGTTAGATTGAATTGATTTAGAGATACAACATGGAAACAGATCATTCGGCCCACCGAGTCCATGCTGACCATCGATCACACATTCACACTAGTTCTATGTTATCCCACTTTTCCATCCACTCCCTACACACTAGGAGCAATTTACATTGGGCCAATTAACCTACAAACTCACAGGTTTTTGGGATATGGGGAGAAGGCAGGAGAATGAGGTTAGGAGGGAGCGATAGATCAGCCATGATTAAATGGTGGAGTAGACTTGATGGGCCGAATGGCCTAATTCTGCACCTTTCACTTATGACATGTGCATCGTATCTAAGGATCGTGGTGACCAGGCCTGCTCTGATCTTCAGAACATGTCAGTGCACAAGCAAGGAACAGTAGATGCTGGTTTTAGAAGATAAGGGAATGTCTAGTCACCAAGATCCCAAGATACTGAAGTAGGGTCTTGAGCCGAAACATCACCCATTCCACCTCTCCAGAGATGATGCCTGTCCGGTGAGCTACTCCAGCATTTTGTGTCTATCTATTAGGCCGAATAGCCTAATTCAACTCCTGTCCCTTATGGGAGTAAAGCGAACGCAGCGAGAACATGCAAACTCCACACACAGACAGCAACCGAGTTCAGGATAGAACTGGGGTCTCTGGTGCTGTGAGGCAGCAGCTTTACCTGCTGCACCACTGTGCCACCCTGATAGCTTTGGTTCTTATTCACAGCCTCGTCCAGAGCTCAGTAAACAATTGCACTGACAAAAACTAATGCAATGCGTAGTAGAAATTGAACCCAAATTGCTGTAATCTTATCAACTGAATCATCAAAGAGTTTTCTATTTAATTGTTTCCTATTTTAGTTGGATTCAAATTGACGCTTCATACAATGAACCAATTTTAGGTTGTTATTTATATCTATAAATAACGGGAATATTTTGGATCTGAAGTGAACTTGGGTCAGGGCTGCTTAGACAAGCTGGACTCGGTAGCTTCCTGTTGTAAATAATGAATGCAATAATCATAGGCTTGCAGGTAGAGATGCAGCACAAGTTTGTTCCAGGTTTTAGAACAGATATGAAAGGAATAGAAAATAATTGTACATTGTCCCTCATGTGTAGGATAGTGAGAGTGCATGGGGTGATTGCTGGTTGGCATGGACTCGTTGGGCCCCAAGTGCCTGTTTCTGCGCTGCATGCCTAAAGTCTACAGAATTTTTCTAAGATCATTGAACACCTTGAGTGACTGTGTCTTTGGTTGCACTACGGACCTCGGTTTTTGCATTACTATAGTTAGCTCGTATTACGGCTATTAATTTATTGTATTATTGATATACAGTTATTGGTGTTATTGCATGTACAGGGCTGTCAAGCTGAAGCAAGTAATAATATCCTTGTTCCGTTGTCGGTACTTATGACAATTTAACACTTGACTATATATACTCAGGTAGTAGGGTGAATCTGAAAATTCATGAATAGTTACTTCAGTTTCAGCATGTGACAAGTCTTGAGTTCAAACGTGCACGAGAGAAATAAAGAACAGCATATGTTGGCACAAGGAACTGCAGATGCTGGTTTACAAAAAAAAAGACACAAAGTACTGGAGTAACATAACAGCGAGTCAGGCAGCATCTCTGGAGAACATGGATGGGTGACGTTTTGGGTAACAGCGAGTCAGGCAGCATCTCTGGAGAACAAGGATGGGTGACGTTTTGGGTCAGGACACTTCTTCAAAGGATAGTACATACTGATGGTCAAATCAAGCCGTTTGACTATTATTGGAGGAATAGTGTAAGCTAGCAGGTCAGGTCCACGTCCACTGCAGCTAAATCAGGTGCCTTGGTACTGATGATAAAGTGTGTGAATTCCCCAGAACAATGAGTGGAGATTCTCGAGATAAACAATGTTGTTGAAGTATTATGAGGATGTTGCCAGGACAAGAGGGTGTGAGCTATAGGGAGAGGTTGAGTCGGCTGGGACTCAATTCCTTGGAGCGCAGGAGGATGAGGGGTGATCATGAGAGGAATAGATCGGGCAGATGCACAGAATCTCTTGCCCAGAGTTGGTGAATCGAGGACCAGAGCACATAGGTTTAAGGGGAAGGGGAAAAGATTTAATACGAATCTGAGGGGTAGCTTTTTCACACGAAGGGTGGTGGGTGTATGGAACAAGCTGCCAGAGGGTATAGTTGAGACAGGGACTATCCTAACATTTAAGAAACAGTTAGACAGATACATGGATAGGACAGGTTTGGAGCGTAATGCTGGCAGGTAGGACTAGTGTTGCTGGGACATGTTGGCCAGTGTGGGCAAGTTGGGCCGAATGGCCTGTTACCACA
>CM075979.1:44359837-44395043 GCA_038087875.1 Malacoraja senta | reverse complement strand
TCTTTGTCTTATTGTGTTATCGATTGAGTATTGTGTTTACAGACCTGTTATGGAAGTAAGAATTTAATTGACCCGCTTTTGGTACATATGACAATTAAACAATCTTGTATCTTGACCGAGTGGGTTTCCTCCAGGTGCCCCGGTTTGCTCCCACATCCCAAAGACGTACAGGCTAGTAGGTTGATTGACCTTGTAAAAACTGCCCCTATTGTGTAGGGAGTGGATGAGAAAGTGGAAAAGCACAGAACTAGAGTGAATGGGTGATCGATGATTGGCATGGACTCGGTGGGCCGAAGGGCCTGCTTCCGTCCTGTACCTCTAAACTAACTGTACCTCTGAACTAAGCATCTCAGTTGTGCTGCCAGCAATCTCCTGAGTAACCATTTGGAGAGTCAGGAAGGTTTACTGCTTGACACACTTACACTCACTAGTGGCAGGACACCAAATAATACTGAGGAGCTTTAGTCATGGTTTGGTGGGAAAACAGGGACAGAAACCATTTCCTTTTACTGAAAAAACCATGAGCTTCTGCTCTGAGAAGTTTCCATACTCGAGCTTGGGAGCAGGCTGCAGCACAGAGTGAACCTGCCAGTCGTCAAATTGGTTCATGCATTTGGGCAGCGTCCTTTGGTTAAATTTCCATTCACCACATTAGCCAAGCTAACTCCTGTGTTGGGTTCAGCATTAATACTTACAGATGTCTGCAGAAGTAGAAGGGGAATGAACTGTGCCGCCGAAATTAGACACTGCCTAATTTTCTTTTCTTGAAAACTGGCCACAATTTGCTCTGTCTTTTGAACAGTGACCAGATAGATGCTGATCAACTAGAATAATAGATTCTTCTGCTCTCAGAGGGTGCCGAGGAAATTTACCAGAATGCTACCCGGATTAGAGGGTTTCAGCGTTCTCCCTGTAACCTGGTGGGTTTCCTTTGGGTGCTCCGGTTTCCTCCCACACTCCAACGACGGTTAATTGGCTTTGGGAAAATTTGTAAATTGTCAAAAATCTATGAAGTCCCAGAGGTTGAGGGGAGACTTGATAGAGGTATATAAAATTATGAGAGGCATGGAAGGGTAGACAGTCAGAACCTTTTTGCCAGGGTGGAAATGTCCAACACGAGAGGGCATAGCTTTAAGAGGAGGGGGGAAAAATTAAAAGAAGATGTGCATAGAAACATAGAAACATAGAAACAATCCCTGTGCAGGGCAGGTTTTCTGCACAGGGATTGGTGGGCGCCTGGAACGCATTGCCAGGGGTGGTGGTGGAGGCAGATACGATAATGGCATTTCAGAGGGTTATAGATAGGCATATGGAAGTGCAGGGAATGGAGGGATATGGATCATGTGCAGACAGATGAGATCATTTTACCTTGGCATTATGTTCACCACAAACATTGTGGGCCGAAGGGCCGGTTTCTGTGCTGTACTGATCTGTGTTCTGTGTTTAATAAATGATTTCAGGTAAAAAATCTATTCCATGTTAATTATAGAGTCAAACAGGCCCTTCTGCCTAACTTGTCCATACTGACCAAGATGCCCCATCTACACCTGTCCCACCTGCCCATGTTTGGCCCATATCCCTCTAAAGCTTTCCTATACATGTAAATTTGTTGAGAGAATCTCCTTAATCCTTAAGATCCTTAATTTATAGAGTCATAGGGTCATGGTCATAAAGCACGAATGCAGGCCCTTCTGAGAACAACTCGTCCATGCCAACCTAGATGCCCCATCTGAGCGAGTCCAATTTGCCCCCGTTTGGCCCATATCCCTCTAAACCTTTCCTATCCATGTACCTGTCCAAATGTGTTTGAAATGCTGTTAAAATACCTGTCACCTACCTCCTCTGGCAACTCGTTCCATTAACCCACCTCTGTCTGAATGAAGTGGTTTATATGTGGACCTTACCAATCTTTAATTTAACTGACATTCAAAATGAAAATAATAAATTGTAAGATTGAGGCTAATAAGTGGTTATAAATTATAAATTAAGTATGATTGCCTTTTAATGATGACATTCTGCAAGTATGTAAGTATGTATGTAATATTAGTTCCTGTGTTATGTGACAAATTCTTGCGTAGGTTTCTTATTTTCTCTCACCCAACACGCCCTAGTTTCTCCCCAAGTTTCCTGTAAGCAAATATTGCTTCTGAATATGATTCCATGCACAACGGCAGTTTCTCAAGAGTCAAGAGTGTTTAATTGTCATTTGTACCAACAACGGGATAATGACATTCTTACTTAAGGGACTGTCCCACTTAGGCGATTTTTTAGGCGACTACAGGCGACTAGGCTGTCGCCTGTATGGTCGTGAGTAGTCTCTTCAGTTGCCCAAAGAGTCGTAGCGTCTTCCTGGTCGCGGCTGAATTTTCAACATGTTCAAAAATCTTCGCCGTCAGTTGGTGACAGTGGGCTTGACGCCATTGACTTCTCCTGACGTAGGTGCTGTCGTAGGTTGTCGCCAGGTGACGTAGCTTGACGACTAGGTGGTACGTTAACCTACGTCAGGTACCGGCGACAGGTACCGGCGACTGAATTGTCTTCAGTTGTCTTCAGTTGTCGCCGACAAGGGCATAGCTTGTCATAGCATGTCGCAGGTGGACGTAGGTTGACTTTGTCGTAGGTGCTGTCGTAGGTTGTCGCCTTTGTGGTCGTAGGTTGTTGTAGGTGTGGTCATAGGTGGACGTCCTAATTAGTCGCCAGTTGTCGGTAGCTTGCTGTAGCTTGATGACTAGGTGATAGGTTGTTATAGACATTGTCGTAGACATTGCCGTAGGTGGGGTCCAGTTGCCGGTTTTTCGGTGACCTGCTATGACTATGACAGTCATCGGCAGTCGCCTAAAAAATGGCCTAAGTGGGACAGGCCCTTTAGAATCATAGTCATACAGCGTGGAAACAGGCCCTTCGGCCCAACTTGCTCACGCCGACCAACATGTCCCATCTACACTTGTCCCACCTGCCTGCGTTTGGCCATATCCCTTTAAACCTACCCTATCCAAGTACCTGTCAAAATGTTTCTTAAACATTGGGATAGTACCTGCTTCAACTACCTCCTCCGACAACTCGTTCCACATACCTACCAACCTTTGTGTAAAAAAAGTTGCCCCTCTGATTCCTATTAAATCTTTCCCCCCTCATCTTAATGGGCGGCACGATGGTGCAGCAGTAGAGTTGCTGCCTTACAGCACCAGATCCCTGGGTGCCGGGTTCAATTCAGACTACGGGTGCTGTCTGCACGGAGTATGTACATTCTCCCCGTGACCTGCGTTGGTTTTCTCCGAGATCTTCGGTTTCCGCCCGCATTCCACAGGCTTGTAGGTTAATTGGCTTGGTATAAATGTTAAATTGTCCCAAGTGTGTGCAGATAGTGTTAATGTGTGGGGATCGCTGGTCGGTGTGGACTTGGTGGGTCGAATTGCCTGTTTCCGCACTGTATCTCTAAACTAAACTAAACTAAACTAAACTAAGCTAAACTAAACCTGTCCTCTGGTTTTTGACTCCCCTACTCAGGGTAAAAGACTGTGCATTCACCCTCATGATTTTGTACACCTCGAAAAGATCACCCCTCATCCTCCTGTGCACCAAGGAATAAAGTTCTCGCCTGCCCAACCTCTCCCTATAGCTCAGGCCCTATAGTTCTGGCAACATCCTCGTAAGTAGGTTTGCAGCAGTTTAACAGGTCTGTAAACACAATACTCATAGTTAATATCTAATAAAGATAGTCAATAAATTAATAACCACTACTAGTATAATACTAGTATAAAAATGACCAAAGTTCTTAGTGCAACCAAAGGCAGTTCATAGTTTAGTCAGTGTAATGTTCAAGAACCTGATTGTTGTTGGCTAGAAGCTGTTCCTGAACCTGGACACAGAGAACCAGATGCTGGTGGACAAAAAAAGACATAACGTGCTGGAGGAACTCAGCATGTCAGGCAGCATCTGTGGAGGGAATGTTTCAGGTTGATGTTTCAGGTTGGGACCCTTCCTCAGACGGATTGTACTGGGGAGGAGAAAGCTGGAAAAGAGAGTTGGGGACAGGACCAAGCCTGGTAAGTGATAGGTGGAGGGGGGTGATTGGCAGATTGGTGGAGTAAGTGACAAAGGCTAAAGATGAAAAGTGACAAAAGAGTGTAAGATAAGGAGAGCAGGGGGAATCTCAGAGGGGGAGCATTGAGAGAGAGACTCGCAGAACTCCCGGCAGAGAGAGGAGGGAGAACTTCTTCAAAGTTGTGTTACTTTGAGGAGATTTAGCAATGGAGCAGCAGAATAGAGACACAAGGAACTGCAGATGCAGGAATCTTGAGCAAAATACAAAGTGCTGGAGTAACCAAGCTGGCCAGGCAGCATTTCTGGAGAACATGGGTAGGTAATGTTTCGGGTTGGGTCCCTTCTTCAGGGTCCTGAGCCGAAGCGTCATCCATCCCTGAGGGGCAAGATCTGAAATGTGGCCTGCCTATTCCCTCCACAGATGCTGCCTGACCCATTGAGTTACTCCAGTACTTTGTGTTTTGCTCGTGGTTTCCAGCATCTGCAGTTCCTTGTTTCTCCAAGGGTTATCACTGGTTACGCAGTGATCACTGTAGTCATCAAACCTGAATTGGTCGGATTCTCTGGTTTTGATGCTACCCTGAGACGTAACGGTGAATTAGGCAAAGAAGTCACGAATCTCAGCACGTAGCAATGACCAGGAAGATGATGAGCCTGTGTACGCAGAACAAGCCTGATGTTTCTGTGAAGATAGAGACAAACTGTTGGAATAACTCAGCGAGACAGGAAGCATCTCAGGAGAGAAGGGATGGGTGATGTTTCGGATCGAGACTCATCTTCAGACTACAGAGATAGAGTTCGGGGATAGGGCCAGTGTCTGAAGGGCTAGGGTCAGGGTTAAAACCCGAAAAGTCACCCATTCCTTCTCTCCAGAGATGTTGCCTGGAGTTACTCCAGCATTTTGTATCTATCTTTGGTGTAAACCAGCATCTGCAGTTCCTTCCTACGCAGTGATTTTTCTCTGTACGGCCGCAAGCATTGGTTTGGAGGAGATGTTTACAGACGCAAAGCGGCACAGATTGTATCTCTTCTCAGGAACACCCCTTTGACAGGATTTCACAGGGTAGAGTCAATGCCTGTTTTATGGCAGCATTTCTGCCATACTTTTATACCATTAACACAATTTAAAGAACCACTGCCATCAATAACTTCTAACTTTCAAGCAAAGCCTTTTATATTTTATCTTATAAAGCTATAAAATATTGTTGAGATAAATCTTTTTGCCATCACTGTTTTTGTTAGGTCATGATATATATTTATATATATATGTGTGTGTGTGTGTGTATATATGTACATGTGTATGTGTGTATATGTGTGCGCATGTGTGTGCACATGTATGTGTATATGTGTGTTTGTATGTGTGCGTGTGTATATATATATATATATATATATATTTATACACATACATCATCATCATCATCGGTCACTCAAAACGAGGATGACTGTCCTCTCATGGAGGATGCCAGTGCGTGACTTTGTTTAGCGTGGGGAGACTGGTGCACAGACAGCCACCACATGGTCCTCGACAGATTTGGGTCAGGATCCAGTGGCGTGGAGTCCAAGACGACCGGAGACCCTTTTCTGCTGCAGCCTTCATCCGCCTTCCCAGCCGTTGTGACGCTCCACTAAGGTCAGCCATCGTCCTCCGTCTGTTCCACCGTTGAGGTCTTGGTTGGATTGCTCTTTGTCAGAGACCTCCCCCTCAACCTTACCGCCATGGGTGACCCTACCAGGAGCATCGCTCCAGACGGCATCGCTCTCAGGATCTCAGGACCACACAAGCTTCTCCACCACGACAAGGTGACAATCCATGGAGAAGAATACATACACACATATACACATATATATGTGAACACACACACACACACACACACACACACACACACACACACACACACACACACACACACACACACACACACACACACACACACACACACACACACACACACACACACACACACACACACACACACACACACACACACACACACACACACACTCACACACACACACACACGTTCTCTGACACTGTGTCTCTGACCCCAAAATATTTGAGTTGGTGCCTTGTTGTATAATCACAAAACGATAATCAAAACAGCATGAGATAAAGTGGGTGAGACTGCATTTGGAGTATTGTGGTCAGTTTTGGTCACCGTGCTATAGGAAGGATGTCAGTGAGTTGGATAGAGTGCAGAGATTTATCAGGATGTAGCCAGGACTCGAGTGCCTGAGCTATATGGAGAGACTGGGCAGGCTAGGACTTCATCCCTTGGAGCACAGGAGGCTGAAGGGTGATATTGTAGAGGTGAATAAACTCGAGATGGGAATAGATAGTGAGATTCTTTTACTTCTTTTACTCAGAGTAGGGGAATCATGAACCTCAGGATACAGGTTTAAAGAGAGAGGGGCAACTATTTCACTCGAGGTGGTGGGCTTATGGATCGAGCTGCCAGAGGAGGTAGTTGAGGCAGGCAGGTACAATAGCAACATTTAAAAGACACTTGGACAGGAAAGGTTTAGAGGGATATGGGTCAAACGAAGGCAGGTGAGACTAGTCCGGATGGGGCATCTTGGTCAGCATGGACATGTTGGGCCGAAGGGCCTATCTTCATGCAGTATGACTCTATGACACTAAGCATGTGTAGGATAATACCCACACTTTGATATTGAAGCATATTATCAAAGTCAGATATGCTGCCGTCCCGAGTCAATTAGCTTGGCAGTGTTCATTTTAAACCCACAGATGACGATTTTGTGACCTCACTGGAAGCTGAACAATAGCTCTGAAGAATAATCTGAAGAAGGGTCTCGACCCGAACGTCACCCATTACTTCTCTCCAGAGATGCTGCCTGTCTCGCTGAGTTACTCCAGCTTTTTGTGTCTACCTTCCGAACAATAGCCGTTAAATCCTAATTTACCGAGGACAGTGGCTCAAAATCAAGTTAGGAAACAAGGTCCAAAGTTAAAGCAGGTGTAATGGGCCTGTCCCACTTAGGCGACTTTTTAGGCGACTGCAGGAGACTGTGCAGTCGCCACATGGTTGCCACATGTTCGCAGGTGGTTCCCTCATTATAGTCCCCGTGAATTTGTTAACATGTTGAAAAATTAGCGGCGACGAGAATGAAGCCGCCATGGAGAGTAGCGAGAATTCTCGAGCCATAGGTGGGTCGCCAGGAGGTCCTAGTGGGTTGCCAGGAGGTCCTAGTGGGTCGCCAGGAGGTCCTAGTGGGTTGCCAGGAGGTCCTAGTTGGTTGCCAGGAGGTCGAAGGTTCTCAGAGGTTCTCGTAGGTTGTAGCCGGTGCCGACCGATGAATTTCATTGGCTCATTGGGAAAAAAAGGTAAGCAGTAGTTTTCAGAACCAAGGATAACTGACCGGTAATGTTAAATGTCCGCCGAGCTTCACAGCTGTGTATCTCTGGCTTCTTAAAAGTTGTGTCCACTCCTTCTCCCCCCATCCCCCCCTCTCTTAAAGGACTTACCGTACACTGTGATTTAGTCCGTCTTTTTACAGCGCCAACCTTCCTGTTCATCGCTGTGTGTGTCTGTTTCACCTTGGCTTTGCACCGTGTGAATTTTTTAGACAGGGCCCCCCCCGCTTGCCCTGTCCCCCGCCTGCATAACGGGCTGGTGAAGGAAGTGATGTGTGTGTGTGTTTTACTCTGACAGTCGCCGTTCCAGTTGCCGATTTTTCAGGCGACTGCCGGCTACTTGACAGTCGTCGGCAGTCCGCTGAAAAATCGCGTAAGTGGGACAGGCCCATAAGTGTTTGCAAAAGAATCCTGCAGTGATCAACGCTGTAATTCCAGATCCACTTGTCTCAGTCATTCTCTTCTGGAAACATTCAGCACCAAAACCTGGTGACTCCTGCACGCAAAATGTGTAGGAAGGAACTGCAGATGCTGGTTTAAATCGAAGATAGACGCAAAATGCTGGAGTAACTCAGCGGGACAGGCAGCATCTCTGGAGAGAAGGAATGGGTGACATTTTGATTCGAGACTGATCAGCCTGAAGAATGGTCTCGACCCGAAACGTTACCCATTCCTTTTCTCCCGTAATGCTGCCTGTCCCGCGGAGTTGCTCCAGCATTTTGTGTCTATCTACGACTCCTGCACGCATCTTAGTGCACTATCTCTATGCATCTTGTACTAATCGGGGGATAGTGCTTCGGCATGCCAATACTTAACTGTAAGCAACAAAAAATAACTTCACTGTATGTCTCTCACAGTACATACGATTATAAAGAACCAAGATTGAAACTATAAGGAACAATTTTACAGAGATTTATCTAGTTTGAAAATGAGAATATATGCTCCCAGCCGTGAATTTAATAACAATAATAGCTGAGAAACTATTAATTACTCTCCCTACCTCCACAGCTGCCTAATGAAATGCATCACTTAAATTAATTAATGATTTCAATCATGAACTTTTTTGAAAAAATGTTACAATTCCCCTCATCTCCACAGAGCAGTGACCTGGGAGTGTGAAATCTGTATTATGTAGCAAGTAAGCAATTAATTGATTCGCAAATTACTTAAAGTTTGTTAAACCCAAGGGAGCAGTCAGACTAATGACAGGAGTCTTTTTTTTTTCCTCTCGTCCTCTGATTGTTTTTTAAAAAGCCGTCAATTTTTAGCCAGGTTACAGGGCACATCACTGTGCCGGTGAAACAGTGGTGCCTTTCCAACAAGTTAGCCCAGGTAGCGATAGATGGCAGAGTCGCTGTCAAACAGTGAACATAAGCGTTGGATAAGTGGCTGTTTCTCGTTGCCTGGTATCAGGCAGCCTAATCTCATCTCCTATTAGCAACTGCTGACATGCAGACACACAGTGTCTGGCTGATTTAAATAAAATAAAATGAAGATAGTTGTTTTAGGTCCCTTGGCTTTAGTCATTGCTATAAACATATGCTCCGCGTTCTCTGTCTTTCCATCTTATTTATGACTTTAATTTGTTGTGTGGGCTGCGTTAGAAATTAAATTTAATACAATTCTCAGAGGGACCCTGTCATATAATAACATGGTAATTTCTGTGTATCCTTTTGAAAAATGAGGAAATTAATTCCTCTTGACATGTTCTAATTATTCCAGTGTGAATGGCAAGCCTTCTCTCCTTGCCCCTGAAGTGGCTGCTTTACAACACTGAGGTGTTAACATTGACCAACCGTGCGGTTAATTTGAAACATGAGTTGACACCTTTCAACACACCTTAGTAATATGGGAGTGCTTTACAAAAATTAATTCACAACTTATTTAGCGGTTTAGCCTGGGGGTTAGATTTTTTTATCCCCCCCAGTCTGGTGGGTTGGTTTCTGAGAGGAATTTTTATAGATGCGATTTATTATATTGCTGCCTAACATTTTTATTAATTGCTCGAATATTTTATGGTATTAACAAATGGCGATTTACTTTCTCTTCTTCATTCAGTTTATAAAATAAACAGTTACGGAGCCTGGGAGGATTTATTCTTAGGGTATTCCCCCCCTAATAGATGGGAGAGAGGTGGGGGGGGGGTGGAAAAATGAAATAAACTGGCAGATTGAGCCGCTGCCTCTCAGCGCCAGAGACCTGGGTTCGATCCTGACCTGTGTGGAGTTTGCATATTCTCCCTGTGACAGCGTGGGTCTCCTCCAGGTGCTCAGGATTCCTCCCACATCACAAAGATGGGTCGGTGCGTTATTTGGCCCTCTGTAAACTGCCCCTAACATAGAGAGAGCGGGCCAGGCCAGGCAGCAACTCTGGAGAAAATGGAGAGTGACGGTTTGTGTCGGGACACTTCTTCATTTGGGTCTCTACCCGAATACGGCATCTGAGGAGGAGTGCCGACCGGAGGCGTCACTTCTCCACAGATGCTGCCCAACCCACTGAGTTACACCAGCACTTTGTGTTGTTTCACCAAAGAAAGTACCGTACGTGCTTTCTTGAACACCTCATCAGTGTGAAGGGACCAGGTTTGGTTGCTAGGAACTTGGAGCTGACCATCTCTGCAGCAGCTCCGGTGATGAGGACAGGGGTGTGTTCATCCCCTCACTCCCCGATGTCCACCACCAACTCGTTCATCCTGCAGGTAGACACAACAAGCTGGCGGAACTCAGCGGGACAGGCAGCAACTCTGGAGAGAAGGATCGGGGGAAGTTTCGGGTGGAGACCCTTCTTCAGATGATTGTTCATCCTGCTGCCAGCAAGCGCTAGGTTGTGGTCCTCACACCATGGTCCTTGATCAATCTCCTGTGTTGGAGATCGGGCCGACAAGACTGGGATGGTCAGCAAACCTAAAGCCGTGTTGGCCTTGTACTTCACAAGTTCACAAGTTCGCAAGTTATAGGAGTAGAATTAGGCCGTTCGGCCCATCGAGTCTACACCACCATTCAATCATGACCGATCTCTGCCTCCTAATCCCATTTTCCTGCCTCCTCCCATTACCCTTGACACCCGTTCTAATCAAGAATTTATCTATCTCTGCCTTAAAAATATCCACTGACTTGTCCTCCACTGCCCTCTGTGGCTATGAGTTCCACTGATTAACTACCCTCTGACTAAAGAAGTTCCTCCTCACCTCCTTTCTAAAAGAGCACCCTTTATTGCTTGGTCAAGATAGACAAAATGCTGGAGTAACTCGGCGGGTCAGACGGCATCTCTGGAGAAAAGGAATCGGGTCGAGACCCTTCCTCAAGGTTGTACTTGGTCACACAGGTCATGGGTGTAGAAGGAGTAGAGTGAGTGAGTGATTGACCACGCCATGAGTGTCAGGCTGGGCGACAATGTCATGACCAACTCAAACTGACCCAAGTCTGCCGATCAAGGAATGACTGACAGCTGGTGATCTCTTCAACATATCTGAACCAAGGACGCGGCGTTCTCTTTGCTGCTCCTTTCTTTCTGTATTTTTAGAAAGTAACATTGATACCGTGTTAGCTCAGGCTACGTATAATATTGCATTTCCCGTCACATGCATTGTGAAATGTGGCATTGGGTTTCACTTGTCTGCTCACTGACACTCAAGGAGAAATTGGTTTGGAAGTAGACTGGCGGTGGGTATCTGAAAGACAATTACAAAACCTATAATAGATACAAGGAACTGCAGATGCTGGTATACAAAAAAAAGACACAAGGTGTTGGAGTACCCCCAATGGGTCAGGAAGCATCTCTGGAGAACATGGATAGGTGACGTTTCAGTCCTGACCTGAAATGTCACCGATCCAATAGTTTAGTTTATTATTGTCACGTGTGCCGAGGTACAGCAAAAAGCTTTTTTGTTGCATGCTATCCAGTCAGCGGAAAGACTATACATGATTACAATCAAGCCCTCCACAGTGTACAGATACAAGATACAGGGAATAACGTTTAGTGCAAAATAAAGTACAGTAAAGTCGGATTAAAGATAGTCTAAGGGTCTCCAATGAGGTAGATGGTGGGTCAAGACTGCTCTCCAGTTGATTTGATGGTTCAGTTGCCTGATTACATCTGGGAAGAAACTGCCTGAATCTGGAGGTGTGTGTTTTTATACTTCTGTACCTCATGCCTGATGGGAGAGGGTGGAAGAGGGAGTGACCTCTTGATTTTGCTGGTGGTGTGAAGGGTAGATGGAGTCTATGGAAGGGAGAGTGGTTTGTGTGATAGTCTGGGCTGCATCCACATCTCCCAGCGATTTATTGCGATTTTGGATGGAGCTGTTCCCAAACCTTACGGTGATGCGTCCCTTTAAAATGCTTTCTACGGCGTAGAAGTTGGTGAGAGTTGTTGGGGATTTGCTGAACTTTACTAAGCCTTGTAAGGAAGTCGAGGCGTTAGTGTGCTTTCTTGGCTGTTGCTTTAATAATGGGTGGTCCAGGACAAATTTCTGGTGGTATTTCCGCCTAAGAACTTGAAGCTTTCAAACATCTCTACTTTGGCGCTGAGAATGTATACCGTGATGTGTGTACCGTTTCAGTTCCATCACTATCTCCTTTGTCTTGCTGACATTGAGAAAAAGGTTGTTGTCTTGGCACTAGGTTACGAGGTTCTCAATTTCCTTCCTGTACTCCGTCTCGTCATTATTTCAACTCCTCCCAAACACTTCCAGCACTTTGTGTTTTGTTCAAGATTCCAGCATCTGCAGTTCCCTGTGTCTCCTAAGGTGGCTTTTCATCCCGTTTCAGTTCCTTGAAAAAAGACACAGAGTGCTGGAGTAACTCAGCGGGTCAGGCAGCATCTGTGGAGAACATGGATAGGTGACGTTTCACAGAGTGCTGGAGTAACTCAGCGGGTCAGGCAGCATCTGTGGAGAACATGGATAGGTGACGTTTCACAGAGTGCTGGAGTAACCCAGCTGGTCAGGCAGCATCTGTGGAGAACATGGATAGGTGACTCAAGACTTGAGTCTGATGAAGGGTTCTGACCCGAAACATCACCCACCCATGTTCTCCAGAGATGTTGCCTGACCCACTGAATTACTCCAGCACTCTGTGTCTTTTTTTGTAAACTAGTGTCTGAAGTGCCTTGCTTCTCAATTCCTTGAAAGTTTTGCTGTGTTTGTTGGCATTTGAACAGGAGAAGTATTTGTTTGCAAGGGAGCATGTGGAGGAGGAAACAAACACTTTCACAATGTCACATCAGTGGGACGCGGCCAGCTGGCGTTCGGCATGGCTTGTGGGGAAAAGTTTCATTTGGATGCAGTTATCAGTTCCATTACAACTTCGAACAGTTTGTTTGTTTAACGAGCTGCATGGCAGGGAGTGGGTGCGGCAAGGGAGTGCTGCCAAAATGTATGTGGATAGGGAGAGAGACTGAGGCAACGTTGCTAAGTTCTCTGCTGCGACTCACTGAACTCGCTACACGGTGACATAGCCGTAGAGTTGCTGCCTTGCATCGCTTGCAGCGCCAGAGACCCGGGTTCCATCCCGACTACAGGTGCTGCCTGTACGGAGTTTGTACCTTCTCCCCGTGACCACGTGGGTTTTCTCTGAGATCTTCGGTTTCCTCCCACACTCCAAAGACGTACAGGTTTGCAGGTTAATTGGCTATTTGGTATAAGTATAAATTGTCCCTAGTGTGTGTAGGATAGTGTTAATGTGAGGGGATCACTGGTCGATGCGGACTCGGTGGGCCGAAGGGCCTGTTTCCACACTGTATCTTTAAACTAAACGAAACTAAACTCAGTGGAGAGAGACTTGGAGGATATGTCATACAAGTGCTGCCACCATTACACCACTGTTACACCGGGATAAACTAGATTGAGATTGGGAAATATTGTCCCCTGTCTCTCACTGTTAGGGTTCTGAAGAACGGTATCGACCCGAAACGTCACCACATTCCTTCTTTCCAGAGATGCTGCCTGTCTCGCCGAGTTACTCCAGCACTTTGCATCTATCTTCAGTGTAAACCAGCATCTGCAGTTCCTTCTGTTTTCAATATAATTCCATCACCTTTCCATACACCATGCAATGTCTTTAGTCTTGAGAGATACAGCACTGTACAAGCTGGAAGGGAGATTGGGGCAGGACAAAAACGGCAAGTGAATTGGTACAATAATAAACTTAACCCTAATCTAAAATAAAGGATGATAATCTTAAAAACATCTCATGCGCTACATCGTGAAACACTTGGCTTTGGACTTCGGAGAGACAGTTCAGAAACAGATCCCTCCTCCCATTGAGTTTGCGCCGACCATCAAAATTGCTTTTGGGTGTGAGAGGAAACTGGAGTATCCAGAGAAAGCCCGCGCAGTCGTAGGGAGAACGTACAAACTCTGTGCTGACAGCACCCGTAGTCAGGTTCGAACCCAGGTCACTGGCGCTGTAAGGCGGCAACTCTATTGCTGCACCACTGAGCTGTGGTAGAGTTGAAATAGAATAGAACTTGATTGATTGAAAGATACATGTTACAAAATGTTTCCTTGTGAATATTTAATTTAATGTAGAGAGACAGCATGGAGGTAGGCCGCTCGGCCCACTGAGACCATGCTGACCAGCGTTCACCCGTTCATATAGTTCTATGTTCTCATGCACTCCCTACACTGTACGGGCAATTTACAGAGGGCCCAATTGACCTACAAACCTGCACATCTTTAGGATGTGGGAGGAAACCGGAGCACCTGTAGGAAACCCACGCAGTCAGAACGAGAACATGCAAACTCCACACAGACAGCACCCATGGTCAGGATCGAACCCGGGTCTCTAGTACTGTGAGGCAGCAGCTCTACCAGCTGCACAATTTTTCTTGAGTAATAGGATAACAACGATCATCTTGCAATGATTAAACATCTGTATTTTATATTGCACTTAGATGTAATGGAACATTAAAAAAGATAATTGGTCCAGCAATGGAACATCTTTAAAATTATAAATATGAGTAAAGTTCAATTGAACTAAGCAATTACAGATGCTTTTCTCTGCTAGACGTAGCATCATCGTTATGCATTGTCAATCTGTTGTAAGGTACTCAAAGCACAGTGGTGCAGTGGGTAGAGCTGCTGCCTAACAGCACCAGAGGGCCAGGTTCGATCCTGACCTCGGGTGCTGTCTGTGTGAATTTTGCATCTTCTCCCTGTGGCCACGTGGATTTCCTCCGGGTGCTCCAGTCATCTCCCACATCCCAAAGACCTGTGGATTTGTTGGTTAATTTGGCTCTGTAACGCACAAGACCAAGTCCTTCAGCCGACATTGTCTGTGCCAAGACAAACTTTTATCTGCCTGCACATAATCAGTATCTCTCCATTTCCTGCATATCCATGTGCCTATCCACAGGACTCATAAACATCACTATTGGATCTGCCTCCACCACCACCCCCGGCAGCCAGTTCCAGGCACCAATCACCCTCAATGCAAAAAATACTTCCCCCACACACTCCTTTATACTTTGCCCCTCTCACCTGAAAGCTGTGCCCTCTAGTCTTTGATTTTTCCACTCTGGGAAATAAGTTGTGACTGTCTACCCTATCTATGCCATTCATAATTTTATCAGGTCTCCTCGTAACCTCCAGCGTTCCAGAGACAACAATGGAAGTTTGTCCAACCTCTCCCTGTAGCTAATTGCCCTAATCCAGGCATCATTCTGGTAAACCTCCTCCGTACTCTTCCCAAAGCCTCCACATCCTTCCTGTAAATGGGGTGACCAGAACTGCATGCAACACTCCAAATGTGGCCTCACCAAAGTCCTATAAAGCTCCATCATGACTTCCTAACTTTTATGCTCAGTGCCCCAAACTATGCAAGCAAGCATACCAAACTCTTTCTTTATATGTAGGGAGTGGATGCAAAAGTGGGATAACTGGTGTCAGCGGATGATCGATGGTTGGCAGTGATTCAGTGGGCCGAAGGGCCTGTTTCAATGCTGTCTCTGTAAACTAAACTCAAACTAGGTTGGCTGGAACAAGCAGGAACATTTGATCAGATTTGGGGTTCAGATCAGCCAGGGTCTTACTGAACAAGCTCGATGGACAAGAGATCTTCCCGAGTTCCGAGTTCTACGTGTAAGAAGGAACTGCAGATGCTGGTTTACACTGAAGATAGACCCAACATGCCCCACAGAATGTACAAAATGTAACACAATGGACAGGCAGCATCCCTGGAGAAAAAGGAATAGGTGAAGTTTTGGGTCGAGACCCTTCTTCAGACTGAGAGTCAGGGGAGAGGGAAACTTGAGATATAAGAAAGGTAAAAGAACAAAAGAATGAAAGGTGTGAAAAGAACCAATCATGGCCGACAATAATGATTAAGGAAAGGTGGAGCCCACAATGCTTTACTGTTGGCTGTGGAAGAGGTGATAACGAGGGGGTTTGAACAGTCAAACTAAGCACTAAGCTTTCCCTTTCCCCTGACTCTCAGTCAGAAGAAGGGTCTCGACCCTCAACATCACCTATTCCTTTATCTCCAGCCATTCTGCCTGACCCGTTGAGTTACTCCATCCTTTTGTGTCATCTTCCGAATTCTTATGTTCTTTTGCTCAAACGTAAGGCACTTATCAGCAAAAGAATAACAGCGCTGGCTCGGATAGCAGCCGTCCTGGCACCTGTTGTTGTCTGGATGATAATAGGAGTTGTGGCAGAGGGCACGCAGACATTAGTCAGGCTCTGGTCCCATGCTGTTGAGACATCTGTGTACTTCTGTTGCCTTATCTCAAGCATCGAGGACTGTAGGAAGCATGAAAGGCACAAGATTTATTGTCAAATGAATCCAAAGCCCCAGCAACCTTCTGCGCAGAAATTATTTGAAGCAAGTTGTTTGGGGCGGCACAGTGGCGCAGCAGTAGAGTTGCTGCTTCACAGTGCCAGAGACCCAAGTTTGATCCTGACTACGGGTGCTGCCTGTACGGAGTTTGTACTTTCTTCCTGTGACCACGTTGGTTTTCTCTGGGTGCTCCGGTTTCCTCCCATACTCCAAAGACGTACAGGTCTGTAGGTTACAAAAAGCTGTGGTTTAAACCAGCATCTGCAGTACACAGGTTTGTAAGTTACTTGGCTTTGGTAAAAAAAAATTAAATTGTCCCTAGTATGTAGGATAGTGTTAAGGGCCTGTTCCACTGTACGAGGTAATTCAAGAGTTCTCCCGAATTTTCCCCTGATTCGAACTCGGAGAATGTCCGTAGTGGGTCCGTAGGAATTCGTGGATGTCTCGTAGCGGCTCGTACGAGTAAAAAGTTTTTTTAAATTTCATCACGAGTATTTTTTTACTCGTGGACATTTTTCACAGTGTTGAAAAAACGTCACGAGTTTACCGGATTTCCCGAGTATCTACGAGCCGCTACGAGACATCCACGAACTCCTACGGACCCGCTACGGACATTCTCCGAGTTCGAATCAGGGGAAAACTCGGGAGAATTCTTGAATTGCCTCATACAGTGGGACAGGCCCTTTATTGTATGGGCTGATCATTGGTCGGCGCAGACTTCGTGGGCTGAAGGGCCTATTTCTGTGCTGTCTCTCTAAAGTCTAAAGTTAAGTATTTCGTAATGAGATGTTTTTATGATTATTGTAGTTTGTTTTCGATTAAGTTAAGGTTTATCATTGTCAAATTGTACCAATTCACTTGCCAGTCTTAGTCCTGCCCCACCATTCTCCCTCAAAACCCACAACATATCCCCCTCTCATGTATCCACCTTTCACTCACCAGGCTTCATCGAAAATAAACTACAATAATCATAAAAACATCTCATTACGAAATACTTAACTTTAAACTTTAGAGTCCAGAACCAGTGGCCACAGTTTAAGAATAAGGGGTAAGCCATTTAGAATGGAGATGAGGAAACACTTTTTCACCCAGAGAGTTGTGAGTCTGTGGAATTCTCTGCCTCAGAGGGCGGTGGAGGCAGGTTCTCTGGATACTTTCAAGAGAGAGCTAGATAGGGCTCTTAAAGATAGCGGAGTCAGGGGGATATGGGGAGAAGACAGGAATGGGGTGCTGATTGTGGATGATCAGCCATGATCACATTGCATGGCGGTGCTGGCTCGAAGGGCCGAATGGCCTACTCCTGCACCTATTGTCTATTGTCTATTGTCTATCACCTATCCATATTCTCCAGAGATGCTGTAGAGATGCAGAAAGCTTTTTGCATTCATCTTTTAACAGTTTTTGCAGCTATGCAAACAGATCAGATAATACCACACATAAATACAATCAAGTCAAACTCCAGTACAATATGTAGAGCAAAGGGGAAGATACAGAGTGCAGAATACAGTTCTCAGCATTGTAGGGCATCAGTTCCAGAGACAAAGTCCAATGTCCGCAATGGGGTAGAGGTGAATCAGACAGTACCCTAGCTCATGAAAGGGCTGTTCAGAGGTCTGATAACAGAGGGGAAGTAGCTGTTCCTGAGCCTGGTGGTGTATGATTATTGTTTTAATTAGCAATATGCAACAATAAATGATTTCTACTGAATGGAAAGATAGTTTCCTTTTCCTTTGCGTCTTTGATGTATTTGCTTTGTTGGGGTTCAAGAGTTTATATTCCATTCCCCACTATGGGCCCGTGCAAACTCCTCATCAAACTCGCGGAATTGGGTCTCTGCTCATCCCAGTGTAAATGGATCCTTGACTTCCTCATCGACAGACCACAGTCAGTGTGAATTGTCAGCAACGATTCCTCCTTGATAACCATCCACACAGGATCACCTCAGGGCTGCGTGCTCAGCCCCCTGCTCTACTCACTCTACACCCATGGCTGTCCAGCCAGACACAGTTCCAATGCCATCTTTCAATTCACTGACGATACCTGCGTTGTTGGATAATGGTGATCGCAGTATACGAGGGATTGCACAGTGGCGCAGCGGTAAAGCTGCTGCCTCACGGCGCCAGAGACCCAGGGAATATCCTGACCGGGTGCTGTCTGAATGCAGTTTGCACGTTCTCCCTGTGACCACATGGGTTTCCTCCGGTTGTTCTGGTTTCCTTCCACATCCCCAAAGCGTGCGGGTTTGTAGGTTAATTGGCCCCCTGTAAATTGCCTCCATTGTATAGGAGTAATCACTGGTCGGCACGGGCTCGGCGGGCCGAAGGGCCTGTTTCCACGTGGTATCTCTAAACTAAACTAAAACCAAAACTAAAATTAAGGGAGAAAAAATCATAAAATCACAAACTCCTGAAGATTGTTCCAACCCAAAACATCACCTAACCTTTCCCTCCGCAGATACTGCCTAAGGTCCTCCAGCACTTTGTGTTCTACTAAAGATTCCAGCATCTGCACTTCCTTGTGTCATCTCCCGCTTCACAACAGTTTGTTGTGGGAATTTCAGAAGAGCCCACTGTCCTGTAAATTCCTTCCCTTCACGCATCCCGTGCCTTGCCCCAAACATCCCTACCTCCCCCTCCCCCCCCCCCCTGATCCCACCCCCCACCATAGTCTTTTGGCCCTCATTACCCCAGCCCTGAATGTCCAGGTTCTAATCCATCCCTCCCCAATATTCACTGCCTCCATGTTCACCCAAAGTGGCCTGTGTCCACTTACTCCATTCCTGGGTGTATGGAACCAGCTGCTGGAGGAGGCAGTTGAGGCAGGGACTATCACAACGTTTAAGAAGCAATTAGACAGGTACATGGATAGGGTAGGTTTCGAGGGATATGGGCCAAATGAAGGTAGGTGTTGGGGCGTGTAGATGGGGCCTGTTTCCACATTGTATCACTCTAGGACTCCCAAAACCAGTCTTTGAAAGAAGTATCACTCAGGCAACGTTTAGTTCAGTTTCACTTTTAGTTTATGGTCATGTGTTCCGAGGTACAGTGAAAAGCATTTGTTGCGTGCTAACCAGTCAGCGGAAAGACTATACATGATTACAATCGAGCTAGTCACAGTTTCCAGATACATGATAAGGGAATAACGTTTAGTGCAAGATAAAGCCAGTAAAGACCCATCAAAGATAGTCTGAGGATCCCCGATGAGGTAGATAGTAGCTCAGGACCGCTCTCTAGTTGTGGTAGGATGGTTCAGTTGCCTGATAACAGCTGGGAAGAAACTATCCCTGAGTCTGGAGGTGTGCGTTTTCACACTTCTATACATTTTGCCCAATGGGAGAGGGAGAAGAGGGAGTAGCCAGGGTGTGATCCTTGATTATGCTGGTGGTCTAATCACATCATAATTTATATCACAAATATGTGAAGAAGCTTGATCCTCAAGCACGATTGATGTTTTTATGCTACGTCAATCGGCCCATTTAGCACTGCCATTGGGGCATTGGAAAGTTTGGGCAATGTGGGTCAGTATATCACTAGACACCATGTACCGTACTTGTTGAGAACAGTACATCCATTGTACATCTATAATCAGCGCATTGTATCCCAGATCTATTACACGATGAACAACTTCTGATTGAAGCTATCGTGGTTTATTGCTCCATGCACTTTGTGGTTGCCTTGAGGAGATAATCTGGCATTTAGAAGAACATGTGTAGGAAGGAACTGCAGATGCTGGTTTAAACCGAAGATAGACACTAAAAGCTGGAGTAACTCAGCAGGACAGGCAGCATCTGTGGAGAGAAGGAATGGGTGACATTTCAGATCGAGACCCTTCTTCAGACAGAGACCAGTCTGAAGAAGTCATCGGGAATGGATTCAGAGGGAAGGAGGTGGAGATGTGAACACTGGAATTATTTAAGAAACAGTGGGTTTCTGTGGTTGTGGAAATCTAATGTTTTCCACGTGTCTGTTGAGATAAATAGAGTAACATTTTCATCTGTATCTAACTTGTGACTTTTCAGAGGTAATTAGAAGCAGCACCTATATCTGGGGATAGACACAAAAAGCTGGGGTAACTCAGCGGGACAGGCAGCATCTTTGCAGGGAAGGATTGGGTGACGTTTTGGGTCGAGACCCTTCCTCAGACCTATATCTGGTTTTAGCTTCAGTTTAAACTCAAATGTGGGTCCCTTCCCATTCCCACACTGACTTTTCTGTCCTGGACCTCCTCCATTGCCAGAGTGAAACTACAAGCAAACTGGAGAACTGGAGGAGCAGCACCTCCTATTCCACTTAGATAGCTAAAAACCCGGCGGTACGAACTGTAATTCTACAATTTTAGGCAATTACTATTAGCAACCTCCCCTCCACCCCCTTCTCCATGTCTCCCTCCCACCCCCCTCTATCCTGTGCCCCACTTGGATTTGCACCCATTTCTCCCACATATTGGTAGATCTTGAACCAAAATATTCATTGAACAGACTGACTTCCTACACAGTGCGGCACAGTGCCAGAGACCTGGGTTCGATCCTGCCCTTGGGTGCTACAGTATGTGTGTGTGGAGTTTGCACGTTCTCCATGGCTTTCTACCGGGTGCTCCAGTTCCCTCCCACATCCCAAAGACGTACAGGTTTATAAGTTAATTGGCCCCTAGTCTGTAGGGAGTGGAGAGAAAGTGGGATAATGTAGGACTAGTGTGAACGTGTGATCGATGGTCACCTTGGACCCGGTGGGCCGAAGGGCCTGTGTCCATGCTGTATCTCTAAACTAAACTACAAACCACTACCAACATCTGCCATTTGTCTCAGCGTCAAAGGAAAGTTTGAATTATTTTAAGCAAGTTAATCATAAATGATGTCAGATGAAGTTGAGAGAAGAGCAGTAATATTTATTTCAGTCCATATATTTTTGGTCAATACTAGAACATGTCGCCTAATAAAGAAACTACATTTCATGTGCAAAGACTGGAATAAGGAAAGAAGAAGATATATTCGTTTAGCACTTAGTACATCTCTGAGAAGTATTTAAAAGTCTGTCAATTGCAATGAATTACTTCCCATAAAGGCCAGTGCTTCTTGGTATTTGGACAGTTGCAAGAGTTATTTTATGTGGAGCAAGTTTCATGTACAGCAGTGAAATGGATGGGCATTTTAACCAACACACAAAGTGCTCAGTGAGGAACTGAGGAACTCAGTGGGTCAGGCAGTATCTGTGGAGGGAGACTGCGTTTCGTGTTGGGTGGGGGTGGGACAAATCCTGGCAAGTAATAGATGGTGGTCTGCCTAGGCCTATGTGATCTCCCAGTTGCTAAACACAGAAACATAGAAACATAGAAACATAGAAAATAGGTACAGGAGTAGGCCATTCGGCCCTTCGAGCCTGCACCGCCATTCAATATGATCATGGCTGATCATCCAACTCAGTATCCCGTACCTGCCTTCTCTCCATACCCCCTGATCCCCTTAGCCACAAGGGCCACATCTAACTCCCTCTTAAATATAGCCAATGAACTGGCCACAACTACCTTCAGTGGCAGAAAATTCCACAGATTCACCACTCTTTGTGTGAAAAATGTTTTTCTCATCTCGGTCCTAAAAGACTTCCCCCTTATCCTTAAATTGTGACCCCTTGTTCTGGACTTCCCCAACATCGGGAACGATCTTCCTGCATCTAGCCTGTCCAACCCCTTAAGAATTTTGTAAGTTTCTATAAGATCCCCCCTCAATCTTCAAACTTCTAGCGAGTACAAGCCGAGTCTATCCAGTCTTTCTTCATATGAAAGTCCTGACATCCCAGGAATCAGTCTGGTGAACCTCCTCTGTACTCCCACTATGGCAAGAATGTCTTTCCTCAGATTAGTAGACCAAAACTGTACGCAATACTCCAGGTGTGGTCTCACCAAGACCCTGTACAACTGCAGAAGAACCTCCCTGCTCCTATACTCAAATCCTTTTGCTACGAATGCTAACATACCATTCGCTTTCTTCACTGCCTGCTGCACCTGCATGCCTACTTTCAATGACTGGTGTACCATGACACCCAGGTCTCGTTGCATCTCCCCTTTTCATGAATCGGCCACCATTCAGATAATAGTCTACTTTCCTGTTTTTGCCACCAAAGTAGATAACCTCACATTTATCCACATTGTACTGCATCTGCCATGCATTAGCACACTCACCCATCCTATCCAAGTCATCTTGCAGCCTCCTAGCATCCTCCTCACAGCTAACACTGCCCCCCAGCTTCGTGTCATCCGCAAACTTGGAGATGTTGCATTCAATTCCCTCGTCCAAATCATTAACATATATTGTAAATAGCTGGGGTCCCAGCACTGAGCCTTGCGGTACCCCACTAGTCACTGCCTGCCATTCTGAAAAGGACTCGTTTACTTCTACTCTTTGCCAGCCAGTTCTCTATCCACATCAATACTGAACCCCCAATACCATGTGCTTTAAGTTTGCATACTAATCTCTTATGTGGGACCTTGTGGAAAGCCTTCTGAAAGTCCAAATATAACACATCCACTGGATCTCCCTTATCCATTCTACTAGTTACATCCTCGAAAAATTCTATAAGATTCGTCAGACATGATTTACCTTTTATAAATCCATGCTGACTTTGTCCAGTGATTTCACCACTTTCCAAATGTGCTGCTATCCCATCTTTAATAACTGACTCTAGCATTTTCCCCACTACCGATGTTAGACTAACTGGTCTGTATTTCCCCGTTTTCTCCCTCCCTCCCTTTTTAAAAAGTGGGGTTACATTATCTACCCTCCAATCCTCAGGAACTACTCCAGATTCTTAAGAGTTTTGAAAAATTATCACTAATACATTCACTATATCTGGGGCTACTTCCTTAAGTACTCTGGGATGCAGCCTATCTGGCCCTGGGGATTTATCGGCCTTTAATCCATTCAATTTACCTAACACCGCTTCCCGGCTAACCTGGATTTCACTCAGTTCCATCTCATTTGACCCCCGGTCGCCTGCTATTTCCGGCCAATTATTTATGTCTTCCTTAGTGAAGACAGAACTAAAGTAGTTATTCAATTGGTGGTACACAAATATGCTGGAGAAATTCAGCGGGTGCAGCAGCATCTATGGAGCGAAGGAAATAGGCAACGTTTCATGCCGAAACCCTTCTTCAGAGTTTCTCCAGCATTTTTGTGTAGCTCCATAGATGCTGCTGCACCCGCAGAGTTTCTCCAGCATTTTTGTGTACCTTCGATTTTCCAGCATCTGCAGTTCCTTCTTAAACACATAGTTATTCAATTGGTCTGCCATGTCCTTGTTCCCCATGATCAATTCACCTGTTTCTGACTGCAAGGGACCTACATTTGTTTTAATTAATCTTTTTCTCTTCACATATCTATAAAAACTTTCGCAGTCAGTTTTTATGTTCCCTGCCAGTTTTCTTGCATAATCTATTTTCCCTTTCCTAAT
The DNA here is from genome assembly GCA_038087875.1 of Malacoraja senta. Taxonomy (NCBI): domain Eukaryota; kingdom Metazoa; phylum Chordata; class Chondrichthyes; order Rajiformes; family Rajidae; genus Malacoraja; species Malacoraja senta. Next base: position 44,371,407 of record CM075979.1, on the reverse strand, counting down.
TAATCCCTTTGTCCTCCTCTGCTGGACTCTGAATTTCTCCCAGTCCTCTGGTAGGCTGCTTTTTCTGGCTAATTTGTATGCTTCATCTCTTGTTTTGATACTATCCCTGATTTCCCTTGTTATCCGCGGATGCACTACCTTCCCTGATGTATTCGTTTGCCAAACTGGGATGAACAATTTTTGTAGTTCATCCATGCAGTCTTTAAATGCCTTCCATTGCCTATCCACCGTCAACCCTTTAAGAATCAATTGCCAGTCTATCTTGGCCAATTCACGTCTCATACCCTCAAAGTTACCTTTCTTTAAGTTCAGAACCCTTGTTTCTGAATTAATTATGTCACTCTCCTTCCTAATGAAGAACTCAACCATATTACGTTCACTCTTGCCCGAGGGGCCACGCACAACAAGACTGCTAACTAACCCTTCCTCATTACTCAATACCCAGTCTAGAATAGCCTGCTCTCTCGTTGGTTCCTCTACATGTTGGTTTAGATAACTATCCCGCATACATTCCAAGAAATCCTCTTCCTCAGCACCCCTGCCAATTTGATTCACCCAATCTATATGTAGATTGAAGTCACCCATTATAACTGTTTTACCTTTGTTGCATGCATTACTAATTTCCTGTTTGATGCCATCCCCAACTCCACTACTACTGTTAGGTGGCCTGTACACAACTCCCGCTCGCGTTTTATGCCCCTTAGTGTTTCGCAGCTCTACCCATATCGATTCCACATCCTCCAAGCTAATGTCCTTCCTTTCTATTGCGTTAATCTCCTCTCTAACCAGCAACGCTACCCCACCTCCTTTTCCTTTCTGTCTATCCTGAATATTGAATATCCCTGGATGTTCAGCTCCCAGCCTTGGTCACCCTGGAGCCATGTCTCCGTGATCCCAACTATATCATATTCATTAATAACTATCTGCACATTCAACTCATCCACCTTATTACGAATGCTCCTTGCTAAACACTGTAACTCCCCCTCCCATTCCCACATTGACCTTTCTGGTGTGGGCCTACTCCACCATCAGAGTGAAGCCCAATGCAAATTGGAGGAACAGCAACTCATATTTCGCTTGGGCAGCTTACAACCCAGCGGTATGAATATTGATTTTTCTAACTTCAAGTAACCTTTGCATCCCCTCTCACTCCGTTCCTCCCCCTTCCTAGTTCTCCAACTAGTTTCACTGACCTGCTAATATTTTACTGATCGTATGCCTTGTTGTCACCTTCACCTCAGCTAATAATGAACCATTCTGCAATTCCTAGATCGTCACCTTTGATGTCTCATTTTCACATCTTAACCTTCCATATCTCTGTGTCTCCCTCACCGCTGTTCTGCAGCAAGAGATGGGATTAGAAAGTAGAAACAAAGAACTGCAGATGCTGGTTTACCAAGGAAAGACAATGTGCTGGAGTAACTCAGCAGGTCAGGCAGCATCTCTGGAGAACGTGTATAGATGGGAGTTTGCATCAGGACCCTTCCTCAGTCCAAAGAAGGGTCCCGACACGAAATGTCACCTATCCATGTTCTCCAGCGATGCTGCCTGGCTCACTGAGTTACTCCAGCACTTTGTGCAAGAGATGGGATGAATTGATTAATTTCTAGCAAATGAGATGGGTATGTCATCTGAACCTATTCCTGAGCTTACATTTAACTTTTGAACAATGATGGAAGCTTTCCTGTTGCAGGGCTAACTCCATGGACCTGCCTTTTTTCTCATTGATCTTTGCCCCTGTACACTGCTGATCTTATTACAGCAAGGATGCGGAAGCTTTGGAGAGGGTGCAGAAAAAGTTTACCAGGATGCTGCCTGAATTAGCGTTTATTAGCTACAGGGAGAGGTTGGACAGACTTGGACTGTTTTCTCTGGAGTGTCAGAGGTAGAGGGTAGACCTGTTAGATGTATAAAGAATTATGAGAGGTATTATAGGGGAAATAGTCAGAACTTGTCAGGGCGGTACAGTGGTGCAGCAGTAGAGTTCCGGGTTCGATCCTGACTACGGGTGCTGTCTGTACAGAATTTGTCTGTTCTCCCCGTGACCTGCGTGAGTTTTCCCCGGGAGCTCCAGTTTACTCCCATGCTCCAAAAACGTACAGTTTTGTAGGTTAATTGGGGTGGTAAAATTGTAAATTGTCCCAAGTGTGTAGGATAGTGTTAGTGTATGGGGATCGCTAGTCGGCATGGATTCGGTGGGCCAAAGGGCCTGTTTCCGCGCTGTATCTCTAAACTAAACTAAACTAAACTAAACCTTTTACCCAGGATGGAAATATCAAATATTAGAGGGCATAGCTTTAAGGTGAGAGGGGAGAAGTTTACAAGAGGTGTTGGAGGCAAGTTTTCTTGTACAGAGAGGGTGGTGAGTGTGTGGAATGAGCTGCCAGGGGTGGTGGTGGAGGCAGATACCATAGTGGCATTTAAGAGGATTTTAGATAGGCACATGGATATGCAGGGAATGGAGGGATGTGGATCATGTGCATGCAGAGGAGGTTATTTTTCTTGGCATCATTTCCTGTGCTGTATTGTTCTATAGTCTGTGGTCTATTGAATGAAACAAGCCAACTAGGCCTATGATTGTTAGATGAAACCATCTCTCCTGCAATTACATTGCATTTCAATCTCCTGCATGCAACTGCTGAGGACACTGGGAGATGTAGTCCACAACTCGCCTACCAAAGGACAAGGTTACACTTGAAATGATTAAGAAAAGCTACATTTTGTGATGTTTAAAATGAGAAGATTGTACTGACTACAAGCCTAGTATACGCATATTGAGGCCTGATAAGTGGACATCCTGTTCTCTCTTTACATGCATTAGTAAATTATTTGCATTGAAATGTCAGATTAGAGAATTGGAACAGATAAAGTACACATTACAGAGCATTTAAACAAATTATTGGGCAATAACCTTGGAAACATTGCACGAAAATATTTTTCAATATGTATATGTTTTGTCATAGAAAGGTATCAGGCAAAACGTTTCCATCTAAAGTCTGAACTAATAAATTTAGTATTACTGTACATTGTGAACAATTATTTACTTGCTATCAGATAATGAACAAGGATGTTTGGTCAAAGATCCACTGGTTATATTCTAATCTTTGCAAATATTGATTGAGTGTGCTCAAAATAGATTCCCGTTAACAAGATGAGCTTTATTTCATGAAATAGAATATGCTCCAAGTAAAATTAAAATTAAACAGTACTTTTGAAATGAATTGTCATCGTTGTACAATCACGAAGGTTGAAGTTCAAAAGGACATATTGGTGGGGTTCCCTCTCTTCTGTATCCACCTATCACTCATCAGCTTTCATCCTGCCCCTCTGCTCTTCCAGCTGTCTCCCCCTCCCCCCCATCACAATCAGTCTGAAGAAGGGTCTCAACCTGAAACGTCACCTATCCATGTTCTCCAGAGATGCTGCATGACTCGCTGAGTTACTCCAGCACTTTGTGGTTTTTTTTAAAGAAATTTCTTAAAATCATAAGAGCGTAAGGTGCTTGTTGGGCCATGGATTGGTTTGTAAGTTTAATGAGCCAATATATGATTAAATCATTGCTTTGTCAGGGCTAGCATTTACAGGTGAGGTGTTGGTCTTTCCAAGTGTGGTGACATTTTGGTCTACAGGCCAGTTTAGTTTATTATTGTCACGTGTACCAAGGTACAGTCCAACCAATTTGCTGTCCAAATCAGATAATATCATACATAGATACAATCAAGCCAAATTCAAACACGATAGGTAGAGCAAAGGGGAAGATACAGTGCAGAATATAGTTCTCAGCATTGTAGCGCATCAGTTCCAGAGACAAAGTCCAATGTCCGCAATGGGAGTCATTATTATATGAGTTAAATTAATAAGTGTTAGCTTTATCGGGAAATTTAAAATATTGAATGACGCCATTATCAATTGACTTTAAATCAGATTCAAAGACTAGAAGATATAATCATTTTGATTTCATTTAGATTTGATTCATTTTTATTTGAATACCCAAATATCATTGACCTTTTCTTACCCAAACTCAAATCTGTCTGTTGTTTCATGCATAATAGGTAATAAAGAACAGTTAGAGATAGCAGCACTATTTTCCAATCTAAAGCGGTACTGTAAGCCAAACCTTTCCTACAGGGCAGCACAGTGGTAGAGTTGCTGCCTTCTTCTTCTTCTTGCATAGTGCACAGCCTAAAGTTGTAGGACAACTTGTTCTATTTGATCTTATTTGATTGTGCACGCCAGGTTGATTGCATTTGTCGAAACAGGGCGGACCACGTGAAGGTTGCAATCTCCCACCCCAATGCTGCCTCACAGCGCCAGAGACCCGGGTTTGATCCTGACCTCGGGTGCTGACTGTACGGAGTTTGTACTTTCTCCCTGTGACCACGTGTGTTTTCTCCGAGTGCTCCGGTTTGCTCCTACATCCCAAAGACATCCAGCTTTGCAGGTTAATTGGCTTCTGTAAGTTATTAGTGTAGCTTATTAGTTAGTTTAGTTAATCGTCACGTGTACCGAGGTACAGTGAAAAGCTTTTGTTGCGTGCTCTCCAATCATCAGAAAGACGATACATGATCGCAATCGAGCCGTCCACAGTGTACAGACACAGGTTAAAGGGAATAACGTTTAGTGCATGATAAAGTCCAGTAAAGTCCAATTATAGATAGTCCTAGGGTCTCCAGTGAGGTAGATCATAGCTCAGGACTGCTCTCTAGTTGTTGATAGGATGGTTCAGTCCCTCGTGTGCAGGATAGAACAAATGGTGATTGCCGGTCGGCATGGACTCGATGGGCCGAAAGGCCTGTTTCCATGCTGTATTACTGTGCCTCTGTATATCTAAACTAAAGCTTGTCGTTCAGACCTGCCCTGCATCCTCAATCACTCTGTTTCTTCACTTTTGCTTACTCATTGTACACAATAGACAATAGACAATATGTGCAGGAATAGGCCATTCGGCCCTTTCAGCTAGCACTGCCATTCAATGTGATCATGGCTGGTCATCCCCAATCAGTACCCCATTCCTGCCTTCTCCCCATATCCCCTAACTCCGCTATCTTTGAGAGCCCTATCTAGCTCTCTCTTGAAAGTATCCAGAGAATCAGCCTCCACTGCCCTCTGAGGCAGAGAATTCCACACACACAACTCTTTGTGAGAAAAAGTGTTTCCTCATCTCCGTTCTAAATGGCTTACCCCTTATTCTTAAACTGTGGGCCCTGGTTCTGGACACCCCCAACCTCGGGAACAAGTTTCCTGCCTCTAGCGTGACCAAACCTTTAATAATCATATGTTTCAATAAGGGTGCCTCTCATCCTTCTAAACTCCAGAGTGTACAAGCCCAGCCGCTCCATTCTCTCAGCATATGACAGTCTCGCCATCCCGGGAATTAACCCTGTAAACTTACGCTGCACTCCCTCAATAGCAAGAATGTCCTTCCTCAAATTAGGGGACCAAAACGGCACACAATACTCCAGGTGTGGTCTCACTAGGGCCCTGTACAACTGCAGAAGGACCTCTTTGCTCTTATACTCAGTTGTATTGAGATTGAACTGATTATTTTGTCTAAAGAAGGGTCTCGACCCGAACGTCACCTATTCCTTCTATCCAGAGATGCTGCCTGTCTCGCTAAGTTGCTCCAGTATTTGGTGTCTTTCTGTCTATATATATATATATACATATATATACACACACATATATCTCTCTCTCTCTCTCTCTCTCTCTCTCTATATATATATATATATATATATATATATATATATATATATATATATATATATATACTGATAGACACAAAATATATATATATATAGTCAAGGGAAGGAGGATTTAAGAAATATGAATTGAGCTTTTTTAAATTTGAAGCAAGCCTTTGCTGGATGCTTCATCTCTGGCTGGCACGGAGGGGAGGGAGGGGGGGGGGGTGTTTAGGCTGAGATGACTGAGACTGCCAGGTTGCAAGCACCCACAGTATGGAATGAATTCAGCAGCCGAATTTACTGAAAAGTCAAAAATCTGTGCCGCATTAGTGGGCCGCGCAGAAGCTGTGTTAATTGCTAGCTTGTATTCCATATGGTTCTATTTTACCAGAGCACATTCTGTGCAGATGGTCGGAAAGCGAGTTGGACAGCTTCTAAACTGCCTCTGACTGACTCCTACTGTGAATTTTACTAAACTTTAATGTTTAACTGTTCTGTTTGTGGAATCGCTTTTTTATTCGCGTGGTTCTTTTAGCCCTGAAGTGAGAGCTCAATACTGCCTAGTTAATCTCCTTTGTTTAAACTTGAACTTGGCGGAAAGCAAATATTATGATACATGTAATTATTCTTTTCCTTCTCTCTTGAAGTTTTTTCCCCTTTCTCTTGTTCGCTTCCCTCGCAAGCTTGCATACAATACAGCTTCGAACCACACCCTTAGTTAGAAATAAAAATTTAAAAAAAGGATTTTTGGGGGGATATGGATCAGCCATGATTGAAGGGCGGAGTAGACTTGATGGGCCGAATGACCTAAGTTTGCTTCTATCATATGGCCTTATGACATGGGCCAAATGGAAGCATATGGGACTAGCTTAGATGGGGTGTCTTGGTTGGCATGGATGGGTTGGACCTGTTTGCATGCTCCATGACTCTATGAATCCGACACAAAGATAAACAACGTCTCTGGCGGTGTGAATCGTGGTGTTCGAGTTGGAGCGGCAGTCTCTGGCAGAAGTGGGAGCAACTTAAACCAGTGCCCACTCTCTCAATCACTCACAGGCAAAATGGGAAAATCTGACTATTTTTCTTTCACCCTGCCAAAACTCTACAAAGAAAAGAGTGAATGTGACATCATTGCGTCTTATGTAATGTATAGTCACTTCAACGCGTGTGAAATATTTTCCCTGATCTCTTACACGGTTCTGCCAGAACTTTGTAGCATTTTGCCAGTGGAATATTTTGCCTTATAATAACTGTTTGTCTCAAAGTTGTGCCTTTGTCATCACTACCTCCCTGCTTCCTCGCACGTACCTTGCCCACCTTAGCTCGCTCATTGTGAGACGCTCTCCTAATCCCCTCAGCTATTTTGTTGAAATCAATCGTGTACTGAAAGACAACACAGACTCTGGTGAATGCAAGTGGAATCAGTGTTGCATGACAACAATAATGAGGGTGGGAGGAAAGGATAGAATCACAACTGAATGTTGTATCGGATATACATGGACAGGTGACGTTTTGTGTCTGTGCTCTCCTTCACACTGGATCTGTAGAAGAGTCCCGACCAAAAACATCACCTATCCATGTTCTAAGAAGGGTCTCGAGCCGAAACGTCACCCATTCCTTCTCTCCAGAGATGCTGTCTGTCCCCACCCCTAGTTACTCCAGCATTTTGTGTCGATCTTCTCCAGAGATGCTGCATGACCCGCTGAGTTACTCCAGCGCTTTTGTGTCCTTTTGTGCATTAACAAGCATCTGCAGTTCCTTGTTTCTACATGGATAGGTGACTATTTCTGGACGGGACCCTTGTTCAAGCTGCTTGTAGTAGGGAGGAGAAAACATGAAGAGAGGTGGGGGCAGGACACAGCCTGGCGAGTGATAGGTGGATAGAGGTGAGGGAGGGGGGCGGGGGGGTTGATAGGCAGGTAGGTGGACACAGGCCAGAGATGGAAAGAAGCCAAAAGGCTGTTAGAAGAGGTGTGAATTGTGAAGCCAGACATGGAGTATAGGTGGTAAGGGATGGGAGGGGGTGAAAGAAAAGGGGTTGAGAAATGGCGGCGTATCCAGGTGGGGCACAGAGAAGAGAGGGGATAAAAGGGCAGGGTGTTGTTGGCTTATTACCTAAAATTGGAGAATTCAATGTCCGTACCACTGGGGTGTACGAGGTGCTGTTCCTCCAGTTTACATGCAGCCTAACTCTGGCAATGGAGGAGGCCCAGGACAGAAAGGTCAGTGTGGATATGGGAAGGGGAGTTACAATCTCTATCAACTGGGAGATCCCACTGACTTATTCCAAGTAGTGTAGGTTCCCGTTACTCCATAGTCCTCCCCCTCCCCTGTACTTCACTAAGTAATTTTAGGCAAAAAAAATACACAAAATGTTGGAGTAACTCAGCAGGTCAGGCATCTCTGGAGAACATAGTTTTCGTTTAGTTTAGACACACAGCGTGGAAACAGTTCCTTTGGCCCACCAAATCGGCGCCAACCAGCGATAACCTGTCTACTAGCAATATCCTACATACTAGGGACAATTTAAAGAGCCCAATTACCTACAAACCTGCACGTCTTTGGGATGTGAGAGGAAACCGGAGCACCTGGTAGAAGCCCACGTGGTCACAGGGAGAACACACAAACTCCACATAGACAGCACCCATGGTCAGGATTGAACCTGGGTCTCTGGCGCTGTGTCAGCAACTCTACTGATTTGTTGGGGACTTTTCTCGCCACCAGTTTCCCTCTCCCCCCATCCCTCCCATCTGTATCTTTCAGTCTGAAGAAGGATAGGACAGGTTTAGAGGGATATGGGCTGAACGCAGGCAGGTGGGTCTGGTATAGATGGGACACATTGGTCAGCATGGGCAAGTAGGGCCGAAGGCCCTGCTACCACACTGTATGACTCTATGACTTTAAAGGTTCCGACCTGAAAGGTCACCTGCTCCTTTTCTCCAGAGATGCCACCTGACCCATTGAGTTACTCGAGTATAAACAGGCATTATATTGTCGGTATAAACCAGCATCTGCAGTTCCTTCCCACACATTTTGTCAGCTCCTGTGAACCATTGTTTGCAAATCTTGCTCGAGAGTCACAGCAACAGTGTGTCACCTTTGAAATGCCCCAAAGAGACCGTCAGCAGATTTTACCGCTATGGTAAGATAATGGAAGTTAGGAGGTGTGAGGTCAAATATGGGTTAGTAAAGAAGAAACAAGTCTTTAGATGATTTGAACTGTTGCCTTATCCAGAACCAGTGAGAGTCTGTGACTAGAAATCAGGTGCCAAATGTAAAGTGCTGAAAAACATAGTTTAGTGTAGTTTAGTTTAGCTCTGTTTAGTTTAGAGATACAGTGTGGAAACAGGCCCTTCGTGCGACCAAGTCCGCGCTGACCAGTGATTACCTCGTACACAAGCTCTATCCTACACACGAGGGCCAATTTACAAATTTTGTTGAAGACGATTAACCTACAAACACTGCAAGGTTCGACCAATGATCACCCGTGCACTAGTTCTATTGTACACATTTGAAACGATTTACAGAAGCCAATTAATCTACAATCCTGCACGTCTTTAGAGTGTGGGAGGAAACCGGAGCACCCGGAGAAAACCCACGTGATCACAGGGAGAACGTATAAACTCCGTCCAGACAGCACCCATACTCAGGATCGAACGCGGGTCTTTGGTGCTGTGAGGCAGCAGCTCTACCGCTGCGTCACCGTGCCGCCCCAGGTTAGGGCTTGTAAATAGGCTAGGTGTGCATTGGAACAAATCAGAACGGAGGGATGGTTAAGGCATGGATCTAAATGAGATGAGGCACGGTTGGATTGGTCAGGGGTGGAGATAGGTGGTCATTGGGATAGCATGGACAGGATTTTGTTTGGCGATTGCAACTCCCAATAGTTGGGTCATGGTGGAGGGTCATTGGGTGAGGATGAATGAGTCAAACACTTTAGGCTTTGCAGTGAGGTCTGCAAAGATGTGCTGTGCAAGTGGTTGTTGGGTGCCTGGAACATGTTGCCAGGGGTGGCGGTGGAGGCAGATACGATAGTAAAAGGTTTTGAGGCAGGCGGATGGATATACAGGGATTAGAGGAATATGGATCACATGTAAGCTGAGGAGATCAGTTTAACCTGGCATCATTATTCAGCACGAAGATTGTGGGCCGAAGGGCCTGTAACTGTTCCATGTTGCATGTGTTCGGAGTCACAGTTACCAGTTTACAGATTCCTTGACTATTACGACAGGCTGCCAGCACTGACTTTGGCTCAATACGATACAGGGGGTGCTATTAAACAAACAAAAGTTATTCAAGAAAGGAACTCTTCAATTTACAGATACTCCACTGGTTCCAGCCCAGTGAATGTCTCGTGACTTATTTATGAAGGTTATAGACTGTGACCCTTTGGTAAAGGCTTTGTCAGTCAGTAATTGTAATGAACTGCACACATTGGTGACATCATTACATGTGGGAAATATAACAAGGAAGTCAGGTCTACAGCGGGATAAATCCCAACAGGACTGTCGACCTAGTTACCCATGGCTAGCTATAAACAGGAAGTTGATGCAAACTCTTAAACTCCTCAAAATGCTTAACACACAGGCCATAATGGGTCCAATTCCTCAGCTGTGTGCCTGGGCAGCTGCACAATTTTAGTGGCCTTTAATCAGAGAAGCTAATAGCTGTATTGGTTCAAATGTGTAAGGTATTGAAGTGGCACATTGTTGTTCTTATAGAATAGGCTTTAAAACGTCAAGAGTTAACAAACTCTTCAAGGCAGCATCCCAGCGGGTCAAGGCAGCATCCCAGCGGGTCAAGGCAGCATCCCAGCGGGTCAAGGCAGCATCCCAGCGGGTCAAGGCAGCATCCCAGCGGGTCAAGGCAGCATCCCAGCAGGTCAAGGCAGCATCCCAGTGGGTCAAGACAGCATCCCAGCGGGTCAAGGCAGCATCCCAGCGGGTCAAGGCAGCATCCCAGCGGGTCAAGGCAGCATCCCAGCGGGTCAAGGCAGCATCCCAGTGGGTCAAGACAGCATCCCAGCGGGTCAAGGCAGCATCCCAGTGGGTCAAGGCAGCATCCCAGCGGGTCAAGGCAGCATCCCAGCAGGTCAAGGCAGCATCCCAGCGGGTCAGTACCTTGGTACACGTGGCAATAAACTAAACTAAACTATACTGGATAGGTGATGCTTTGGGTCGGGTCGGGACCCTTCTTCAGGCTGAAGAAGAGTCTCGACCCAAAATGTCGCCAATCCATGTTCTCCAGAGATTGCTGCCTGATCTGTTGAGCTACCAGCACTTTGTGGGTATTTTTGATAGACTCGCATCTACAGTTCCTTGTGCCTAAAATAAGCCTAATATTCAGGGCCAAAGTGGACCATTCCTGCTCGTGTTTTTTCAAGTTCACCGATACCCCTGGGCTTCCTTTTGGATACCATGCTGGGGAATCCTTTGAATATTTTGACATTAGTAATAAAGTATCTCGGGTGACAGATCGATCCCTTGCTTAGCTGAAGAAACCAAGTTAACCGTTAGAATTAAGTTGCCCCCAAGTTCACTGCAGGGGAAGGTGGAAATAGCTCCCATTTGTTCACAAGAAGTAGCAGAGCCAATGAAGGGGAATAAATGGAGTCTGGAAAATCTGTCAACACTTGTTGGGAAGGACAAAGAGACAATGCCAAGGATCTTCAGTGCCCTTGGTCTTGTATTCCCAGGGAGCATGTGTGACTGCACAGAATTGCCTTGGCAATTCTAACCTGCTAAAGATCAGGCAGCAGTTTGCTCATTCTGTAAAGCTTTAGGTTTGTTATTGTCACATATACCGAGGTACAGTGAAAAGCTTTGTTTTGCATGGTATCCAAACAATAGACAATAGACAATAGGTGCAGGAGGAGGCCATTCGGCC
>CM075979.1:44349837-44354837 GCA_038087875.1 Malacoraja senta | reverse complement strand
CCAACTTCTACAGGTGCACCATAGAAAGCATCTTATCAGGATGCACCACAGCTTGGTTTGGGAACAACTCCATCCAAGACCGCAAGAAATTGCAGCAAATTGTGGATGCAGCCCAGACCATCACACAAACCAACCTCTATTGACTCAATTTATACCTCACGCTGCCTCGGCAAGATCAGCAGCATAATCAAGGACGAGTAATCATGGCCACTCCCTATTTACCCCTCTCCCATCAGGCAAAAGGTATAGGTGTGATAATGCACACCTTACAGATTCAGGGACAGTTTCCTCCCAGCTGTTATCAGGCAATTGAATCATCCTAGCACAACCAGAGAGCAGTCCTGAACTACTATCTACCTCATTGGAGACCCTTGAACTATCTTTAACCAGACTTTACCTTGCACGAAACGTTATTCCTTTATTATGTATATGTACACTGCAAATGTCTCAATTGTAATCATGTATTGTCTTTCTGCTGACTGGTTAGCACGCAATAAAATCTTTTTCATTGTTCTTCGGTACACATGACAATAAACTAAACTAAACTAATATATTGAAAGGCTATCTAGACTACACTTCTTCCCTCCCTGCTTCCTGTAAGGACTCCATCCCCTACTCCCAATTCCTCCGTCTACGCTGCATCTGCTCCCAGGATGAGGTGTTCCACACCAGGGCATCAGAAATGTCCTCATTCTACAGGGAACGGGTTCCCCTCTTCTATTATAGATGAGGCTCTCTCCAGGGTCTTTTCTATACCCCGTAACTTTGCTCTCACTCCCAATCCCCCCACTCGTAACAAGGGTAGAGTCCCCCTCGTCCTCACCTTCCACCCTACCAGCCGTCACATACAACAAATAATCCTCCAACATTTTCGCCTCCTCCAACGTGATCCTACCGTTGGCCACATCTTCCCATCTCCTCCCCTGTCGGCTTTCCTCAGAGACCGCTCCCTCCGTAACTCCCTGGTCAATTTGTCCCTTCCCACCTGAACCACCCCCTCTCCTGGCACTTTCCCTTGCAACCGCAGGAAATGCTACACTTGTCGCTTTACCTCCCCCCTTGACTCCGTTCAAGGCCCCAAACAGTCTTTCCAGGTGTGGCAGAGGTTCACCTGCACCTCCTCCAACCTCATCTATTGCATCCGCTGCTCTAGGTGTCAGCGGCTCTACATCGGTGAGACCAAGCGTAGGCTTGGCGATCTCTTCGCCGAACACCTCCGCTCGGTTCGCAATAACCAACCTGATCATCCGGTGGCTCAGCACTTCAAGTCCCCCTCCCATTCCGAATCCGACCTTTCTGTCCTGGGTCTCTTCCATGGCCAGAGTGAGGACCACCGTAAATTGGAGGAGCAGCACCTCATATTTTGCTTGGACAGTTTACACCCCAGCGGTATGAACATTGACGTCTCCAATTTCAGGTAGTCCCTGCTTTCTCCTCCCCTTCCCCGCACTCCCTACGCCCATGGTCTCCGCCTCTTCCTTTCTTCTTCTCACCCCCCCCCACCCTCACATCAGTCTGAAGAAGGGTCTCGACCCGAAACGTTGCCTATTTCCTTTGCTTCATAGATGCTGCCTCACCCGCTGAGTTTCTCCAGCATTTTTGTCTACCTAAAATATTGAAACCATTCTTTTCATTTGACATCTTGTTTTACAATGGAGAAAGGAGAAACTAAAATAAATAATTTCTGCAGCTCAGTTTATTGTGTGAAGTCTTACTTTGATCTTCACTCTCAAAATATATCTGTGAGTTATTTTGTCATCATCTCTGGAAAGTATTTGTGTAGCAGAACAGAGGGTAACTTAGACTGCACAGGGACAAAATAAAATAATTTGGCAGATTCAATTTGCTTGCCAATTTTAGGCGTACATTCAATAGTTTGAGTGAAGTAGTGTAATTAGAACATTTCAGCACAGGAACTGGCCCTTCGGCCCACAATATCTGTGCTGTACATGATGTCAAGTTAAACTGATCTCCTCTGCCTGCATGTGATCCATACTCCTCCATTCCCTGCCTATCCAAAAGCCAAGATAGACACAAAATGCTGGAGTAACTCAGCGAGACAGGCAGCATCTCTGCAGAGAAGGAATGGGTAGCGTTTTGGGTCGAGACCCTTCTTCAGACTCGACCCGAAACGTCACCCATGCCTTCTCTCCCAGAGATGCTGCCTGTCCTGCTGAGTTACTCCAGCATTTTGTGTCTACCTTTGATTTAAACCAGCATCTGCAGTTCTTTCCAACACATTCTATCCAAAAGCCTCTTTGACACCACTATCATATCTGTGTCCACCACTACAATATGTTCCTGGCACCCACCCACCACTCTCTGTGTGAAAAAATGTGCCCTCACATTCCCTTTACATTTTGTTCCTCTCACATAAAATAACATGGACATTCTCTGTTTAAAAATGAGAATGATCAGCTATGGATGAAGGAAAGCTATATTATTATACAGCACAAAAAATACATATGGAATATTGACAGAACCTCATCAGACGTGAGAATTGGTAAAGCATGTGACCTAGACAAAGAGGAAAGGGGATATTGCGGCTATGATCATTCAAAACAGAAATATATTTGCTGATGTAGGGTTAGATGCACTGTTAACACAGCAGTGTTGTGGTATTTATACTTCTCTCTATGTTTAAGTCAACACCACATTCCAGCATATATAAAAAGAGCAAATGTTTAGTTTAGAGATGAGCGTGGACACAGGCCCTTCAGCCCACTGAATCCATGCTGAAACATCGATCACCTGTTTGCTCTAATTCTATGTATTCCCACTTTCTCATCCACTCCCTTCACACTAGGGACAATTTACAGAGGGCCAATTAACCTAGATAGACACAAAATGCTGGAGTAACTCAGGCAGCATCTCTGGATAGAAATGCGTGCCTTTGGGATGTGGGAGGAAACCGGAGTAAAGACACGTGGCCACAGGAGAACGTGAACACTCATCACAGGCAGTACCTGAGGTCAGGATCGAACCTGGGTCTCTGGTGCTGTGAGGCCGCAGCTCCACCAGCTGAGCTACTTTGCCACTCTTTGAATGTTAAATTTAAAAACTATTCACAAAGTATTGATTTCCCAAGTGATTTTCAATGATCTTTTTGTTCCTGCCTGGTCCCTCTTATCACCCAGTTGCCCTGTGTTATTTTTCACTGGCAGAATGTAATGTTGTGGGCTGTGCGTGTCTCTGTAGCACTTATCAATGCCCTCTGCTATAAAGTGACAGAATACACACAGCAAGTAAGCTGACACTCAGTAATACATCTCCTTCAGTCAAAAAAGGGACACACTTGCAGGAATAGAAACCTATAGGTGGTCTATAAATAACCAAGGCTTTCTTTAAGTTCCATGCCAGTCGTTTTTCTTTTCTTGGTATAGCAATCAATGCCTTCACTCGGAGAATAAAAAGGACACAAAGTGCCGGAGTAACTACGCAGGTCAGGCAGCATCTGTGGAGAACATGGAGAGGTGATGTTTCAGGTCAGGATCCTTCTTCAGACCGATGGAGAACACTTCTCCTTTATGGGCCTGTCCCACTTAGGTGACTTGTTAGGCGACTGCAGGAGACTATGCAGTCGCCACATGGTCGCTACATGTTCGCGGGTGGTTGCCGGGGAGTCGCCTTCATGGTCGTGAGGAGTTTTCGCATTCTGAGAACTGGTCGCGGCCTCATTATGGTCGCCGTGAATTTGTCAACATGTTGAAAAATTAGCGGCGACGAGAATGAAGCCGCCATGGAGAGTAGCGAGAATTCTCGAGCCCGTAGGTGGGTCGCCAGAAGATCCTAGTGGGTTGCCAGGAGGTCGAAGGTTCTCAGAGGTTCTCGTAGGTTGTAGCCGGTGCTGACCGGTAAATTTCATTGGCTCATTGGGAAAAAAAAGGTAAGCAGTAGTTTTCAGAACCAAGGATAACTGACCGGTAATGTTAAATGTCCGCCGAGCTTCACAGCCGTGTATCTCTGGCTTCATAAAAGTTGTGTCCACTCCTTCTCCCCCCCTTCTCCCCCCCTCTCCCCCCCTCTTTTAAAGGACTTACCGTACACTGTGATTTAGCCGTCTTTTTACAGCGCCAACCTTCCTGTTCATCTGTTTCACCTTGGCTTTGCACCATGTGAATTTTTTAGACAGCGCTCCCCCCGCTTGCCCTGTCCCCTGCCTGCATAACGGGCTGGTGAAGGAAGCGATGTGTTTGTGTGTGTGTGTGTTCCACTCTGACAGTCGCCGTTCCAGTTACCGGCTTTACAGGTCACTGCCGGCTACTTGACAGTCGCCGGCAGTCCGCTGAAAAATCGCCTAAGTGGGACAGGCCCATTACTCAGAGGGGCAGGTAGAACCACTCTCCAGGAACTAAGCCCCAAGGTTGGTTGAAATCATGAGACCTTGGTTATCTGTCTTAATTAGGTGTTGATCATACAGTGTTGTATAAGATCATGAGGGGAATCGGTAGGGTGAATGCACAGTCTTTTACTCATGGTAGGGGATTCAAGAATCAGAGGACATTGGATTAAAGTGGGAGGGGAAAGATTTAATAAGGGCACTAAGGGGTAATATTTTCATTCAGAGGGTGGTGGGTATATGGAATGGACTGCCAGAGGTGGTAGTTGAGGCAGAATTTAAAAGTCACCAGGACAAGTGCATGGATATGAGATGTTTAGAGGGATATGGACCAAATGCAGGCAAATGGGACCAGCTTAGATGGGGCATCTTGGTCGTCATGGTTGAGTTAGGCCAAAGGCTCTGTTTCTATACTGTGTACAAGTTCCTGAGCCAAAGTGCCTCCTCTGCCTATTTGGATGTGGCAATGATATCAGGGGATGGATGTTGAGGTAGATCGAACCCCAAAAAAAATCTGAACCAGGTTCAAATGGGCTTTCAGTCTGAAGAAGAGTTCTGACCTGAAATGTCACCTGTTCCTTTTCTCCAGAGGTACTGCCTGACCTGCTGAGTTACTCCAGTTTGTTGCGTCCATCTTCAATTGGGTTTTATTCTGTGGACC
>CM075979.1:44340131-44349637 GCA_038087875.1 Malacoraja senta | reverse complement strand
CGGGTTGAGCTTCAGCCGCACAGCACCAGAGACCCAGTTCAATCCTAACCTCGAGTACTTTCTGTGCGGAGTTTGCACGTTCTCCCTGTGACCGCATGGGTTCCCTCCAGGTGCTCCCAAAGACGTGCAGGTTTGCAGGTTAATCGGCCCTCTGTAAATTGCCCCTAGTGTGTAGGGAATGGATGAGAAAGTGAGATAAGATAGAACTAGTGTGAACAGGTGATCAATGTTCGGCATGGACGCGATGGGCCACAGGGCCTGTTTCGATGCTCATTGAAACAGGCCCTGTTGTTTTCCTAAACATTCTTTAATTTATTATGGTGATAATTTTTTTGAGAGAGTTTAGTAATGTGGGCATGTTGAATGATGTCATTACTTGAGATGAAAATGCATATCAAACTTGGTAACTGGTAACGAAAGTTGATTTGTACCAAAATGGCTTTTTAGCCGCATTTGTGTATTTTTTTAATATTGATATGCCCGATAAAATTCCAGCAGATCGAGTTAATAGATGCTGCATTATACCAGATATTGCTCAAATGTCTGAATTAAGTTTAATTATTTTCTAACAACTGCAAAGCCAAACCATGTCAACCAGATGGTTTTACAAGCAAACTATTTAGGACTGAATGGAAGGATTTGGTTGAGGCCCTAGGAATGCTTGAAACTGACAATAGATGTCTAAAAAAGGGAATAACGTGGTACCTTAACATTAACATTCCTCACCTGAGTCTGAACAAAGAAAATGTCTCCACCTTTCAGTTGAATGTGATTACACTAAACTCCAGTCCAGGCTTGCTTGATAGTGAGGCCCCCAGACTTAAGCCTAAATTTATTCACGTCTGACATTCGTTCAAAACTTTCATCAGGAGCAGTTGTTGGTTATTAATCAGATTGAGAAATGTTTAGGAAGGAAGTGCAGATGCTGGTTTAAACCGAAGACAGACACAAAATGCCTGGAGTAACTCAGCGGGGCAAGCAGCATCTCTGGAGAGAAGGAATGGGTGACATTTTGGGTCGAGACCCTTCTTCAGACTTTTTTTAGTTTTGTTTATTGTCACGTGTACCGAGGTACAGTGAAAAGCTTTTGTGTTGAGTTCTAACCAGTCAGTGGATAGACTATACATGATTACAATCAAGCCGTCCACAATGTAAAGATACAGGATAAAGGGAATAATATTTAGTGCAAGATAAAGTCCAGTAAAGTCTGATTAAAGCTAGTCCAAGGGTCTCCAATGAGGTAGCGCACTAGTTGGTGATAGGATTGGTTCAAGGGACTGCAGATGCTGGTTTACACGTTAGACGCAAAGTGCTGGAGTAACTCAGCGGATCAGGCAGTGTCTCTGGAGATACATGGAGAGGTCAGTTTAAAAGAGAGGTGCGTGGGAAAGTGTGCCAGAGGAGGTAGTTGAGGCAGTACTATAACAGCATGTAAAAGATGCAGGACAGGTACAGGGAAAACAAATATTTAGAGGGATATGGGACAAACTCAGGCAAATGGAGCATGTAGGTGGGTCACCTTGGTCGGCTTGGATTGAGTTGGGCTGAAGGGCTGTTTCTATGCTCTATTCCCCAGAGGGTGTTGAGTTTCTGGAACGTGTTGCTAGGTGTTGTGGTGGAGGAAAATATACGATAGTGGCGTTTAAGAGGCTTTGTTTTAGGCACATGGATATGCAGGGAATGGATGAGATGAGATTAGTTTATCATGTACAGAACAGACATTGTGGGCCAAAGGGCTTCTTCCTGTGCTGCACTGTACTATTTTCTATGTTTACTCTTTCCTCTTTTTTTCTCTTTCCCTCCTCCCTTTATAACTGCCACGAGGAAAGAAAATTCTTCACCTCGGGGAGTGGTGAATCTTTGGAGTTCCCTCGTCCAAAAGCAGTGAAGACTTTGATCTTGACTGCAGCCAAAGCAGAGATTGATAGACTTCTGGGCGTTAATGGCATCAGGGGGTGAGGGACGGGAGAGGAAAATGGAATTTAAGTAGAAAAGTTAAGTCGGGCGGCAGGGTGGCGCAGCGGTAGAGTTGCTGCCTCACAGTACCAGAGACCCGGGATCGATCCTGACTACGGGTGCTGTCTGTACGTAGTTTGTACGTTCTCCCTGTGACCTGCATGGGTTTTCTCCGAGACCTTCGTTTTCCTCCCACTCCAAAGACGCACAGGTTTATAGGTTAATGGCTTGGTGTAAATGTAAAAATTGTCCTAGTGTGTGTAGGGTAGTGTTAATATATGGCGATCGCTGGTCGGTGTGGACTTGGTGGGCCGAAGGGCCTGTTTCCACACTGAATCTCAACTAAAACTAAACTAAACCAAACCACCTGGACTATGAATAACTTGAGCGATCATTTTTTGGACAATCCCAACTGTCTATTTCACTATGAAATGAAGCACTGAATTAACCATTACTGCATTTCTATCATGTGATTTAACACTCTGTCAATAATTAAATTGTTCTTTTAAATCTTTATTGAATTTAGCAAAACCTTTTAAACTAATTAAAGTTTTATTCCTTCAATTTGTGTGGTTACAATGCAAAAAGTTAAATAGTGCAAGCTTGGTAAGGCTAAAACTACCGAGCAAGCTGTTTGATTTTTTATTGATGTCTGCTTCTGAATCCAATTAGGAGATTACTGAGTATTATTTAATAAATGATCTCCTCTCTGGGTTCTTCACTGAGTCTTGAGTGAAGCTCATGATGGCTGCATTGTTTTACGATCGTCCTTGTGTTACCTTTCCATTGATGGATTGCAAACGGTGACCTTTATTGGCCCCGGGCTATTCTTTGTAGGTCATTTGCCATTCCCAAGGCTGTGAAAGTCACATCTGCTCCTGTGCTCAGGAAAACCTTCATAGCATCAAATCTAAAGGGGAGGCTGATCAGGAGATAGAAACAGAATCTATTCTGCTTTCCAAATATTTGCCCGGCCTTCACAAGCTATTTGTCTTTCATTGTTTACACTAGCTATTTAGGCAGACTACAGCCAGATAGAGAGAAAGAGAGAGAGAGAGAGAGAGAGAGAGAGAGAGAGAGAGAGAGAGAGAGAGAGAGAGAGAGAGAGAGAGAGAGAGACAGAGAGAGAAAGAGAGAGAGAGAGAGAGACAGAGAGAGAGAGAGAGAGAGAGAGAGAGAGAGAGAGAGAGAGAGAGACAGAGAAGAGAGAGAGAGAGAGAGAGAGAGAGAGAGAGAGAGAGAGAGAGAGAGAGGGGGAGACAGAGAGAGAGAGAGAGAGAGAGAGAGAGAGAGAGAGAGAGAGAGAGAGAGAGAGAGAGAGAGAGAGAGACAGAGAGAGAGAGAGAGAGGGAGACGGAGAGAGAGAGAGAGAGAGAGAGAGAGAAGAGAGAGAGAGAGAGGAGAGAGAGAGAGAGAGAGAGAGGGAGAGGGAGAGAGGGAGAGAGGGAGAGAGGTGAGAGAGGGAGAGAGAGAAAGCGACGAGAAGCAGGAGGGTGACAAGAAAGTAATCCATTCTGCCAGAACATAACTCATATTACAGAGGATCGCAGGTATTCAGGGCCAGAATGAGATTCAAAAAGGACATAAAGTGCTGGATTAACTCAGCAGGTCAAGCAGCATCTCTGGAGAACATGGATAGGTGACGTTTAGGGTCGAGACCCTACTTCAGTCTGAAGAAGGGTCCCGACCCAAAACGTCATCTATCCATGTTCAGACTGAAGAGGGTTCCACCCTAAACATCACCTAACCATGTACTCCAGAGATACTGCCTGACCCGCTGAGTTACTCCAACCCTCATTGTCGATTTGTGTATTAACCAGAGTCTGCAGTACCTTGCCTCTACAGAATGACATTCACATGAATCAGATAGAATCTGTAATATTTATGTACATCCCCTTTTTTCTTTTTATCAACCGCAACTATAAATTCAACATTGATATATAAATTAAATAGTTTGTCAAATCAGTACACAATCCTAAGCTTTCATAACTTATGGGAATCCTCAAAGAAGTATATCAAACTCTGCGAAGGATGGATATGGTAGACAGTCAGAACTTTAGTCCCAGGGTGGAAATGTCAAAGGTGCTGGAGGAGGTAGGTGAAGCAGGTACAAATAACAACATTTGGGACAGGTATATGGATAGGAAAGGTTTAGAGGGATATGGGCCAAACACAGGCAAATGGGACTAGCTTAGATGGGGCGTCTTGGTCGGCATGGATGAGTTAGGCTGAAGCGCCTGTTACCGTCCCGTATGACTCTCTGACTGAATGTTGTAATCTTAAAATGAGAGGGCAAATTTGAAAGGAGATGTGCGGGGCACGTTTTATCACACAGAGGGTGGTGGGTGTCTGGAATGTGCTGCCATGGGTGGTGGTGGAGACAGATACAATAGTTGCTTTTACGAGGCTTTTGGATAGGCACATGGATATGCGGGGAATGGAGGGATTACGTGCAGGCAGATGTGATGAGTTGACTTTGGCATCATGTTCAGCACAGGCACTGTGGATGAAGGGGCCTCTTCCTGTTATGTATTGTTCTATGTTCAATATTATCCTGATCTGAATGCTAGTGCATTGTAATATCTATATTTTTCAAGTCATAAACCATGATGCACATACATAAAGTTGCTGTAGTTTTAAGGACACTAGCTTGAAAATTGGAAAGGAAGTGATATGGAACACAGAGGTATGATTATACGTGTCAGAGTTTTCATCTAAGCTGAATATAATGTAATGAACTATATGAATGTAATATAATATAACATATTATAATTCAATATAATATAATATATTATACAATATTTTATAATATTATATGATATTATATAATGAATATAATGAACTAATATAAAAACACGATAGACAGACACAAAGTGCTGGAGTGACTCAGCGGGTCAGGCAGCATCCCTGGAGAGAAAGGATAGTGATGTTTCGGGTCTGGAATTTTCTTCCTTCGATAGAAACACTTTATCTTAATACTGTAAGTAAAATCTCTCTGTCATAAGGCCACTTGAAAAATTATTTTTCAGAATTGGTTTCACTTTGAAATTTCCAGATAGTTAAGGGCCTGTCCCACTTACGTGAATTTTTTCGGCGACTTGCCGGCACCCGTCATAGCCGCAGCAGGTCTCCGAAAATTTTCAACATGTTGAAAATCCAGCGGCGACAGAAAAAGGTACCACTCTTTGGGCGACTACTCACGACCATACAGACCATACATGTCGACACATAACGCCTGTTTGGTGGTGAGTAGTCCAAATGTCCACCCACAACCTTTTCCTCAGAATAGATTTAGCTAGTGTGATGTAAATATTTAGGGCCTCAAATCAAAATGAAACTGATCACTGCTACATTATTGCTTTAATGTCGATGTAACACATTTTCTTTAGTGTTATGACATTATTGAAATAATTCTAATCATAAACAGTGTGCACGGTATTCATTTTATCATATTTTAGAACTGTGTGGCACAGCAGTGCAGCGGGTAGAGCTGCTGCCTCACAGCGCCAGAGACCCGGGTTCAAACCTGACCTCGAATGCTGTCTGTGTGCGGAGTTTGCAATGTTCTCCCTGTGACCGCGTGGGTTTCTTCCGGGTGCTCGGTTTCCTCCCACATCCCAAAGACGTGCGGGTTTGTGAGTTAACTGGCCCTCTGTAAATTGCCCTAGTGTGTAGGGAGTGGATGAAAAAGTGGGATAACATTGAACTAGTGTGAACGGTGTGATCGCTGGTCGGCATGGGACTCAGTGGGCTGAAGGGCCATTTTTCATGCTGTTTCTCTGATACAACTGGAGCATGCTTTGTGTGGTGTGGCTTTGATCCTTTGGCTGCACTGTACGAATTCTTCATGTCCTTCCATATTTTCAAGAAAATCTTGAGGACAATTAGGTGCGACACTTACCTGATTATAGTTACACAAGATTTTCACATCAAATCAATGACCATTTGAAAACAAAATCTGAGATCACAAAAATCAATCAGGAGCAGAGCAAATTGTATTGAGTGCTGGCAAGCACTGAGAACCTTTATGTGGATTAACTTGTGTACCGTTACATACGGGTCACCACACTGAGGACAAAAGGCATCATTTAAGCAGTTAATGTCCTTTGTCAAGAGTGTTTTATTGTTATATGTCTCAGAACAATTAATTCTTACTTGCAGCAGCACAACGAATGTGTAAACATAGTACTCTGTAAACAATATAATTAACAAAAAAAGTGCAGTATATATACACAAACTTTGTTTGTGTATATACATACACCCACACACACACACATATATATATGCACACACACACACAAATATATATGCACACGCACACACACACACATGCATATATACATACACACATACACACACACGCACACACACACACACACACACACACACACACACACACACACACACACACACACACACACACCAGATCACACACACATATATATATATATATATATATATATATATACACACATGTGTGTGTGTGTCTGTATGTATATATATATATGTGTTGTGTGTGTGTGTGTGTGTGCATATATATTCATCTATTTATATATGAAAAGATATTGGAAAAACAGTCTTGATCTGAAACGTCACCCATTCCTTCTCTCCAGAGATGCTGCCTGTCCCGCTGGGTTACTCCAGTATTTTGCGTCTATCTTATATATATACAAAAATATACACACACACATGTGTGTGTGTGTGTCAGTGTATATATGTATATACTATATATATATATATATATATATATATATATATATATATATATATATATATATATATATATATATATATATATATATATATATATATATAGTAGTGTTTAATGGGATGTTAGGAAAACGATGAGGTATTTTATTTTATTTTCACAATTGCAAATGGGTTACAGCAGACACAAGGGACTGCAGAAGCAGAAATGACACAAAATGCTGGAGTATCTCAATGGATCAGGCAGTATTTTTTGATTTTGATTTTTGATATTTTTTTGATTTGCATTGGGACCCTTCTTCCGACTGATGATAAAGATAAAACAAGGGTAGACAAAATGCTGGGAGGGACAGCGGGTGGAGGCAGCATGGAGAGAAGGAAATAGGCGACGTTTAACAGGCCGAGACCCTTCTTCTGAAGACCCGAAACGTCGCCTATTCCTTCGCTCCATAGATGCTGCCTCACCGCGCTGAGTTCCTCCAGCATTTTTGTCCACCTTCGATTTTTCCAGCATCTGCAGTTCTTTCTTAAACATAAAGATAAACAAGATCAATCTGAGGAAGGATCCCAGCCCAAAACGTCACATGAGAATTCTCTCCCATAGATGCTGTCAGGCTCTCTTTTTCACTCCTGCCATCGGGAAAGAAGGTGCAAGAGCTTGAAAAGTGTAACGTCCAAACTGCTAGGAACAGCTTCTTTCCTACGTCCATCAGCAATGAAACACGACAACCTCCAAATAGGCTCCAAACTATGATAGACTTGGGGCATTATTTTTTGATTTTGCACTTCTTATAGTCTATAAAAAATATATACTGAATTTTTGTTGTTGTGTACAATGGGTTTTACACAATACGATGTCTGTTGTGCTGTTGCAAGGATGAATTTCATTGTTCTGCGTCGGGACATCTGACAATGAAACACTCTTGACTCTCTTGGTCGTGACTCCATTGACCAGCTGAGTTCATCAGCACTTTGTGTTTTGCTTTAATATGTTAATACCTTTTAATTGCACTTCATTGGCATTGATGTCAGTGGAAGCATCTCCTGCATAGATCTATTGAATCTGGTTGCTCGTCAGTTTATCATCTTGTTTGATGGAGGCAGACTTTGCAAGTCCAACCCTTTGTCTACAAACTGTACAGTGAGAGACAGCTGGACTTGCTTGTGCTAAAAAAAAAAAAACCTTTTTGATCTCTATTGTCTCGGATCTGATCTTCAGAGTGAAAAAAAAAGATGAAAGATGCGATCTTTTTGAAGGGAGACATTTAACGTTCTTTCAGATCCACTTGATGGACTTCGGTCACTGGGGCAACTGTATCTCATGATTGGTGTATAAAATCATGAGAGGAATAGATCGGGTGGATGCACAGAGTCTCTTGCCCAGAGTAGGTGAATCGAGGACCAGGGGACCTAGGTTTAAGGTGAAGAGGAAAAGATTGAATTGGAATCTGAGGGGTAGCTTTTTCACGCAAATGGTGGTGGGTGTATGGAATGAACTGCAGTGGAGGTAGTTGAGGCTGGGACTATCCCAATGTTTAAGAAACAGACAGCCGTCTGTTGGAGAGATCTGGACCAACCGTAGGCAGATGGGACTAGTGTAGCTGGGACATGTTTGGCCGGTTTGGGCAAGGTGGGGCCAAAGGGCCTGTTTCCACACTTTATCACCCTGTGGCTCTATGATAAATGTGATGATCTTCTTGTAGTTCTTTAGTTTTCCCTAAACCCATTATGATAGAGGCTGGCACTCAAAGCTCCATGCTAGGTTTATTGATGGTCAAACAGAAGTTGCTAAAAATGCTGCACACCTTCCATTCCCTCTATTACTTCATAATTTAACGTACTCAAAGAGCTACAAGTCATATTCTATAAAAATGTGAAATCTATTTATTGATTTTCCACTGCTGGTTGAATTGGGTAGTTTATATTCAATTCATGCAGTCTAATGGAAAGTTCTATTAGGTAAAGATTTTTTTTAGAAAGTGATGACATAAGGTCAATTAAATAAGTTTTTAATTGTAATACACCAAGTGGGACCCATTGGGCCTCGGTCCCCTAATGCAATTATTGCACCATTCACCCGTTCCCCCAACGCAACCCATTTTCCACCACTCACCCGTTTCCTCCCCAACGTAACCAATTCTCCCAACGCAATATTCCACCACTCACCCATAGCCCCCAAACTGTGCAGGCGCAGCTCATTTCCCCTCATCCCCCATCACTCCCTTCCCCTCATCTTCACCTCCCTCTTTTCTCTCCCTTCTCCCTCCTCCTCCCCTCCTCCACTCCCTCACCATCTCCCCCCTCTCCTTCCCTCTACTCTCAGTCACTGCCTCCCTCCCTCCATAACCCATCTCCCCCTTCCCCACCCACCTTGACGTCATTGTGAGGTGGAAGCTACTGTTTATTTTTTGTAAATGAGATCCAATTGTGATGTCATGGTGGGGTGGAGCACTGCTGACGGGCAGTTTATGTAAATGAGATCCCATTGTGACATCACAGCTGCTAACTGCCACTACAAGTTCAAGTAGTTTTTTCTCAAAATGGGGTCTTGTTAAGTTTAAAGTGTGAATAACTTGTAAAATATAACATCAATCTGAACGAAACTTGATAAAAACACACCACATGACAATGGTGAGTAAGGTAGTCCAAAAATGGTAACGCTATCGTGTACCATTTTGGCGTTGTTTTGGGAGAACATGGGCGCACATCCACACGCACACGCAGACAGACAGACATAGAAACAAACAAGATGAAAGTTTTAAAAATATATAGATAGATAATGGAGAAGGGTCCTGACCCGAAACGTTGCCTCTGAGTCTGATCAAGGGTCCCAACCTGAAATG
>CM075979.1:44110131-44335131 GCA_038087875.1 Malacoraja senta | reverse complement strand
TTTGCTCAGGAAAATTTTGCTCGCGATGGAACAACCTGTGCTTTCATTCATTCTGCTCTGCCTCCAACCCCTGTCAATGTAAACATTGTCCGTCTGACAGCAAGCTATTGTACCCAACATTTTTCCACAGCATGAAAAGAAGTTCAAACCAAGATTATATTTTTAGAACCTACATTAACTTAGCCTTATGAATTCTCAGCTTGTCTCAACTTGTTTGTGTTTCTGTTTTTATAATGGTGATTTTTACAGTCTCATTTTATATTGCTTGGCAATATACTGGCATGCTGTCACTTTGTTTTTCTTTTCTTCTCTCTCAAAAATAGCTCCAAAGTAGGTCATTCATAATGTTATTTTTGATGAAATATGGACCGTGTATTTGAATTGAGGACGTGTATCTGACTTGAGGATCTCAATAGATTTATCATAAATTATCTTTGATAGTCACTTTAGCATCCACAGATGTTCAATTGATAGTCCAATATGTTTCTGAATACGCTCAGTAGACCAGGGTCGGATTAATAGCTCAATGCAGAAGGTTCAATGTTCAGGTGATACTCAGCGCAGAAGATCTATTTTAAACAGTGTGAAATGTAATATGAGATTGTACATCTCTGCTGTTGGATGCACAATCTCATATTCCAAGTGTGTCAATAAAACTGTTTCGTTTTGCGGCATATTCTGCACAATCACGGTGTTGTTCGTGCAAGAGAAAATAAAGATTTACAGAGGTCTTCTTGTATTAAAGTTCAGTGGCGACTCTACAAGTATTTTTATTGATTTCACTTCAGCGGCCCGTGATGTTGCTATATCAGGTCACATTTTACATTCTGTGCTGGCAACGTCCAATTAATGCTGCAATGCTCGGTCTCATATTCATGCTTTAGTCTTTACAAGCAGATACAATATAGCAATCCGGTGAAGAGCATTCGTGCCCATCAATTTAGGCTTGAGACTTTACTTTAGAGATATGGTGTAGAAACAGGCCCTTCGGCCCACCGAGTCCTCACCGACCAGCGATCACCCAGTACACTAGCATTATCCTACACACTAGGGACAATTTACAATTAACAGAAGGCAATTAACCTACAAATTCCACCTCTTTGTAATGTGGACGGAAACCAGGGCACCCGGAGTAAACCAATGCGGTCATGGGGAGAACATACAAATTCCGTACAGACAGCATCTGTAGTCAGCATTGAACCCGGATCTATGTCGCGGTAAGGTAGCAACTCCACCGCTGCACCACTGTGCAGTCCTGTATCGATAGAATATAGAATAGTACAGGACAAGAACAGGCCCACTGGCCCACCATCTTGCTGCACATAATCCATACCCCTCCATTACTTCAATATCCACGTGCCTGTCCAAAAGCCTCGCAAACACCATTATCATATCTGCCACCCCTAGCACCCACCACCCTCTGTGTAAAAATACTTGCCCCGCACATCTCCTTGAAACTTTTCCCCTCTCACCTTAAAGCCATCCTCTCTAGTATTTGACATTTTAATTCTAGGACAACAGATTCTGACTGTTTGCCTTATCAATGCCTCTCATAGCTTTTTGTGATTTTTAAAATGTTTTTATGTTTTTGTGCGTTGTCTATGTTCAGAAGTTCTAGAAGCAGAATTAGGCCAATCGGTCCATCAAATCTACTCAGCCATTCATCCTTTTCAACCCCATTCTCCTGCCTTCTTCCATACTAAACAAGAATCTGTCAATCTCCGCCTTAAAAATATCCATTGACGGCCTCCACAACCCTTTGGCAATGAATTCCACACATTCACATGACTAAATAAATTCCTCCTCATCTCCTTTCTAAAGGAACGTCCTTTTATTCTGAGACTGTGCCCTCTGTTCCTAGACTCTTCCACTAGTGGAAACATCCTCTCCACATCCACTCTATCCAGGCCTTTAACTATTCAGTAAATTTCAATGAGGTCCCCCCTCACTCATCCTTCTAAACTGCAGCAAGTACAGGGCCAGAGCCTTCAAAAGGTTATCATAAATATATATAGGCTTTAGAATTTACCTGAGACTTGAGAGATACAGTGCAGAAACAGGCCCTTCGGCCCACCGAGTCCACGCTGTCCAGCAGTAGCACTGTCCCACACACCAGGGACAAATTACATTTTTACCAAAGCCAATGAACCTACAAACCTGTACATCTGTGGAGTACGGGAGGAAACCAGAGCACCCGGAGAAAACCCACGCTGTCACAGGGGAGAAGGTACAAACTCCGTACAGCCAGCACCCGTAGTCAGGATTGAACGTGGGTCTCTGATGCTGTGAGGCAGCAACTCTACCGCTGCACTACTGTACCGCCTTTGGATTTTTTCCCCCTAAAATTAGAGAATTTAATGCTCATACTACTGTGTTGTAAGCTAGCCCAGCGTAATATGAGGTGCTGCTCCTCCAGTTTGCGTGTGGCCTCACTCTGACAATGGAGGAGGCCCAGAAAAGAGAGGTCAGTGTGAGAATGGGAAGGGGAGTTAAAGTGTTGAGCAATTGGGAGAATAAACGACAGATAATACTAACTCAGGCTATTTACCGATTCTAAATCCTGCTTTCAAATGCCTTCAGGTTTCCTGACTTTAATCAAATAACGGTAATCGGGAGTTTCCCGAATCCTTGTGTGTTGGGTATTAATTAAATAACTGCAACTATGACTTTACTTTTGAGCCCAAGCCTGGTTAACTGTTTTACTGGGGGGTTTTTGCGCAGTGTTGGTAAAAAATTGTGCACTTTTTCTGCAGTGTGTGTGTGACAATTTGATTGGCCTCAATAGTAGAAACAAGTCATATTACAACAGCTAAACTGTCAGGTAGCTGTAAATCACAAACCAGGGAGCCATTGGCAGTATAATTTGACACCTAATTGGTTTTTTTCTGCTCTCTCCTTGCCTTCGCAAACTCAATGAGTCAACATTACCTCATTGCGAGAAAGGGTGTAGGAAAATTTGACATCTTGCATGTACGCGTGTCTCGGTCTGTGGTGGCAGGGCTTGTATATTTTGACCACATTCGCTAAAGGAAATTGCTGATGAATTAACAAGGTTGTTGATGGGTTCATGAAGCTGTTGATAGATTGCAAAGGCATCGCAGAGCTGAACAGACAAGGCGATCTGACAACTCTATGCTTTCACATAGGGTTCAAAAAGGATAATTAATATTTGCGTTTTCCATCAGCAGCACTTTCTGTTCATGGAATCAAGAAAGATTAGCAATAGAGACGGCCTTTCTGCCCATCATTTCTGTACAGCAGAGGAATGGTACTAACCCAATCGCACCTTTCAACATGATAGCCCTGGAGTCATACAGCACTGAAACAGGCCCTTTGTCCCAATTTGCTCCTGCCGGCTATGATTCCCCATCTACACAAGTCCCACCTGCCCGCTTTCGGCCCATATCCCTCTAAACCTATGACTATAACCCAGGACTATCGCCAAAATTCTTTAAGTATAGATCCAAATGATGTATACTTTAGACTTTAGAGATACAGCATGGAAACAGGCCCTTCTACTCACCGAGTCCGTGCTGACCAGTGATCACCCTGTACACTAACTTATACACACCAGAGACAATTTTACAATGTTATCAAAGCCAATTAACCTACAAACCTGTACGTCCGTGGGGTGTTGTAGAAAACCGGAGCACCCGGAGAAAACCCACATGGTCATGGGGAGAACGTACAAACTCTGTACAGACAGCACCCTCAATCAGGATTGTTGCCTTAATTGTCCATGGTGGCTGTAGCAACTTCTATACCAATATAGGGTGAACAACAGAAAATATATCTTTGCACCAACTTTCTGGAATCCTTCCAGCTCATTTGGGCTTGGAAACAGTTAACAATTAAGGCTCAGATGAAATATGGTAAAGTCAGACAACCTAATTCTGTGGGTTTCTGGCTACATCTCCTAGAGTTGATTTAAGTGTGCCAAAAGCAATTAGTGAGCAAGAACACACAGAGCCAATCCCACAACAACCAGAGTGAAATTCAGAAAGTAGCAGCATAGTTGGAATAAAGGGAAAGTACAGTAATTATACTGTTACATGCTTATCTGTCAATTGATAGGCAGACACAGCAAGGAACCAGGCCCTTCGACCCACCGAGTCGGTGCCGACCATCCATCACCCGTTCGCACTAGTCCCATGTTATCCCACTTTCTCATCCACTCCCTACACACTGGGGGCAATTTTCACAGGCAAATTAACTTACAAACCCGCACGTCTTTGGGATGTGGGAGGAATCCGGAGCACCCGGAGCACCCGGAGGAAACCCATGCAGTCACGGGGAGAACGGGCAAACTCCACATGGACAGCACACGAGCTCAGGATCGAACCTGGGACTCTGGCACTGTGAGGCAACAGCTCTACTAGCTTGGGGGTAGTAAATGTTAACATAAAGTTTTTAATTTCTGTTCTTCCCACCCCTTCCTGCTGTCTCTTTCCAACAAGAGAGTGGTTAATATCAAGATGCATGGCACTCTCCAAATGCTAAATCTCTGAATGCTAAACTTCTTAAAGTACTTAACAATGATCAAGGAGCCTGCTGTAATTATTGAGGGCAGCCACTTCAAGATATAAGACAGGTGTAGTGGAATATTTAAAATTACGCTCATCAAACTCAGTGTGAAAGGCAGGAACAATTTAAAAATAATTAATCTTCCCAGAGTGATATCATTAATTCAATGGATCAAGGTAAAGAGTGTTTGGGTTTTGAAGGGAAAATCCCTATGTAGTAAAAGGATTCTAACTTTGCTTTTAACCAATTAATTTGCCAAATCTCAGCCTGATGTGATTTGAATCTATACAGTAGTTCTCTTTCACCTGCAAAGGCAATTCCCTCCTGATACTGGGTATCTAAAGAATTAAAAAAATATTTTAATATTAATTTTGAATGTTAAGGAAGGAATTATATGGGTTTTTTAAAATTAATGTACAGGAAAAATTATAAACTGTCAGACTGCACTTAATCTGTGAACTGCAAATATCGTTAATTTATTTTAGCTAGAATTTTCAATTGGTTTTTACTTAGTTATTTGGTTAAGCAGAACACTTGAAAACTTTTAAAATCCCACCCGAAAATTAAAGATTATTTAATTTACAATTAAAGATGAAATTACTGAGGTACATATTTAAAAAAATAAAAAATGGAAGCATTTATTAGTACAAAATCATAGACCAGATTCTCACACTTTAAATTATCCCTGGTGTGTAGGATGTAAAACTGAGATAACATAGAACTAGTGAATGGGTGATCAGTGGGCAGTATGGGCTCGGTGGGCTAAAGGGCCTGTTTCCATGCTGTGTCTCTAAAACTAAAAGCTAAAACTCGGAATAGTACATCACAATGAGGCAGCACACAAGAGTTCCTGGCACCTTGTTCTTCATGTTGTTGCAAATGTTAGGGTCTTTATTCGACAATGATGGTCCCTTGTCCTGGTGGCGGCACTGGTTTGTAGATGCTTAATAATATTATAAAACAAGTTAGGGGCGGCACGATGGCGCAGCGGTAGAGTTGCCCCCTTACATGGGTTAGAGACCTGGGTTAGATCCCTACTACGGTTGCTGTCTGTACGGAATTTGAACGTTCTCCCCATGACCGCGTGGACTCATTTCCTCCCACACTCCAAGACGTATAGGTTTCTGTAGGTTAATTGGCCTCGGTAAAAATTGTAAATTGTCCTAGTGTGTGTAGGATGGGGTTAGTGTACATGGTGATCGCTGGTCGGCGTGGAGTAGGTGGACCGATGGGCCTGTTTCCATGCTGTATCTCTCGAAAAAAACTAATGTGGAACCACTTGTCAGAAAGTTTTGAATACAGATTCTGCTTCACGGCCCATAGCACACAGTCTTAGCTGCCGTTTCAATGTGGTTCTGAAGCAGTGCTTTTTTCCTTCAGTGATGCCTTCTTTCAGATGCAGTGTCAAATCAAAACCATCTTATATAAGCATAAAATATACTGTTTTTTTGGGGAAGAGATTTCTGATCGGCATTCATATCTCTCAACCGCTAAAACGGATTATGTGGACATGATTTGTATGATACCTCTGGGAACATTTTTATATGAGTATTGGCTTTTACATTATAACATAGCTCTTTAATGATACTTGATGGTTATAAGGGCCACCTAATGTTATGAAAGGTGCTACATAAATGCCAGTGCTTTCGTTAAAATAGCTAATAATAAATCTATTGAATTTGTGATATACCCCTTGCTGTTAAATCTTTATGGGCCTCTACTTGGGCTGTATACATGCAGGATGTAACACTGTTAACTTCTGGGAGTATCATAATATAAACAGCACCATCCCATCAACATGTATCTGGAATGTATGACAAATCTTACATCTGTGCTCACTTCTTGTGAACTGTTTATAAAATCCCTATTTTTAAAGTTCTAATGGAAACAACCAATGTAAACTCCTTACAATGCAATGGCATAAAGAGATGTATTATAACACTGTAAACGCAAAAGTACAAATGTAAGGACAGCATGTAAGTTTGAAGTGGAAATGTGTCTTGTATACCCTGGTTGAACTATTCTCTGTTCTCAAATTTAATTCAGCCAAAAAATAAGAATTAATTTTTCATATCCAGCGTCAAAGGAGATAACTAGCTTTATATTCAGTTGTAGTTTATTGTCACATGTATCGAGGTAAAGTGAAAAGCTTTTGTTGTGTGCTAACCAGTCAGCGGAAAGTCAGTGAAAACTAAGTGGAACTTTTCACACCTTACCCTTCCATATCTCTCGTTTCCCTCTCCCCTGAGTCTGAAGAAGGGTCTCGAACCGAAACGTCACCCATTCCTTCTCTCTAGAAATGCTGCCTGACCCACTGAGCAGCATTGTGTGTCTATCTTCAGCAGAAAGAAAATACAGGATTGCAATCGAGCCAATGTGTTATATGTTAAAGACCTTGCATCTAAAGATGATTTGTCTTCTTGTTGATGGTGGATCTTTGTATCAACTATAGTTTTAGGTTTAGTTTAGAGATATGACATGGAAACAGGCCCTTCATCCATTGTAAGTCCTTACAGTAAGGAACGTCCTAATTTGAGGAAGGACATTATTGCTATTGAGGGAGTGTAGTGTAGATTCACCAGGTTAATTCCCAGGATAGCGGGGCTGGCGTATGATGAAAGAATGGGTCGACTGGGCTTGTTTTCGCTGGAATTTAGGATGAGAGGGGATCTTATAGAAACATATAAAATTCTTAGAGGATTGGACAGGGTAGATGCAGGAAAAATGTTCCTGATGTTTGGGGAGTCCAGAACCAGGTGTCACAGATTAAGAATAAGGGGTGGGCTATTTAGGACTGAGATGAGGAAAAACTTTTTCAACCAGAGAGTTGTGAATCTGTGGAATTCGCCACAGAAAGCAGTGGAGGCCAATTCACTGGCTGTTTTCAAGAGAGAGTTAGATTTAGCTCTTAGGGCTAAGGGAATCAAGGGATATGGGGAAAAAGCCGGAACGGGTACTGATTTTGGATCATCACTGATTGTGGATAATCAGCCGTGATCATATTGAATGGCGGTGCTGGCTCAAAGGGCCGAATGGCCTACTCCTGCACCCATTTTCTATGTTTCTATGTTTCTAAGCACATTGCGGTCATAGGAGCAGACACCTTAGACTTTGCCATACAGAGGTCTGCATCCAAGTGGGGTTTGCTCTGAGTCCAGAGAGCTGACTTAGGCACCACATATTCTGTATACATTCTCTGTCTGTACAGTCTAAAGAAGGGTCTCGACCCGAAACGTCACCTATTCCTTTTCTCCAGAGATAATGTCTGACCCGCTGAGTTACTCTTTTTGTGTCTATCTTCGGTTTAAACCAGCATCTGCTGTTCCTTCCAACATTTTATCTATACCAAGTCTATCTGCCATTCCTGTCATTTTAAAGTGCTCACAGCCTTTATCTCTCTGGAGAAAAGTGAACAGATCTATTTCCTTTCAACTACTGGTAGAGCCGGGTTCGATCCTGACCTCAGGTGCTGTCTGTGTGGAGTTTGCAGGTTCTCCCTGTGACCGCATGGGTTTCCTCCAGATTCCTCCACATCCCAAAGACTTTAGACTTTAGAGATATGGCATGGAAATAGGCCCTTCGGTCCCCCAAGTCCGTGCCGACCAGTGATCATCCCCAACACTAGCATATCCTACACACTAGGGACGATTTCCATTTTTATTAACCAAAGCCAATCAACCTACAAACGTGTACGTCTTTGGAGGGTGGGAGTAAACGGGAGTACCCGGAGAAAACTCACGCGGTCGCAGGGAGAACGTACAAACTGTATACAGATTGGACCCGAGGTCAGGATCGAACCTGGGTCTCTGTCGTGCTAAGGGAGCAACTCTACCACGGCGCAACTGTGCCACCTAAGGCATGCAGGTTTGGTGTTTAATTGGCTTCTGTAAATGGCCTTTGAGTGTGTAGTAAGTGCATGAGATAACATAGAAGTGATCAATGGTCAGCATGGACTCATGGGCCGAAGGGCCTGTTTCAATTACTTCAACCAATATCTTCTGTTTCTCTGCTTTCCAAATAGCCATGTATTTTGCTGCATTACTGTAACAACAATATAAAATTGCCATTGCATTTACAAATCAGCACAGCATTGATGACTGAATTGTATCTGTGAACCTTGCACCAATTAACACCAGCTTTCAAATCCTGCACTTGAAATCTATGCATGTCAAATGCAAAAAGAATAGTGGGTGTGGAAAGAAAAATTGCGTAGATTTCTAATATATTTGATGTCCTCACTGCTTCAGGGGGTTTTCATGGCCGGAGTGAAGTACCTTCAATGTGTAGTCATTCTTGTTATTGAGGCAGACATGACGATTGATTTGCACGCTGTAGTCTCACCGAGAATATTAAGTGCGGAGAATATCAGTTGAAAGGACACGAAGTGCTGGAGTAACTCAGCGGTAACTCACAGGTTAGAAATGTCACCTATCCATGTTCTCCAGAGATGCTGAGTGACCCACTGAGTTACTCCAGCATTTTGTGCCCTTTTGTGTAACACAGCAGCTGCAGTTCCGTGTTTCTACATTTACAGAATTTATTTTGCTTTTTGTTCAGTTTAGGTTTTTTATAGTTTAGTTTAGAGATACAGCACAAAAACAGTTCTTTTGGCCCACCGAGTCCGAGCCGACCAGCGATCCCCGCACATTAACACTATCCTACACACTGGGGACAATATACAATCTTACCAAGCCAACTTACCTGCAAATCCGTACGTCTTTAGTATGTGGGAGGAAATCGGAGAAGCCAGAGAAAACCCATGCAGGACACATGGAGAACGTACAAACTCTGTACAGACAGCACCTGAGGTCAGGATCGAACCCAGGTCTGTGGCGCTGTAAGGCAGCAACTCTACCGCTGTGCTACTACTGTTGATAAACCTGCAAACTTTATTCCATGTTTCCATAGTGACCCTGAATAAAATGTTTGCACCTTCCAAAAACACCATCTTCTTAATAACCATTGAGATGGCATGTTGAGTATTTAGAGCTTTTAGTTTCAGAGATTCAGTGTGGAAACAGGCTCAAGTCCATGCCGAGGAGCGATCACCCATTCACACTAGTTCCATGCTATCCTTCTTCTTCATCCACTCTCTACACACTAGGGGTAATTTACAGAAGGCCAATTACAAACCCGCACGTCCTTGGCATGTGGGAGGAAGCCGGAACACCCGGAGGAAACCCACGCGGTCACAGGGAGAACGTGCAAACTCCACACAGACAGCACCCAAAGTCAGGATGGAACCCGGGTCTCTGGCACTATGAGCAGCAGCTCCATAGCCACTGTGCCACTGTACCGCCCCATGGTGTAATTCTTTTTTCTGCTTGATTCTGTACACTTGATCCTGACACCCGCCTCTCAGTTATACCCATTTGTTAGTCCCGTTTGCAATCAGATACTGATCTGTCAACACTGTGCATATATTGCCTCAGCAGTTACTGTCAACTGGTTTAGCTGCTGATGTATCAGCGCTGAGGAACAATGGCAAGTGGCAACAATCACGCAAACACATTGCAGCCGAGACTCCTCATTTTCTTTTAAGCCGAAAATGGCTTTTTGTTATGGGAACTGCTGTTGAGCTTGAGTCATGCAGCTGAAATAATGGCTGTGTGTATGGTTTCCAGAAAATTTGACATGGTTCTTGCTTCTTATTGTTGGGTATGTTCATTTTTCTATCTCTGGA
This sequence comes from Malacoraja senta, assembly GCA_038087875.1. NCBI lineage: Eukaryota > Metazoa > Chordata > Chondrichthyes > Rajiformes > Rajidae > Malacoraja > Malacoraja senta. Next base: position 44,324,924 of record CM075979.1, on the reverse strand, counting down.
AAGAGCTCATCCACATAAAATGTGACAGCGTGGTATTTGCAGTGTTACAGTTGACTAATAAAGTATGATTGGCAGTGTGTAGACAGCGTTTCCAGTGGGTGAATGAAGCTACCAAGTAATGCTCTAAAGCCCGAATGGGTACGCTGCCAGAAAAATGTTTTACTTTTTACAATACAAAACAGGTGGCAGCGATTCAGTGTGAAATGATTTGATTTTTCATGGAAGGGAGGGAGTACTGCAAAAACAGCGCAGTAATATTGAGCCTCCTCAAACTCCAGGATCCTGGCATAGAAAATGTAACTCTTGGCTTGAGTCAGTGGTGCCTCTGAAAGTGACTGCTACTGAATGAAGGCTTTTCTTTTATATGCTGCAAACAATAGTGCGTAGATGATAGAAGGCTACTGTACATTGAAGCATGTAGAAAAGACAATTTAAATAGGAAGTTGTGCCTCAGAGCACCAGAGACCTGGGTTCGATCCTGACTAAGGGTGCTGTCTGTACGGAGTTTGTACCTTTTCCCTGTGACCCGCATGGGTTTTCTCCGGGAGTTCCTGTTTCCTCACACACTCCCAGGTTTGTCGGCTAATTGGCTTGGTAAAATTGTAACTTGTCCCCAGTGTGTGTAGGATAGTGTTAATGTGCAGGGATCGCTAGTCAGAGCGGACTCAGTGGGCCGAAGGGCTTGTTTCCGCAATGTATCTCTAAACTAAAAAATATATATGTCTATACATGAGAGGAAAAGTGTAATGTATATTGATAGGATAGAGTATTTTAGTTGAGTTTATTGTCACGTGTACTGAGGTACAGTGAAAAGCTTTTGTTGCGTGCTAACCGGTCAGTGGAAAGACAATACATGATTACAATCGAGTCATCCACAGTGTACAGATGCAGGATAAAAGGAATACGTATAGTGATAAGATAAAGGGAAAAGTATATTGATAGGCGGTACAGTGGTGCAGCATAGAGCCAGAGAGTCGGGTTCCATCCTGACTACGCGTGCTGTCTGTACGGAGTTTGTACGTTCTCCCTGTGACCACGTGGGTTTCCTCCGGGTGCTCCGGATTCCTCCCACATCACAAAGATGTGCAGGTTTGTCGGTTAATTGGCCCTCTGTAAATTGCTCCTGGTGTGTAGGGAGTGGATGAATAAGTGGGTTATCATAGAACTGGTGTGAATGGGTGATTGATAGTCGGCATGGACTCGGTGGGCCGAAGGGCCTGTTTCCACGCTGCATCTCAAAACCAAATTAAACTGCGTGGGAAGAATATCTCTTAACTGCAACCGATTAGAAATGGGCTTGAAGCTGGAGGTTGCCTCAGGGAGACTGGACTCGTCACCTCATGTTCACAACATTTACCTATTTACATGCTAAAATAATAGACTGTGTCAATCTCACTGGATAAATGCTTTAGACAGAAGTCTGCCTGCGAGAAAAAAAGGATAACATCCAAGCAGCAACGATATCAGCAACTGCATTTCCACCAAAAGCGACAAATGATCTGTTACTCAAGGAAACAAAATGAAGACTTGTTCTATTGCTGTATGTTGGAGGCCACTCCCTCCCTCCCTTAAGATTGACTGCAGTACAAGTTCCCCGGAGGGAATGTGACTCCTCAGCAGTTACTAATCGTGCCTGGAGCTACGAGCCTTTCTGTTCCGATGACTTGACTAATTATTGTTTAATGAATGGCCCAAGTAGGATTATAAGCATTTACAGTATGTATGTATTAATCAATCATTGTGTGAAGATAAAAGCCTCCCCTTTCTTTCATCCCATTGTGCCACATAGCCTGGATTTCAAAACAATTAAGATTTAAATTAACTCGGTGAAACTAATTCAATGTGTTTAGAGTTTTGTCACATGTTAAATTGTATTTGTGAAGGAAATTGATGTTTTATCCATGTTCAGAATGTTCATGTATGGGAATAACATCTGTTTAATGTTACCAATGGTGTAAATGATCCTGTGAGTTTAAAATGTCACAAAAAAGCTGCATGAAACATTCGGAGGTTGGCAAGATTGATTGCTTGTGTTGAAACAGGCCCTTCGGCCCAACGAGTCCACGCTGACCACGATCACCCGTTCACGCCATTTCTCTGTTCCCCACTTCTTATCCACACCCTACACAATAGGGGCAAATTACAGAGGCCAATTAACCTAAAAGCTTCCACGTCTTTGGGATGTGGGAGGAAACCGGAGCACCCAGAGCGCAGGGAGATCCTGCAAACTTCACACAGACAGCACCCAAGGTCAGGATCGATCCTGGGTCTCTGGCGCTGTGATGATGGTGGCTGTCTTTTTTGAGGCAGAACCTCCTGTAGATCCCTTCGATGACGGGGAGGTCAGTAGCTGTGATGGACCGGGCAGTGTCCACCACTCTCTGTAATCTCCCTCGTTCCTGTGGCATATTCTGGGATATTCTGGTGGGACGAGGCATGTACTTGTATGGAGGGAAGAAGGAACACAAACTTATGATCACGGGCATTTATACATTTGCTGTATCCACATTCCACCGCCATCGTAACTACTAGTATCTGGGTGAAAAGTGAATGGAAAGTTTGGAATAATGGGTACATAATCACAGCACTGGGAGGCCTAGGGACTTTTCACAGTATTCCTCCATAAGTCAGTGTATTGAGCATAGAAGTTGGGAGGTCATGTTGCAGTGGTATAAGACGTTGGTGAAACTGCATATTGTGTTCAGTTCTGGGCTCCATATTATAGGAAAGATGTTGTCAAGCTGGAAAGGGTGCAGAGAAGACTTGCCAGAGAGGATGTTGCCAGGACTAGAGGGCCTGAGCCACAGGGAGAGGTTGAATAGGCTGGGACTCTATACTTTTGTGCGCAGGAGGATGAGGGGTGATCTTATAAAAGTGTATAAAATCATGAGAGGAACAGATCGGGAAAATGACTCCTTTGCCCAGAGTTGGTGAATCGAGGACCAGAGGACATAGGTTCAAGGTGAAGGGGAAAAGATTTAATAGGAATCAGAGGGGTAACATTTTCAGACAAAGGGTGGTGGGTGTCTGAACAAGCTGCCAGAGTAGGTAGTTGAGGTAGGGACTCAAGAAACATTGAAGAAACAGTTTAAGAATCATTTGAACAGGTACATGGATAGGACAGGTTTGGAGGGATGTGGACCAAATGCAGGCAGATGGGACATGTTGGCCGGTGTGGGCGAGTTGGGCTGAAGGGCCTGTTTCCACACTGTACCACTCTATGACTCTAGTCTGTGAGTAGCTCTTGGTTATTTTATTATTACAGAGACGTCTTCTTCAAGTTTCAATGTCTGGAGTTTCCTTTCAATCTCTGCAATTCATTCATCATAATTTCATAGCATTGTGCAAAGAAAGCTATTTGCTGTAACATCTCATTAACTACCTAATCTCCAAACAACAAGAAATAACACCCAGGCAAATTGAAGGCTTATTGAATGTTTTATTTTAAGAATTTGTTATAGCAAATATATAAAAAATGTTTTCTGATGTATAATTGTTACCTTGAGAGTCTCCTAATTCTAGTTTAATTACATGGGCAGTAGAAACTCAAAGTGAAAAATATCTTCTGCATCTTCTTTGTGTTGCTACTGGTGTTGTAGTCATTTATTGGCATGTTGAACAATTATTTAAACAAATTATTAGAACAACCATTTAAACAACCATTTAGAACGAAGACGAGGAAACACTTTTTCTCACAGAGAGTTGTGAGTCTGTGGAATTCTCTGCCTCAGAGGCCAGTTCTCTGGATACTTTCAAGAGAGAGCCAGATAGGGCTCTTAAAGATAGCGGAATCAGGGGATATGGGGGAAGGCAGGAATGGGGTACTGATTGGGGATGATCAGCCATGATCACATTGAATGGCGGTGCTGGCTCAAAAGGCAGAATGGCCTACTCCTGCACCTATTGTCTATTGTCTATTGTCTATTACCACTACCAGCAGTGCTCTATGTTTCGATCAGTCCAGTACATTGTATGGAGACCGTTTTCTCAGCTGTATGACTATAGTTCATTGATATCCTTGCCTAATCGATGTATACATCTGGGGAGGACACAAAGTGCTGGAGTAACTCAACGGGTGCGGCATCATCTCTAGAGAACATGGATGGGTGATGTTTCAGCTCGGGACACTTCATCAGATGCCAGGGATGGCATGGTGGCGCAGCGGTAGAGTTGTTGCCTCAGAGCGCCAGAGACCCGGGTTCGATCCTGACCACATGTGTTGTCTGTATGGTGTTTGTGCGTTCTCCCTGTGACTGCGCGCGTGGGTTTGCTCCGGGTACTTTGGTTTTGTAGGTCAATTGGCTTTGGTAAAAAATTGTAAATTGTCCCTAGAGTGTAGGATAGTGCTAGTGTACGGGGTGATCGCTGGTCGGTGCGGACTCGGTGGGCCAAAGGGCCTGTATCACTAAAAAACTTTTTTAAATACCAGAGTTATCTCCTCTCTATGTTCTGCAGAGATGCTGCCTGACCCGCTGAGTTACTCCAGCACTTTGTGTTCTATGTAAGATTCCAGCATCTGCAATTACTTGTGTCTCCATACGCCTGGGGAGTATTTCTTGACTCCTGAAGAGAAAAGTTCAATTATTTTACAAAAGTAAACTTAATTATCATTGGAGGTACACAAAAATGCTGGAGAAACTCAGCGGGTGCAGCAGCATCTATGGAGCGAAGGAGATAGGCAACGTTTCGGGCCGAAACCCTTCTTCATTGGGATCTTTTTAGTATAGTTGGAATACCAAGGACCCAGGTTCGATCTTCACTACGTGTGCTGTCTGTATGAAGTTTGTACGTTCTCCCTGTGACTGCATGGATTTTCTCCGGGATCTCCGGTTTCCTCCCACACTCCAAAGACGTACAGGCTCGTAGATTAATTGGCTTGGTATAATTGTAAATTGTCCCTAGTGTGTGTAAGTGTGCGGGGATCGCTGGTCGGCACGGACTCGGTGGGCTGAGGGCCTGTTTCCACGCTGTACCTCAAAACTAAATTTTAAAAGACTAGACAAGAATACAATCAAGCTGTCCATGGTGTACAGATGCTGTAAAGGATAAATGGTGCAACATTTAATGCAAGCTATAACATTGAAGTCAGATAAAGTCCAATTTAAGATAGTTGAACTATGTTCTATGTTCTATAAAACAAAGGTGCTTTTCCTTAATATAAAATTTTAATCTATTTATTTGTTATTGCTGTTGAGTCGGGTTTATTAGTGAGTTAGGTGAGTAGATGCATTATGGAATACTGTCACAGTGAGATAGGAGTGATAAGCAAATGTTATCTTCAAGAACGGTCTGTAACTTAGGTCAGAGTAAAAAAAAAAAAAACTTTAGCTCGGCAGAAATATAATATCCTTTTTGATATGGAAAGACACTTGGGGCTGGTAGCAAACTGCAAAGTAGTAAAACCATAATGCTAACTAATTATATACAAGTACTTGTTGAATGTAATGCTATATGGAGGGACATTTCACAAGTCAAAACATCCCATCACTTCTGAGCTGTAGGCACTGAGCTGCTTTCAGTCATTAAAACCCAATGACAGAATCGGCAAACTATAACTGGATGTCATTAAAGAAACTCCATGTTTGAGGGCTGTATGATAAAATAACCTCTCCAGATTTTGTAGCAAGACTAGAGAGTTTTCATCACATTCGGCTAATTGTGACGGCGTCACCATTTCACTCCTTCGTCTGCATATCTTGATCTAACAGCACGGTGCTTGCCGCCCGCTTTATTAACCGCCCCGTCTGATTGCTTTGCCTTCCAGTCATTCTGTCAATGAACAATGCTTGTGTAAACACGGCAAATCACTGCCAAGGCTCAGGCAAGCGGTACTACAGAAATGTGACTGATAGAGTGAGAAGAAGAGAGGTTAAAATAAAGCTCTGGCAAGCACTCTGATGGAGGGGACTAGATAGTATGAATGCACAGCCATTTACCCAGAGTGGGTGGCATGGTGGTGCAGCAGTTGAGTTGCTCCTACAGCGCTTTTAGCGGCAGAGTCCCGAGTTCGATCCCGACTACAGGTGCTGTCTGTACGGAGCTTGTACGTTCACTCCATTTTCTCCGAGATCTTCGGTTTCCTCCCGCACTCCAAAGGTTTGTAGGATAATTGGCTTTCTATGAATATAAATTATCCCTCGTGTGTGCAGGATAGTGTTAATGTGCGGGGATTGCTGGTTGGTGCAGATTCGACGGGCCGAGGGGCCTGTTTCCGCGCTGTATCTCTAAACTAAACTAAACTAAACTAAAGTTGAGGAATCAAGAACCAGAGGACATGGGACAGATTTAATCGGAACCTGAGAGACAACTTTTTCACACAGAGGGTGGTGGGTGTATGAAACAAGCTGCCAGAGGAGGTAGTTGAAGCAGGGACTATAACAACACTTAAAAAAATACATTTGGACAGGTACATGGATAGGAAAGCTTTGGCGAGATAGAGGCCAAATGTGGACAAATGGGACTAGCGTAAATGGACGAGTTGGGCCGAAGGGCCTGTTTCAGTGCTGCATGACTATGAATATCGAGAAATGCTGAGGTGAAATATAGCTGTTAAGATAATAGAATATTTATAAAAATCAGAAATTCAATTAATTGGAGGAAATTCCCATTTTCAAGCTTTAAAAAAAAGTTCATGTTACATCTTGTGAGTGATCTATAATTTGAGAATATTTAGTTTAATATAGCGATACAGCACGGAAACAGGCCCTTCGGCCCACTGAGTCCACACTGACCATCGATCATGCCACGCCCAAAGAATTTCAAAATTGTTGATCAAATGGGGAAAAAAAGTGTTTAATCTTATTTTTACAATGTGGTGGGTGGGTATTAATTTTGACTGAGATAGCACAACCAATAGTTGGATAGACAACTGTGAATGGCTTGCAATGAGTTTAGACTTTAGACTTTACAGATACAGCATGGAAACTGGTCCTTTGGCCCACTGAGTCCGCGCCAACCAGCGATCACCCCGTACACTAGCACACTACACACACTAGGGACTATTTATAATTTTACCACAGCCAACTAACCTACAAACCCGCGCGTCTTTGGGATGTCAGAAGGTCAGGATGGAACCCTGGTCTCTGGTGCTGTGAAGCAGCAGCTCTACCCGCTGCGCCACCATGCCACTCTCTTCTGATAACCTTTCAGGAATGAAGGATGTCTGATTACACGAGGGGTCTTTAAATAGAACAATCAAAATGTTAATGTTCATTGACATCCACGGCCAATCTTCAATTAAGATCTCTTCCAAAACTCAGCTGGGGGAATGGAGGAATGTGGGTTTTGTGCAGGCAGATAAGAGTTGGTCTTGGCATCATGCTCCGCACAGTTATTGTGGGCTGAAGGGCCTGTTCCTGTGCTGTAATGTTCCATGTAGGACGTCTTAGATTCAATCCTGCATTGGAGTGTGAAGTGTGAAAAGGAGTTGAACTCATTTAGCTCTTTGTTACATCAGATCATTCCAATGAGCCTCCCAAACAATGGATAACCGTTTGCGTGCAGTTGCTGTTTTGTACCCAAGAGTTGTCACCAATTTATATGTCGCAAATGATTGGAAGCCTTCAACATGAGGCTGATTATATGATTATGGCCTGTTGGGGATTGATATATTTTTACTCAGATATGATAAAGAACTGTAATATGTATACGTGTTACAACACAAGTAGGTGTGGCAGTGGAGTTGCTGCTTTACCTATTACCCATTAGGTTAATTGGCCTCTATAAATTGTCCCTTGTAGATAGAACTAATGTACAGGTGATTGTTGGTCGGCAGAGGCTAGGTGGGCCGAAGGGCCTGTTTCCTCGCTGTATCTCTCAACAAAACTAAACTAAGTTGAAGTATAAATATGGTGGCACAGTGGCACAGCTGCTGAGCTGGTGCCTCACACCATCAGTGACCCAGGTTCGATCCTGACCTCAGGTGCTGCCTGTGTGGAGTTTGCACGTTCTCCCTGTGACCTAGTGGGTTTCAAGTGACCACCGATCACCCGTTCATACTAGTTCTATGTTGTCTCACTTTCTTATCCACTCCCTGCACACTAGGGGCAATTTTACAGAGGCCATTTAACCTACAAACCTGCATGGCTTTGGGATGTGGTGGGAACCCGGTGCACCTGGAGGAAACCCACTCGATCGCAGGGAGAATGTGCAAAGTCCACACAGACAAAGGGTCAATGGCTCAATGGTACTTTATTGTGACATGTTCCTGGGTATAGTGAAATCTCTATTTGCATGCAGTTCAGTAAAAATCCTACTATACATAGGAACAATCATACTCAAGTACTCGAGTATAAGAACAGTGGATTGATTATATAGACACAGTATATAAGAACAGTGGATTATATAGACACAGTATATAAGAACAGTGGATTATATAGACACAGTATATAAGAGTTGCCAAGTTTCCAGCATCATCTTGTACCCTTTAAGTTCAAAGTTGTTAAAAATGTTAGCACCTGAATTCAGGATCGAACCAGAGTTCCAATCCCGAATAAATGTCTCTGTTCTATTGCTTCACCTCACCATCTCCTCAAAGTTTGCCGACAGAGTTCTGTGAGACCCCCTCTCACAGCTCCCCCTCTGTAATTCCTGCTGTTCTCCTGCTCGACTACACTCCACCCATCACTTCCCTGGTTTTGTCCAACCCCCATCTCTCTTTCCAGCTTTCTCCCTCCCTACCACAATCTGACAAAGTGTCCCGACTCAAAACATCACCCGAACATTCCCTCCACAGATGCTGCCTGGCCCGCTGAGTTCCTCAGGTACTTTTGCACTTTTCTTGAGAAACGAAGGGACCATTGAAAGAAGTTGACACATATTAAACGTGTATTTAAGTCTTCGTAAAAAATACCATTACGCATGAAATTTTTATGCTTAAATAAACTCCTGTCTTTGGACTTATCTTAAATTAGTTCTTGTATAAATATATTTCAATTTAATTTGATTGCAGGAAACAACTTTATTGCCTGAATGAAAATGAGGGATCGTTATTCTGAAAGAAAACACCTCGTAGTTCAATTTTTTAAAATTAAGTTATAATTTTTCAGCAGGCTGTTTTTACAGCTGTGTTTAAGCATGTTATGCTTTAAGAACTTTCATATTTCTTTTTCTTTTACGTACTCTGCTCTGGTAATTTGAAAGTTACTTACAGCAGGTGAAAGGCCTTTGTTTAAGTTCCTCAATGTACCGTCACTAATATCTGTCACAGATTCTAACAGGTTCCTGAAAAGTGAATAATCATTTCAACACAAATTGCTGCACGTTTTATGAGCTGATATTCAGCTAGGAATATACAGTACAGCTGTGAGATTAAAATGACAAAAATGCATTGTTTGGGGACAAAATCTGGAGAAAACCTTACCCACCAAGTCCTCTTAAAGTGAGAGGGGAAAGTTTTAATAGGAACCCAGGGCCACCCTTTTCATGCAGAGGATGGTGGATGTATGGAAAGAGCTGCCAGAGGAGGTAGTTGAGGCAGGTACTATAAAAGCATTTAAAAGGCATTTGGAAAGGTCTTTGGAAATAGAGGGATGTGGGCCAAACGTGGGGAGGTGGGACTACTAGCCCAGATGGGGCATCTTGGTCGGCATGGGCAAGTTGGGCCGAAGGGCCTGTTTCCTGACTATGTCCTTTCATGACCCTCAGTCCCAACGCATCCCATTACATCTTTTCTATACCACTAGAACTGCATCTACATTCAGATTTTAAAAAAAAATGCTGAAATTGCAGAAGAATTAGGTTTATTGTTTTCAAATGTACCGAGGAACAGTGAAAAACTTTGTTTTGAATGCTCAAATCAGATAATACCATACATCAATACAACTCAAGTTCCGCAGGTAGAGCAAAGGAATAGACTCAGAGTGCAGAATATAGTGCTCAGCATTATGGCACAATAGTTCTGAAGAAGGGGCCCGACCCGAAACGTCACTTGTTCATTCTCTCCAGAGATGCTGCCTGTCCCGCTGTGTTACTCCAGCATTTTGTGTCTATCTTCGGTTTAAACCGGCATCTGCAGTTCCTTCCTACACAGTTCTAGAGACAAAGTCCAATATCCTCAACAGGGTAGAGGTGAATCAGACAGTACCCCAGCTTATGGAAGGACCGTTTACAAGTCTGATAACAGAGGGGAAGAAGCTGTTCCTGAGTCTGATGAAGCGCGCTTTCAATCTTCTGTATCACCTGCATGATGGGAGTGGGAAGGAGGAATTAATCATCTTTAATCATTAAGAATGAATCATCGGTTGCTTTTTCGAGGCAGCACGGTCAATGGTGGGGAGTCTGGTCTGCGTGATGGACATCCACAAATCACAGTTGGATGGACACTGAAAGGAAACATTATTTTACATCGTTTCAGGAAAAATACTGATGGAGAGATCTTACCTAAAACAGTAACTCATTTTCTTTCAAATTCTGAATGTCCTCTTGTTCAATTCATGTTCATAGGAGCAGAATAGGCCATTCGGCCCATCAAGTCTACCCTCGCCATTCAATCATGGCTGATCTACCTTCCCGTCTCAACCCCATTCTCCTGCCTTCTCCCCATAACCCTTGACACCTGTACTAATCAAGAATATATCAATCTCCACCATATGAAGCAGTTTATTTTATTTTAGTTTAGCTTAAAGATACAGTGTGGAAATAGGCCCTTTGGCCCACCAAATCAGCACCAACCAGCGATCACCGCACATTCACTATCCTACACACACACACACTAGGGACAATTTTACATTCATACCAAGCCAATTAACCTACAAACCAGTACGTCTTTGTGAGTGGGAACTGAAGTATCTCGGAGACAACCCACGCAGGTCACAGGGAGAACGTACAAACTCCGTACAGACAGCACCCGTAGTCAGGATGGAACCCGGGTCTCTGGCGCTTTAAGGCAGCAGCTCCACCACTGTGCCATCGTGCTGCCCTACAAATCACATTCCTGCGTTTTTCTTTTCCAGAGTATTGAGGATAAGTGAACTGTTTCATACAATACATTGTAAGATGAGGAACAAAACAAGTCGTTGACAACACTTGTACACCAAAATAACTGGATCAGTCTGTAAAATACATGGGAGTGTGAATTACATCTTGCTGCGGTGAATTGGAATGAAAAATGTCACATTACATATTTAACTGGGATTTAGAAACAGTATTTAAAAAACAGATGTAGTATTTTAGAAACTGTTGTTGTTCTGGGACTTGAAATTCTTTAGAGAACTGAGTGTTATCCCTTTGAGTACTGAATGTCCTATGCAGCATTCCAACATTTCACATGTTTCCTGCAAGATCTACAGAAAGATTTGTCTATGAATCTCTAATGCCGAACATTATGACGCACAATTGGAACAATATGTGTATTCGACCTGTCAATTCTGTAAAAACCTTAAAATCTAACGTCTAATGACATCCATGTGTTTGGGATCATTAGGGAATGACATTGTCGATAAACAGATCACCGCGGTAGGGCTGGATAGGCAGGCAAATGCAAACAGAAATCAAAATTAATATAAAAGGGGCAGATCAAATAACACCTGAGGGGGAAGGATGAGTGAGCATTTCAGGTCTGCGCTTTCATGGGGTCACAGGAGAATTACTAACTGAGTTTCATGCTCCATTTTGGGATCTTTTTGACTGATCTTCTGCAGTCAGGATTTGGAATGAGTGTTACTTTTAACATTGCATTTTCAAAGTAAATTTATTCTTGCAAATAATGTTTGTTACAAATAAATGGCACCTAGAAGAGGGCTGATTAATGTGCTAATGAAGATCTTTCCCCCTAAAGACTGCAAACAATAAGCAATTCATTAGCGTCCCAGTGTCCAATAAACACCTTACAACCATTTTGGTTGCAGATAAGTTGTCCTGATTGAAATAATGTTAACTGTAGCTCTGGTGTTTCCATGCGCTGTGAAACAAAGCAGCTGTTTACAGCACGCCCCATCCTACCAAATGTCTGTCCCCACCACCTTCCAGAGATGGCTGCAGCACACGTGTCTGAAGAAGGGTTTCGGCCCGAAACGTTACCTATTTCCTTCGCTCCATAGATGCTGCTGCACCCGCTGAGTTTCTCCAGCATTTTTGTGTACCGTATGAACGATATCAATGTTCTCTCCAGCCCACAAAGGGATCCTATTGTGACTGTATCATCCGACTACATATTGAGCAGAAGGTCTGAAGAAGGGTTTCGGCCCGAAACGTTACCTATTTCCTTCGCTCCACAGATGCTGCTGCACCCGCTGAGTTTCTCCAGCATTTTTGTGTACCTACATATTGAGCAGTCTGTGTAGCATTTCATAAACAGATCCTCTAACCGTTTATGGGAAAGGCATTTGCCCTGAGACGCAGCATGGAACCAGGCCCTTCGGCCCACTGAGTCTGCTCCGACTATTGATCACCCGCTCACACTAGTTCTTTGTTATCCCACTTTCTCATCTACCCCCTGCGCACAATGGGCAATTTACAGAGAGCCAATTAACCTACAAACCCACACGTCATTAGGATGTGGGAGGAAACCGGAGGACCCGGAGGAAACCCACGTGGTCACAGGAAGAATGTGCAAACTCCATACAGACAGCACCCGAGGTCAGAATCGAACCCGGGTCTCTGAAGCTGTCAGACAGCAGCTCTACCGCTGCGCCACTGTGCCACATAAAAAATCTAAGCCAAAGCACGGTGGTGCAATGGTAGAGTTGCTGCCTCACAGCGCCGGAGACCCGGGTTCGATCCTACGGGTGCTGTCATTACGGAGTTTGTATGTTCTCTCTGTGACTGCGTGGGATTTCTCCGGGTGCTCCGGTTTCCACCCACTCTCCAAAGACGTACAGGTTTGTACGTTCGTTGGCTTCTGTAAATTGCCCCCTAGTGTGTTGGATAGAACTAGAGCATGGGCGATCGCTGGTCAGCGTAGACACGATGGGCCATAGGGCCTGTTTCCACACTGTATCTCTAAGCTAACCTAAGATAAAGCCTACATTGCCTCATCTAAGCCAGTCCCATTTGGTCCATATCCCTCTAAACCTTTCCTATCCATGTACCTATTCAAGTGTCTTTTAAATGGTTTTATTGTACCAGCCTCAACTACCTTCACTCCTGCACCCATGCAGATCTCATGTACATCATCAACCTCACCACCAATTTCCAGCCTGCACTCAAATTTACTTGGACCATTTCCGACACCTCCCTCCCCTTTCTTGATCCCACAGACTCCATCGCAGGAGATAGTCTATTGACTGATGTATATTACAAACCCACTGACTCCCACAACTATCTCGACTACACTTCTTCGTACCCTGCTTCCTGCAAAGACTCTATCCCCTACTCCCAATTCCTCCGTCTACGCCGCATCTGCGCCCAAGATGAGGTGCTCCATACTAGAACATCCGAGATGTCCTCATTCTTTAGGGAACAGGGGTTCCTCTCTCCCATCATAGGTGAGGCCCTCAATCATGTCCCCTCGGTACCCTGCAGCTCTGCCCTTGCTCCCCCTCCCCCTAGTCGCAACAGAGACAGAGTCCCTCTAGTCCTTACCTTCCACCCCATCAGCCGTCGCATACAACACATAATCCTCCGAAATTTCCGCCACCTCCAACGGGATCCCGCCACTAGCCACATTTTCCCATCTCCATCCCTTTCCACCTTCCGCAGACACCGTTCCCTCCACAACTCCCTGGTTAACTCATCCCTTCCCACCAACCTTCCCCTGCAACCACAGAAGATGCAACACCTGTCACTATACGTCCTCCCTTGACTCTGTCCAGGGACCTCGACAGTCCTTTCAGGTTAGGCAGAGGTTCACTTCCAACCTTATCTACTGTATCCGTTGTTCAAGATGTGGACTCTTATACATCGGCGAGACTAAACGCAGACTGGGCGATCGTTTCGCTGAACACCTTCGCACAGCCCTCATGAACCAACCTGATCTCCTGGTTGCTGGACACTTTAATTCTCCTTCCCATTCCTACACAGTCCTTTCTGTCCTCAGTCTCCTCCATTGTCAGAATGAGGTTAAACACAAATTGGAGGAACAGCGTCTCATATTTCACTTGGGCAGCTTGGCACAGTGGTATGAATATTGATTTCTCTCACTTCAAGTATTCCCTCTCTCTCTATCCCTCCCCCACCCAACTCGCACTAGCTTCTCATTTTCACCCTACAAACAGCTTACAATATTTCCTTTATCATCGTAACTTTTTTGCATATCTTTCATTCATTGTTCTTTATCTCTCCACATCACCATTTACAGGATATCTCTCATTTCCCTTATCCCATCCAGTCTGAAGAAAGGTCTTCTGTTTACATATTCTGTTGTGCTACAGCAAGTAAGAATTTCATTGTTCTATCTGGGACATATTACAATAAAACACTCTTGACTCTTGACCCGATATGTCACCCATTCCTTCTCTCCAGAGATGTTGCCTGTCCCGCTGAGTTACTCCACCTTTTTTGTGTCTATCTTCGGTTTAAACCAGCATCTGCAGTTCCTTTTGACACATACCTTCTCTGGCAGCTCGTTCCATCAACCTCTGAGTGAAAATGTTGCCCCTCAGGTTTCAATTAAATCTTTCACCACTACATCCTCCAGTTCTTGATTCCTCTACCCTGGGTAAAACATTCCATGGCTTCACTTCCCTTGATGATTTTATGCACTTCTATAAGATCAACTGTCCACATTTTGTACTCCAAGGAATAAAGTCCTAGCCTGCCCAACCTCTCCCTATAGCTGAAGCCCTGAGACTTGGCAATATCCTTGCAAATCTTCTCTACACTCTTTCCAGCTAATTGACATATTTCCCACAGCAAGTCCTATAATGCTATCGGACCCTGTAGCAGGGTGCCCAAAACTGAACACAATACTCCAAATGCATCCTCCCTAAAGTCTTCTACAGCTGTAACATAATGTCCCAACTTTTGTACTCAATACCCTGGCTGATAAAGACCAATATACCAAAAGCCTTCTTGAGCACCCTATCAACATGTGACGCCTCTTTCAGGGAACTGTGCACCAGTACTCCTGGATCCATCTGTGTTACAACACTCCCCAGAGCCCTACCTTTCACGGTGAAGCCCCTGCCCTGGTTTAACTTCCCAAAAAGCCACAACTCGCACTTAGCTGCATAAACGATGATCCATTTTGCTGAACCAACAACTGATCAGCTGTGACATTTTAGGAGAACGTTACCCACCACACAACAAACCAGTTATCCTACCCAGTAAGGCATATTACTGTATTGTTGTATCTCTGTAGTGTTGTGCATAGCCTTAACTGTCTATATCAGTAAACAAGTCAACATTTGTAATACTGTATTACACATCATGTGTTGCTGACAGTTCCTTGTCAACAGATTTCAGAATCTGAGTTTCATGAATGCAAGACTTAGTACAATTTTATTTCATCTCTTCCAATGTACTGACCATTTATTGGGTTACTGCTCCTACAAAGTTGAGCAGTTCCTTAGTAGAAACAAGAAAGTGCAGATGCTGGTTTACAAAAAAAGTCACAACGTGCTGGAGGAACTCAGCAGACCAGGCAGCATCCTGCTGAGTTACTCCAGCATTTTGTGCCTTTTTTTGAGCAAATACTTACTTAGTTTAAAGCATTGGAGAGGCACAATGGCGCAGCGGTAGAGCTGCTGCCTTACAGAGCCAGAGACCCGGGTTCCATTGTGACCACGGGTGCTGTCTGTACGGAGTTTGTACGTTCTCCCCGTGACCGCATGGGTCACTCTGGTTTCCTCCCACACTCCAAAGACGTACAGGTTTGTAGGTTAATTGGCTTCGGTAAAATTGTAAATTGTCCCTAGTGTGTGTAGGATAGTGCTGGTGTACGGGGTGATCGCTGGTTGGCGCCGAATCGGTGGGCCAAAGGGCCAGTTTCCATGCTGTATCTGTAAAGTCTAGAGTCTAAACTCATTGCAAGCCATTCACAGTTGTCTATCCAACTATTGGTTGTGCTATCTCAGTCAAAATTAATACCCACCCACCACATTGTGAAAATAAGATAAAATACTTTTTTTCCCTTTTGATCAACAATTTTGAAATTCTTTGGGCGTGGCATGAATAAATTTCCTTTTCTATTTTTACAAAAGCCTCTTACAACAGATGTCAACCTCCAGAGCTCTTGATTAATGGGCAATATTACTTAATTGAAATAGTTCAGCAAAGTGGATGTTTTAAGTCTGGATTTTGTAAAGTTTGCCTGCCTTTGGTAGGAATATTTTGCTTCTTTATTGTTTACCGTTTATCATTCACTTTATGCAAGAAAATGCATGAGATTGGAATTATCAAAGACCTGTCATTGCAAGGCAAGTAAGTCACATCAAGTTTATTTAATTATTTTCAGTTTTGAATTGACAAAATGTATATTGTAGTTGGTAATTGAGGGGTGCAAAACGGAATTTAATCAATCTGTTCATAAATGTAAGTAGCATTTAATATCTAAGATAAAAGTAAATGCAGATGAGGCAGAAATTTGAAAGGCCACGAAAAGGCTGGGGTTTTTCCGGACATCAGGTGTTTGTAAACTGAAGAAAGCGATTGTTTTCAAGAGATTCATAAGTGTTTCATTGTCATCTATGCCGAGAAAGGAACAGTGAATGGAATGCTTGCTTGTAAACACAATACTAATAGATAACATATAATAAATTCACTGGAGTTTAGAAGGATAAGGGGGGATCTCATTGATGCCTGCCGAATAATGAAAGGGCTGGATAGAGTAGATCTACTTCTTCTTATCGAGTCCACACACAAGATTCGAAGTTGTTCAGCCAGAGCTGAGCACACTTCTCGGCATCTGCATACAATGGTGTCTGTCCTGTCGCTTCTTGTGCTTCTTGTGCGTGGTGATGGAAAGATTGGTGGAAACATGGCCGCGACGTGAATGCTCTTTCCTTGACCTCGATAGATGCAGAGAGGATGTTTCCACCAGTGGGAGAGTCCAGAACTAGAGAGCACAGACTTGGAATAAAAGGACGTACCGTTACAAAGGAGATGATGAGGAATTCCTTTAGCCAAAGGGTGGTAAAACAGTGGAGTTCATTGCCACTGACAACTGTCATTGGGTATTTTTACAGTGGATATTGACAGAATATTGGTTAGTGAGGGTGTCAAAAGTTACGGAGCGAAGGCAGGAGAATGGGGCTGAGAGGGAAACATGGGTCAGCCATGACCAAGTGGTGGAGTAGGTCTAATAGGCATGATGGGCTGAATGGCCTAATTCTGTTCCAATGTCTTATGGTCTTCTGGTCTTCTAGTCTTATAAACAAAAAAAATTACAATAACCCTAATGTTAGTGCATTAACGCCCAAAGTCCTTAGTACAACATATCATGATTTCACAGATCATGATCAATAGCCTGATCACTACAAAACATGGAAGAAGCTGCCACCTGAACCTGGACGTTACAGTTTTCAGGCTCCTGTACCTTCTTCCCAATGGCAGGTGTGAAATGTGAGTGTGGCCAGGGTGGTGTGGGTCTCTGATGATGCTGGCTGCCTTTTTGAGGCAGCGCCTCCTGTAGATCCCTTCAATGGTGGGGAGGTCAGTACCCGTGATGGAGCGGGCAGTGTGTGGTGGGGAGGTCAGTACCCGTGATGACCCCTGGCTGTTCGTATACCTCTATGGTTCTATGAGTGCTTCAGTGACTCTAATAGGCAGTGCAGCACGAGGTTTTGTGGTGAGTCTGATTTTTATTCAATGAAGTGGTCAGTAGCTGAGGAATAGTAAAGGGTGGGGACTGACAGAGATCGTGGATCAGGGTGTGGCTCAGAAGCAGGAAATGTTAGAAAGATCTGATGTTTGCATGGATCCTAGCCATACAGCATGGAAATAGGCCCCTCTCTTCAACTTGCCCGTGCCAAACTAGACACCCCATCTACACTTGTCCCATGTGCATATTAGCTTTGTTTATTATTTATTTTACATGTACCAAGGTAACGTGAAAAGCTTTGTTGCATGCTATCCAGTCAAAGAAAAGACTATACATGATTACATTCAAGCCATCCAAAGTGCACAGATGAATTATAAATGGTACAACATTTAGTTCTAGATAAAGTCAGCTTGAATATAGTTGAAAGGTCTCCAATGGGGAAGATGAGGTACTCCAGCTGGTTAGGGGATGGTTCAGTTGCCTGATCAGAGCTGGGAAGAAACTGTCCCTGAATCTGGAGGTATCTGCTTTCAAATGTCTGTACGTCTTGCCTGATGGGAGAGGGGAGAAGAGGGAGTGGCCGGGGTGAGACTGGTCCTCGATTATGCTGCTAGCCTTGCCAAGGTAGAGTGAAGTGTAGATGGAGTCAATGGAAGGGAGGTTGGTTTGAGTGATGGTCTGGGCTGCGTCCACAGCTCTCTGCAATTTCTTGTGGTTTTGGATGAAGATGTGCCCAAACCATGCTGTGATGCATCTTGATAAAATGCATTTGGCCCATTTCCCTCTAAACCTTTCCTATCCTTTTACCTGTCCAAATGTCTTTTAAATGCTGTCATAGTTCCTGCCTCAACTACCACCTCTGGCAGCTCATTCCATACACCCACCACCCTCTGTGTCTAAAAGTTGCCCCTCAAGCTCCTATTAAATGTTGCCCCTTCACCTTGAACCTATCTTTCACATTAAAGCGATACTATTTTGTGGATCTTGATGAAGTTCCTTTGTCAGACCCGGGAGAGCAAGAAGACAAACTAGTTTCAAATGGCAGGGAGGGTGCCAGCGAGATCGATGGGACAAAGGGGATGTGTCTGACAGGGTGCGGCCAAGGTTGTCATGGTGATACAAGCTTCATGAAGCCAGCTGTTTTGTAGATTAAGAAAGCACACCAACGCCTCTACTTCCTTAGAAGGCTTAGGAGGTTCGGCATGTCCCCTACAACTCTCACCAACTTCTACAGATGCACCACAGAAAGCATTTTAACAGGATGCATCACAGCTTGGTTTGTGAACAGCTCCATCCAAGACCGCAAGAAATTGCAGCAAATAGTGGACACAGCCCAGACCATCACACAAACCAACCTCCTTTCCATTGACTCCATTTATATCTCACGCTACCTCGGCAAGGCCAGCAGCATAGTCAAGGATGAGTCACACCCTGGCCACACCCTCTTCTCCTCTCTCCCATCAACCAAACGGTATAGAAGTGTGAAAACGCACACCTCCAGATTCAGGGACAGATTCTTCCCAGCTGTTATCAGGCAACTGAACCATCCTACCACAACCAGAGAGCAGTGCTGAACTGCTATCTACCTAATTGGTGATTCTCGGACTATCCTTGATCGGACTTTGCTGGTGTTACCTTGCACTAAACGTTATTCCTTTATCATGCATCTGTACACTGTGAATGGCTCGATTGTAATCATGTTTTGCCTGTCCGTTGACTGGTTAGCATGCAACAAAGGCTTTTCACTGTACCTCAGTACACGTGACAATAAACTAAACTGAACCGAATTTAATGAAGCAAAATAAAATAAATAAAGAACTATGAAAATCTGTGAGATGTGAGTCAGAGCAGTAGGAATCGACTAGGAGATCAGGTCATGGCAGTAAAGGGAAGAAAACTGAAGTCATATTACAGATGGATGATGTGCAGATGCTGGTTTAAACTGAAGATAAACACAAAAAGCTGGAGTAACTCAGCGGGACAGGCAGCATCTCTGGGGAGAAGAAATGGGATTTTCCTTACAGATGGATAACCCAGGTTTAGGCTTATTATTAGTAGAATCTAAGAACTGCAGAAGGTACACAAAAATGCTGGAGAAACTCAGCGGGTGCAGCAGCATCTATGGAGCGAAGGAAATAGGCAACGTTTCGGGCCGAAACCCTTCTTCAGACTGACCTTCTTCAGACTAAGTACTGCAGATGCTGGTTCACAAAAAAAACACAAAGTGCTGGAGTAACTCAGTGGATCAGGCAGCATCTCTGGAGGACATGTCTAGGTGATGTTTCGAGTTAGAATCCTTCTTCAACCTATCCATGTTCAGCTGAAGAGGGGGTCCCGATCTGAATCTTCACCAATCCATGTTCTCCCAAGATGCTGCCTGACCCGCTGAGTTACTCCAGCACTCTGTGGCCCTTTAGCATTTATTATTGTCACGTGTACTGAGGTACAGAGTAAAGCTTTGTTTGCTTGTTATCCAATCGAAACATTATATTAATCATGAATATAATCAAGCCAAACTTAAGTACAATAGATAGAGTGAAGAGAAAAAATGCCATAGTATAGCACAGTGTTTCCCAAAGTGAGGTACGTGTACCTCCAGTGGTACGCGAAAGGCCTTCAGGGGGTACGCTGCAATTTTTAGCTATGTAATACTGAAACATAGATTCATAATTAGAAAAAAATACTGTGGTTACGAATTATTTTATACATACATATTTGCAAATAAATTATATATTTCGTATGAATTCTCCCACTCAAATTGTGATAGCTGCTACATTTGAGTAGTTTGCAGACTTTCGCGCGACAACTCCTAAATTTTCGTTCAGCCTCACTTGCCCGAATGGTTTGCACTTCTTGTGGGTCAGCGACTTAGAAAGAGTAATCATATGGTCGTGGATAAATGCCTTTCAAGCCCTTAAATTCTCAATTATGGATCATTGGTTAAAAACTGGGTGTATAAAACGCGCAAAAGAGAACAATATGGAAGGTAGAAGTAGCCGCAGACAATGAGAAAACGTCGATATATCTGGACCATATGAATGTAATGAAATTGAGAAGGGTGTGTCATCTGACATCTATAAAGGACCATCTAAGAAGATAGCGAAGAAACTTCGTAAGTACGATGTAAATTACTTGAAATATGGATTTTCATGGACGGGAGATGAAGATGAACCGGCTCCAATTTGTGTCATTTGTCATGAAATTTTATCAAATCAGAGAATGAAGCGTTCCAACTTGAAGCGCCATTTTGAATCGAAACATATTGAATACAAAGACAAACCTGTGGAATTTTTCGAGAATAAACTTAAAGATTTTTTAAAAAGCTCAAGAAAATAACGTGGGGCCTGACAGGAAGTGAGAATAAAAAAGCCTTATTAGCCTCATTTATGGTGTCGCTCTTAATAGCGAAAAATGGCGCACTGGAGACAATTGGGGAAACTTTGGTCAAGCCTGCAGGAAAAATAATGGCAGAAGTAATGATTGGAGATGACGCAAAAAGGCCATGGTCGGATCTAAAAAAGGGCTTGTTTCAAAAATTAAAACTATGGCACCAGATGCAAAAGCGACACATTGTTGCATACACAGAGAGGCTTTGGTTACACATATGATGTCAACAGACCTAAAAAAAGTTCCAGACGAAACAGTGAAAATCATAAATTATATTAAAGGACGTCCGTTAAATGCCCGACTTTTCTCACAACTGTGCAAAGAAATGGGTAGTAATCATATCCAACCTCTTTTCCAAACTTTCTCGTGGAAAATTGTTGACTCGGTTATTTGAACTCCAGTATGAACTACTGTTTTTTCTTAATGAAAGTTTTGAATTGAAAGAATGTTTACAAGACTGGAGATAGTTCTGTCAATTAGCATATCTGGCAGACATATTTTCTGTTTTAAATAATCTTAATTTGTCCTTACAAGGCAAGGAAATGTCTATATTTCACGTTCAAGATAAGGCGATCGCCTCAGTGGCTAAATTGAAGTTGTGGCCAAAGCCAGTTGCTAATGGAGAAGTGGACTTTTCCATCTCTTCATGAATTATAGACAAGTTCGAGTGAACAAATTGAAGACGGTGCTAGGATTATTATAATTCAGCATTTACAGAGTTTACAGATGAATCTAGAAAAGTATTTCCCTGAATTGGACATAGATATTGAGTGGATAAGATACCCATTCAACATCAATCAATCAGTGCCAAAAGGTCTGTCACAAACAGAAGAAGAACAACTTTTGGAACTAGCTTCTGATGGATTAAAAAATATATATATATATAAAGAGAACACATTTTCTTAGTTTTGGTTACAAACACAAAATTAATTTACAGAATTCTTAGATAAAGCCCAAAAGTCCATTTCTCCATTTCCAAGCTCATACCTGCGTGGTTGGATTTTCGGCCCTTGTGGACATTAAGACGAAGAAGAGGAACCACATATTAGATGTCAAACCACAACTGAGGTTGAAATTAACAACTACAGAGCCACATTTTGCCGAAATATTTTCCCAACATAAGCAATTTCATCCTTCACAGTGATGATAAATTATTTTAATTAAAAATGTATTTAATGGATACTTTATTAATTTTATTCTAGTAATTATACAATATATTATAGAAAACGTTTGTTTTCATGCATACCTTAATCCAAAATTAAAATGTATGCAATTTTTATGGACTTTTACAATGAAATATTATGTTTTTAACGAGGGGTACAAGATGCTTATAAAAATTTACGAAGGGTTACACGGGTATCAAAACTTTGGGAATGACTAGTGTAGAATATAGGTCTCAGCATTGTAGCGCAACAATTCCAGAGAAAAAGTCCAATGTCCAGCATTGTGTATTATTTTGTAAACCCGCATCTGCAGTTCCTTGTTTCTACAGTGAGAAGCTTTGTTTTTTCATGCTATCCAAACAGATCAGAGATACAATCAGTTCAAACTCAGCGCATCAGTTCCAGAGACAAAGTTCAATGTCCGCAATGGGGTAGAGGTGAGATGGACAGTACCCCAGCTTATGGAAGGACCGTTCAGAAGCCTGATAACAGAGGGGAAGAAGCTGTTCCTGAGGGTGCTGGGTGGGTGGTGGGCGCTTTCAGGCTACAAGTAGCTGGTCGGTTCTGATACAAAGAAAGGAAGCAAATGATCTGATATTGAATTCTGCGGGTTGGAGGACGAGTCCGATCCCTCACGTTCACTTTGGGGCTCAGTGGAACAGCACAGAATGACACAGGCACACAGGCACACAGGTCGGAGTGGGAGACGGTTGGAAAATTAAAGTGGAGAACAGTTTAATTTAGAGATACCCATGGAATCCACGCCGACCGTGGGTCTCCCGTTCACACTAGTTCCATGTTATCTCACTTTCCCATCCACTCCCTACACACTTGGGCAATTAACAGAGGGCCAATTAACCTACAAACCTGCATGTCTTTGGGAGGCAGGTTTGGAGGGATGTGGGCCAAAAGCTGGCAGGTGGGACTAGTGTAGTGTAGTGTAGGCATGTTGGTTGGTGTGGGCAAATTCTAAATAGGGGAATGGAGATATAAGAAGCTGCAAATGCAAGAATCTTGAGCAAACCATCCAATTAAAAGCTAATAACATATCAAAGCTCAACACAAAGTGCTGGAGGAACTCACTGGGTCAGGCAGCATCTGTGAAGGGAATGGACAGGCGACATTTTGTGTCAGGACGCTTCTTCATACTTGTTGTAGTGGTGAGGAGAAAGCTGAAAAAGAAGGGCGGGGCGCAGCAAAACATGGCAAATGATCCCCCAACCCCTAGCTTTCTCAGTCCCACTACAAATTGGCGTAAGTCATGTAAGGCACTGCCAGCTGTATTTCACATATTCCTCATCATGGACTTCACACAGCAGGAAAACAGGTCCATGCTGACCATGCTGTCCCCGTCTGAGCTAGACCAATTTGTCCATCTCTCTCTAATCATTTCCCATCATGTACCTGTCCAGGTATCATTTAAATGCAATAGTACATGCCTCACCTATCTCCTCATACAGGTGGGTAGCTTACAACCCAATGGTATGAACATTCAATTCTCCAGTTTTAGATTAAAACCCCACCCCACTTTCTGCCCCTCTTCCCTCTCCCCCACCTGGAGGCGCGTCTATTTCTCCCTCTCCCCCCCCCCCCCCCCCACTCCCAACCCCCTTCCACCTATATTCCTTCCTCCAGCTTCACATTTCACACCTTTTCCCTCCTTATCTTCTTCTCACACTCTTGGCCCATATCCCTTCAACCTTTCAGCACGGTGGCGCAGCGGTAGAGTTGCTGCCTTATGGCCCTGTCCCACAGTACGAGTTCATTCCAAGAGCTCTCCCGAGTTTGCCCCGATTCGAACTCGGAGATTTACGGTAATGGCCGCTCTGCGGTACTCAGGGCTCTTGTGGACATTTTTCATCATGTTGAAAAATCTTCACGAGTCTTCCCGTGCTTACCTGCCATTAGCGATTCTTCCCGAGTACCTGCCGTTAGCGTTACGAGCCGCTAAGAGACGTCCCCGAGCTCCGACGTACCCGCTACGTTCATTCTCCGTGCTTACCACGAGTTTGATTTTTTTAAAACTCGGGAGAGCTCTTGGAATGAACTCGCACCGTGGGACAGGGCCATTACGGCGCTTACAGCGGATGCTGACTGCGGATGCTGTCTATACGGAGTTTGTGCGTTCTCCCCGTGACCTGCATGGATTTTGCCGGGATCTCCAGTTTCCTCCAACACTCCAAAGATGTACAGGATTGTAGATTAATTGGCTTGGTATGAATGTAAAAATTGTCCCTAGTGTGTGTAGGATAGTGTTATTGTGCGGGGGATTGCTGGTCGGTGCGGACCCGGTGGGCTGAAGGACCTGCTTCCGCACTCTATCTCTAAACTAAACTAAACTTTCCTATCCACGTACCTGTTCAAGTGTCTTTTAAATGCCGTTATGGTACAGGAAGATTGGAACATGTAAATCATTAATATTAAATATGAAAGACAATTCAATCAGAGTATTTCCTCATTATGTATAATTTGACTAAATTGCTGCCACAATGATTTCTCAGATGCAATTTTGAAATATTTATGTGTTTTTCAAAATATTATATTTATTAAAAAAAGTCCATAATTGCATCAGTGAATCTCATTAATTTCTTAGTCTCTCTTATATTAATATTTTCTCCGGGAAGATAGAATTTCTGCACTGCCTGGCCTCCATAAATTATGAGTTGCCGCAACAGCTTTAAAACCCTTCTTGAAACAAGGACCGCTTCATAAAATTCTTATTTAAATAGGGATTAGCTTAATTATTTTATCTCGCACCTGATATTTCAAGGACTTCATTCACTGAAATATTCATGAAAACATGTGACAGATTTGTAAATTTTGTCTTTAACAGTTATACGGTGCTTTGTGAGAATTTTAATCAGGATGTATTTGCTTCAAGAAACCATACGAGGAAGTTAATGATTTTGCTAATTTGAAAAATGCTGGTATCATTACCGAAGGTTAACTGATTTGGGCATTTTAAAGAATAGACTACAAAGTGAATTTAGTCTAGGCAGCAAGCAGTCAGGAAATGGAACCTATATTCCTATTTTCCTTAGTTGCTTTTATTATTTATTGTAATCCATTTCTTTTCAAACTACTCTCTCTGTTCTTCTAATTCCCTTTCACCCTTCTCCCCAATGACAATCAAAATCACTCTCTCTCTCTGCCTCTCTCTTCCTCTTTCTCTTTCTCTCTGTCTCTTTCTCTCTGTCTCTGTCTCTCTCCCTCTGCCTCTCTGTCTCTCTCTGTCTCTCTCTCTGTCTCTGTCTGTCTCCCTCTGTCTGTCTCTCTCTGTCTGTCTGTCTCTCTGTCTGTCTGTCTGTCTGTCTGTCTGTCTGTCTGCCTGTCTGTCTGTCTGTCTGTCTGCCTGTCTGTCTCTGTTTGTCCCTGTCTCTCTCTGTCACTCTCTCTCTGTCTCTGTCTCGCTCTGTCTCTCTCTGTGTCTCTCTCTGTCTGTCTCTCTGTCTCTGTCTCTGTCTCTTTCTCCGTCTCTGTCTCTGTCACACACTCTCTCTCCCTTTTGTTTGAAAGTTGCATCATGTAGTCAGTCACAGCATGGAAACGGGCCCTTGGCCCAACTCGTCCAGTCTAACCAAAGTGCCCCATCTAAGCTAGTCCCATTTCCCCTCTTACTTTCTTAAAGTTCTCTCGCTCTCTCCTAATATTCCCTGCTACCTTTCTCAACCACATTTCTCTGATATTTTCTTCTCCCTCTCTCTCTCTATCCATTTTTCCCTCAATCTCATCATTTTCTCTTTGTACCTCAGTGTTTTTGTTGGCTGTGATCATCTTCAAAGTCATCTGATACCTGACTTCAGTTGGAAGAGCAAACTGTTGACCCTCTGTTTGCCTGAGTCGATAGTTTAATTTAATTTTGTTTTGTTTATTGTCACGTGTACCGAGGTACAGTAAAACGCTTGTGTTGTGTGTTGTCCAGTCAGTGGAAAGACTCTACATGATTACAATCGAGCCATTCACAGTGGACAGATACCAGATAAATGGAATAATGTTTAATGCAAGATAAAGTCCAGTAAAGTCGGATTAAAGATAGTCCGAGGGTCTCCAATGAGGTAGATGTTGGCTCAGGACTGCTCTCTAGTTGTTGGTAGGACGGTTCAGTTTCCTGATAACAGCTGGGAAGAAACTGTCCCTGAATCAGGAGATGGGCATTTTCATACTTCTGTACCCTTTGCCTGATGGGAGAGAGGAGAAGTGGGAGTGACTGGAGTGAGACCGGTCCTGGATTATGCTGCTGGCCTTGCCGAGGCAGTGTCATGTGTAAATAGTTTGCCTCAGAAACATTTTGTGTGCAATGGAGGAAGTCAGGTAGACTAGACTTGACAAGGTAGCAGCCCTTCAATAAAGTTACAGGACCCCAACTGGGACTTGGCACAGTTCATACACTTAGTGAATATTGTGATTGAATCAGTCCCACTACTTGACGAGATACCCACTGAGAGCATGCACCTGGCAAGACTGAAGTGAAAGATGAAGACAGGCATTATATCAGACATCTTCTAACTCGCTGTGCTGTTTTGGATTAATTTGTCACCTTCTCAATTGCATCCAGGTCAAATCAAATTGGTTTAGTTTAGGTTAGAGATACAGCGTGGAAACAGGCCCTTCGGCCCACTGAGTCCGTACCGACCTGCGATCCCCGCAAATTAACACTATCCTACACACACCAGGGAGTTCTCAGCTTGTTTTAGGAACAGCTCCACCCAAGACCGCAAGAAATTGCAGCGAATTGTGGATGCGGCCCAGACCATCACACAAACCATCGTTATAACTCACGCTGCCTCGGCAAGGCCGGCAGCATAATCAGGGACCAGTTGCACCTTGGCCACTCCCTCATCTCCCCTCTCCCATCAGGCTAAAGGTAGAGAAGTGTGGAAACGCACACCTCCAGATTCTTCCCAACTGTTATCGGGCAACTGAATTATCTGACCACAACCAGAGAGCAGGGCTGAACTACTATCTACCTCATTGGTGACCCTTGATCAAATGTTATCCACTTATCATGTGTCTATACACTTTAAATGATTGCAACCATATATTGTCTTTCTGCTGACTGGATAGCATGCAACAAAAGCTTTTCACTGTACACATGACAATAAGCTAAACTGAAGCTGAGAATTTACACTTTTTTTTACCGAAGCCAATTAACCTACCAACCTGTATATCTTTGGAATGTGGGAGGAAACTGGAGTTCTCGGAAAAAAAAACCACGCAGGCCACAGGGAGAACGTTAAAACTCCTTACAGACAGCACCCATGGTCAGGATCGAACCCATGTCTCTGGCGCTGTGAGGCAGCAACTCTACCGCTTGGGACATAATTTCCACACCTTCTGGACAAATGTAGTGCTGTGTTTTGTCACATATCACATTTTGTCCAACCATCTGAATAGATCATTAAACCACTGAGAGTGTTTCAGCCTGCTGTTACTGTGCTCAGTTATGAGCCGTGGACTGTGCTTGCTTACACTAAGACTTTTTTGCACTAGTATCGTGCTCATAAATGTGTTGAATTTTTGCCGTTCGTATTTTGTAGAGTAACATTCGTGAAAAATATAGAAACAAGGAACTGCAGATGCCGGATAACACAAAAGGGCACAAAGTGCTGGAGTAACTTAACGGGTCAGACAGCATCTCTGGAGAGCATGTATAGATAACATTTTGTGTCAGGACCCTTCTTCAGACTTCACTTCTTCAGAAGAAGGGTCCTGATACAAAATGTCACCTATCTATGTTCTCCAGAGATGCTGCCTGACCCGCTGAGTTACTCCAGCACTATCTGAAACGTCACCTATCCATGTTCTCCACAGATGCTGCCTGACCTGCTGAGTTACTCCAGCACTATCTGAAACGTCACCTATCCATGTTCTCCAGAGATGCTGCCTGACCTGCTGAGTTACTCCAGCAACTTTCTGCCCCTTTCTTCAAATATTTCCTAGATGTGAACGAGGTTTGAAAGGTGTTAGGAAAGTTTGTTGGAAAGGTGGTGGTGTAGACATAGGCAGAGATGGGAGACAAATTTGTCTGAATGCCCCACTTTGTCAAACAGCTGTCAGAGGTGGATGAGATAATTGAGCTCAGTTTATAAGGACTGTAACGTACCAAAAGTCCGCTCATTTAGGGGAAAAATATGAAAATTGAGTGCAAGGTAAAACACTGTGTTTGGGAGCCAGAAAATAGAGCGATTGTTCCCAGGCTGAGGCTTAATTGTCCCGTGTTTAATGTAAAATAGTACACTTCCTTTCACAGAGGTAGAACCCAGGCTGGATCAAGCTGAATGATTTAGGCTTGGCATTTGAAACATTCTGGTTTGATCTATGGACCAAAAGGAATGAAAGATAGAATGGATGTACTTATTCAACAAGTCACCCCATTTTCCATTGAGATTAATTTGTGTTTTTGCAAATTGTTGAGTACTGCTTTCTAGACAATATCAGTGGTAAACACATGACATGTTTCATATATTCAGGCTGCATCATCACAGATACCTTTCCTCATACAGACCTGTGAGTATATTTAACACTGTGGCTTAGGAATGATTGCTGGTTTTTAATGTTGAGCTAGAAACAAGGAACTACTGATGCTGGTTTACTAAGGAAAGGCACAAAGTGCTGGAGTAACTCAGCAGTTTGGGACCTTTCATCAGACTGATAGGAAACGTTTCGGATCGGGACCCTTCTTCAACTTCCCTTCTTTAGAAGAAAGATGCCGATACTTCACCTATCCATGTTCTCCAGGGATGCTGCCTGACCTGCTGAGTTACTCCAGCACTTTGTGACATTCCTTACTGATTCAGTATTGTGGGGTTAACCTCACTTTCATATTGTTTTGATTATTTTTGGTAAGGCAGCACGGTGGCACAGCTGGTGGAGCTGCTGCCTCACAGTGGCGGAGACCCGGGTTCAATCCTGACCTCACGTGCGGTCTGTGTGGAGTTTGCACGTTCTCGCTGTGACCTGATGGGTTTCATCTGGGTGCTCCAGTTTCCTCCTACATCCCAAAGATGTGGGGTTTATAGGTTAATTGGCTTCTGTAAATTTCCCCCTTGTGCCGAGGTGAATGGTAGAAACTGGGTGCAGTTGGTAACAATGTGGAGAGGAAATATTTGGATTAGATTAGTTTGGTTACGTTTTTAGTTAAAAAAACAGCATGAAAACTAGCCCTTTGGCCCACAGAGTCCCTACCAACCATCAATCACCCGTTCTCACTAGTTCTATGTTATCCTACTTTCCCATCCACTCACTACACACTAAAGGCAATTTTACAGAGGCCAAATATACTCGAATCCCACATGTCCAAACCTGCAAACTCCACACAGACAGTACCCAAGGTCAGGATCGAACCCGGATCTCTGGTGCTATGAGGCAGGGGCTCTACCAGCTACTATTAATGGTGTAGGATTAGTATAAAGGAGTCACTGGTAGTCAGTATGGACTTGGTGGGCTAAAGGGCATGTTTCCATGCTATATCTCTGTATCTATCTCATTCATTCTCTAATTGTCTACCGCGTGTTAATGCAGGCATTCAAATACCTTCTTGCTTCACTAAAGTAACCTATTGAGTCTGCAGATTGACTACAATTCCAGAAACACGTAATGGTAAATAAATGAGTAGGAAGGAACTGCAGATGCTAGTTCATGCCAAAGATAGACACAAAGTGCTGTAGTAAGAAGGAATGGTCAAGACCCTTCTCAACCCCAAACCTCACCCATTCCTTCTATCCAGAGATGCTGCCTGTCCCGCCCGCTGAGTTACTCCACCATTTTGTGTCTATCTTCGGTGTAAACCCAGCATTTACAGTTCCTTCCGACACAAAGTGCTGGAGTAACTCAGCAGATCAGGCAGCATCTTTGGAGAATAGGAATTGGTGACATTTTGGGTTGGAACCCTTCTTCAGACTTAGAAGTTGGGTTCTGACCCAAAACGTCATCTATTCCTTTTCTCCAGAGATGCAGCCTG
The DNA here is from genome assembly GCA_038087875.1 of Malacoraja senta. Lineage (NCBI taxonomy): Eukaryota > Metazoa > Chordata > Chondrichthyes > Rajiformes > Rajidae > Malacoraja > Malacoraja senta. The sequence continues at coordinate 44,294,776 of CM075979.1, read as the reverse complement.
ACCCGCGGAGTTACTCCAGCACTGTGTCTACCTGTTTAACTGTCAGTAAATGCAAGGTTATTTTAATGCTTTGTACTCACACATGTCAGCATGTGTAAGATTATATTTTTCAGTATCCAGAGGGTCTTGTAACAGTCTGTGTACAATAACGGGTAATAAAATCCAGCCTTCCCCATTTGAACTTTGAGCAAAAGAATATCTTGTTTTCCCTTTGTGAAAGTACCCTGTTACTTTCTACAGTCTGAGGGAATGATATCATTCATGGTGAATACTTCACTGGTGTCAACCTGCTCTCTGGGACAGGACTTTCTATAGTTGCCCTGTAGATAACTGTGGATAAAGTCACACAACATGAATCCATTAATTTACCACAATTGTGCCCACTGTTTGTTGGGCAATATATGCTTTATGATTGTCAGAGCACCTCATATTTCGCTTGGTCAGCTTACAACCCAGCGGTATGAATATTGATTTTCTAACTTCAACTAACCCTTGCATCCCCTCTCTCTCCGTCCCTCCCCCACCCAAGTCGTCGAACCAGTTTCAAAGTCGTCTTGTTGAGTCTCATTGTCTGTAACTCGTTTTCACCTCGCCCATGGCTAAGAATGGCCTGTTTCCTTTATCATCATTACTTTGCTGCATATCTTTCATTCATTTGTTCTGTATCTCTCTACATCACCGTCTATATCTCTTGTTGTCCTTTCCCCTAACGTCTCCAGTCTGAAGAACGGTCTTGACCCGAAACGTCACCTATTCCTTTTCTCCAGAGATGCTGCCTGGCCCTTTAGAGATGTGTAAAATCATGAGGTGAATTGATAGGGTGAATATGTGGTCTTTTACCCAGGGTAGAGGAATCAATAACTAGTGGACATATATTTAAAGTGAAAGGGGCAAGATTTATGAACACAGATAAAACATAATAATCAAAAACACAAATAAATGCAAACCAAAGTCGGTAGTGCAACCAAAGATACAGTCTATAGAAGATGATAGTTGCTGAGTTTAGTGTAGTGCCGTGTATCAGAGCCTGGTGGTAGTTGGGAAGCAGCTGTTCTTGAACCTGGAGCTCACGGTTTTCAGGCTCCTGTAGCTTCATCCCGATGGGAGCAATGAGATGAGAGTGAACAATGAACAATGGAGGACCCGGCGTGGGGGTGACCGCCGTGAGGGAGGGGGAGGGGAACAACAAGGGGGACCTGGTAAAGGGGAGTGGGGAATACATAGGGGAACCAGGTGAAGGGGAGTGGAGAATACATTGGGGGACATGGCACAGATACTCTATAACTTTTTCAGCGCCCTTTATGTGGTGACTATTTGCATATCGTGGGAATGCAAGGAAAGAATTTCACTGTGACGTGTCACATGTGACAATAAAGTATTTATTCATTCATTCATTTATTCATTCATTCATTCATTCATTCATTCATTCATTCATTCATTCATTCAGAGTGTGGCCAGGATGCTTTGGGTCCCTGATGATATTAGGTGTTTTTTTGAGGCAGTGTCTCCTACAGATCCCTGGGGAGGTCAGTACCTTTGATGAACCACGCCTTGATAGATAACTTCAGACTCGGTGGCTTTAATGTGTAAGAAAGAATTGCAGATGCTGGTTTAAATCTGAAGAAGGGTCTCGACCCAAAACGTCACCCATTCCTTTTCTCCAGAGATGCTGCCTGTCCCGCTGAGTTACTTCAACATTTTGTGTCTATCTTCTGTGGGTTTAATTATGTGGGAAGGGGCCATTTACATGGGAAGTGGCCAAAGAGCCTGCAGTTACAGAGTTGACACTGAAAACTCTATGTTAATATGTAAAGACACTATCCATTGACAACGGAACAATGAAATTCTTACTTGCTGCAGCTTAACAGCCCTGTAAAAACACAATTACACACAGATAATACATAATAATCAAAAACACAAAATGAGCAACCATGATCCTAGGTAACCTTAATGGTGCATGAACCAAATTCCGTAGTGCAACCAACGGCACAGTCTATAGAAGATCACAGTTGGTAAGGTTAGAGTTGTCTAGGGTTCAAGTGAGTGGGAAGGATCTCGAACTGAAACGTCACCCGTTCCTTCTCTCCAGAGATGCTGGGTGTCCCGCTGAGTTACTCCAGCTTTTTGTGTCTATCTAGGGTTCAAGTGACCTTTGTCTGCCTCAGACATGGCAAATATCGTGTTGGATGTGTGACCAACCAGTCAACCTTTGATCACGGGGCACTTCGACCCCTTGAATGGATCTGCACATCCACATTCTTTACCGCGGCTTTCACTGGCGAAATCTATGGCATCCTCGAGTTCTCAATTCTCCTAAGGAATTCTTCACTAATATTGGGATCTCTGGCGTTGCTGCCAGATTTAAAGTGTTGCCAGATGGAAAGCATACAAAGTTCCATTCTCCAGTAGTGAATTACCACTCGTCCTGACAAGTGACAGATTATGTTGGCTCACATTCCCTTCACCTTCATTTATACAGTAACTGTACTTTTTGCTCTCACATTTTCCCCTTTAGAAATGCTTAACCAACTTGATTAAACATCCATTCTGTAATTGATGATTTGTCCAGTAAACTGTTGGCCTGTTAAGTTTTAATTTATTCTCCACTTATAAAGCTATCACAATTTACAGCTGTATTAAACTACATTCCGCACTCTGGAATTTTTCGCTGTACCTCGGTACACGTGACAATGATGAACTAAACTAAACTAAGAAGGGTCTCGACCCGAAACGTCACCCATTCCTTCTCTCCAGAGATGCTGCCTGTCCCGCTGAGTTACTTCAGCATTTTGTATCTATCTTAAACTTCACCAGTACCTACCTGGTGTACTTGTGTGTGGGTTTATTGAATTCATGTATAGCATGATCTGATTGCCTAGAAACCAAACAGCAGTAGAGCTGCTGCCTTACAACACCTGAAACCTGGGTTTGATTCTGACTATGGGTGCTATCTGTACGGTGTTTTCCTGTGACCGCGTGGGTTTTCTTTGGGTGCTCCGGTTTCCTCCCACACTCCAAAGACATGCAGGTTTGTAGGTTAAGTGGCTGCTGTAAAATTGTAAAATGTTCCTTGGGTGTAGGATTGTGCTAATGTGCTTCGCTAGTTGGCACAGACTTAGTGGGCCAAAAAGCCTGTTTCCACCCTGTATATCTAAAGTCTAAAGGTCTAAGGGTGGGACTAGCGTAGATCGTGGTCGGCACGGATGAGTTGGGCCGAAGGGCCTGTTTCCACGCTGTATGTCGTATGACACTCATCAAACTGGTGTTGTTTTCCGTTACATTTCAACAGCAGAATGTCTTCCAAGCAAGCTGCCTCTCCGTATGGTTCATCTGCTGATGGGGAGGAAGCCATGGTCCAGGATCGACTAGTACGGGAGAGGGAGAGGGAGGAACTGAACGACCAGCACTCGGCCTCACACCTGCCCCAGCACACGATAGTGATCAATAAACCACCGCCCGAGGAGCATATTCCCATGGGCGGCAGTCTGCAACCTGACAACGACTGGGACAGGATGTCCAGCACTCAGCACCGAGCAGTAAGTACACTTCACAACCTAGCACAGCACTGCAACAGGCCCTTCAGCCCACAATGGTTGTGCTGAACATAACGCCAAGACCAACTCATACAAGTGGAGAGGATGGTCCCACTAGTGGGAGAGTCGAGGACCAGAATAAAAGGACGCACTTTTAGGAAGGAGATGAGGAGGAATTTCTTTAGGCAGAGGGTGGTGAATCTGTGGAATTTTTTGCCACACAAACCTGTGGAGGCCAAGTCAATGGATATTTTTAAGACAGAGATTGACAGATTCTTGATTAGTACGGGTGACAGTGGTTATGGGGAGAAGGCAGGAGAATGGGGTTGAGAGAGAAAGATAGATCAGCCATGATTGAGAACATGAACTTAAGAGAACATGAACTTATGAACTCTTATCTGCCTGCACATTATCCATATTCCTCCATTCTCTGCATATCCATGTACCTATTCAAAAGTCCCCTACATACCCCTATCGTACCTAAATCCATTTCCTAAAGCTATATTATGCTGAACCAGGGGATGAACACATGGGTCCGTGCCGAACATGACACACTAGTTCTATGCTATCCCACTTTCTCAACCACTCCCTACACACTAGGGGTAATTTACAGAGGGCCAATTAACCTACAAACCCGCATGTCTATGAGATGTGGGAGGAAACCGGAGAACCCAGAGGAAACCCACGCGGTCACGGAGAGAATGTGCAAATTCCAATCAGGATCGAACCCAGGGCTCTGCCACTGTGCCAGACCCATCTACAGTCTTGGTCTGGATCACCCAAGTAGTCATTCTTCAGATTTGTTTCTGTTTAGCTGTTGTCTTAGCAGGTGTTTGGTCACATAGAAACAAATTGTCCTGGCTCAGTATCCATGCTTGCACACATCATCCAGCAGGTCAGAGACTCATGATCAAGCAAGGGAGTTCTTGACATTGGTTTTCCCAACCTTGTGTCAGGGGCATTGGGATCGACAGCTGTCTTCCAACTGTTGCCTTGGCAAAGATCAGGGATTAACTCTGTGGTGTTTTTGGGTTGTATCCATGTGCAGCTTATTGCGTGATCAATTTAGCCTTCATCCAGGAGGGATCTTCTTTAAAAACTTTAAAGATGCATTATACTTACAGGTGCAAATAAACGGTGAATGAAAATGAGATCTGATTGGAAACTTTATTATGATCACAAAAAGTACACTTGCCCTTTTTTATATGGTGCTAAATGATTTAGTTGTGACAAATGCTCTTTTGATTTTAACTTTAACTGTAACAGTACTTCATAAAATGCAAAGTATGGACAATTGATATTGTAGGAACAATTATTTTTGCGTTGTGAATTCCTTCTATTCCTACCTCAGCACAATTCCATTCATTATTGAATTTATTGATTGATTGATTGATGGAAAGGTACAACATGGAAACAGGCCCTTCGGCCCACCGTGTCCACGGCTACCATCGATCACCTGTTCACTCTAGTTCTGTGTTATCCCACTTTCTCATCCACTCCATACACACTAGGGGCAATTTACAGCGGGCCGATTAACCTACAAACCCGCACGTCTTTGGGATGTGGGAGGAAACCGGAGCATCTCTTGGAGTAACTCACGGAGATGCTGCCTGACCCACTGGGTTACTCCAGCACTTTGTGTCTTTTCAAGACTAACCTACTTGGTTGAAAAATTAAAACATTGACTGTTCCTGGAATCTTGGAGCATGGAATGCTGAGGAATGGTGTCAGAAGTTTTGCTTTTTTGAAATGAAGACATTTTGAGACTCTCTCTGAGTTGGAATACCTCATTGGAGACCTGTAGGAAGGAACTGCAGATGCTGGTTTACACCAAAGATAGGCACAAAATGCTGGAGTATGTCCATGGTGAATGCTGGAGAAATGTTTGTCCCACTGAGTTACTCCAGCATTTTGTGTCTAACCTTTGAACTATCTTTAATCAGACTTTATCTTGCACAAAATGTTGTACCTTTTATTCTTTATCTGTGCACTGTGGATGGCTCGATTGTGATCATGTACAGTCTATTTGACGGGACAGAACGCAAGAAAAGCTTTTAACTCTACACATGACAATAATAACCCAAGCTAAGCTCAACTAAACTAAACTAAATTAAAGAGTGCCAATCGCTAACTCTTGTTGTGATCATGGAAGGACATGTATTGAAATGTGTAGGAAGCAACTACAGGTGCTGGTTTAAACCGAAGATAGACACAAAATACTGAACTCAGCGGGACAGGCAGCATCTCTAGAGAGAAGTCTGAAGAAGGATCTCGACCTGAAAAGTCACCCATTCCTTCTCTCCAGATATGAGTTACTCCAGCATTTTGTGTCTATCTTCGACATGTATTGAAAGGACCTAAGGTGTGTGATTCTGTTGCAAGGGTACACAAAGGAACAAAGAGGGCTGCTTGCTCTCTAGATTTCCAGGCAGCTAACTTAGTGCAGCACAGGAGCAGGCCTGTTGGCCCATGGTGAATGTACCAAACACGATGCCTGCCGTGATAAATAATCTCCTCTGTTTAGTTTAGTTTAGTTTATTGTCTCATGTACAGAGGTACAGTGAAAGGCTTTTGTTGCGTGCTAACCTGTCAGCGGAAAGACTATTCACTATCACAGTCGAGCCATCCACTGTGTATGGATACATGATAAAGGAAATAACATTTAGTGCTAGATAAAGTCCAATAAAGTCCCAATTAAAGATAGTCTGAGGGTCTCCAATGAGGTAGATGTGAGGTCTAGTTGGTAATATGATGGTCCAGTTGTCTGATAACAGCTGGGACGAAACTGTCCCTGAATCTGGAGGTGTGTGTTGCCCTCCATATCCTGTGCCTACCCTATCTCAGGAAGACATTGCACTAATGGCTTTCTGTAAGTGTTAATTCTCTGAGCTTCATGTGAACATGAAATTTCACATATGACAATGAAGTGCTTTGAACAGACAGAGGAGATTAGTTTAACGGCATCTTATTCAGCATGGACTGTGGGCCGAAGGGCCTGTTCCTGTGCTGTACTGTTTTCTACGTTCTATGTTCTATGACAAACATTGTATCTGATGCAGATCAATAAATGAGAAATGGAATATCAGCCAGAATCACTCTTCAAAGCTGAAAATACAGAGAATGTTTGTGAGCCAAAATGAGAGAAGTCGAATATAAAAATGAGAGGGAAAATACAAAACTCAAAACAGATTGAGGGAGTTTGAATTTGTGTGTGGAGAGGAACCAAGCAGGGCAGAAACAGAAGTCTGCTTTTAAATTTCATCCGGGGAGCTGTGGTATTGGAGATGATCAAATGGTTACAGATTCTATTGATCATGGACTGAGCAAACAGCCAAATACCACTTTAAAATTGGCAATACTGAACAAACGCTTCACAGAAAATGGTACAACCTCGATATCAAGGCAATATCTCCAAGTTTGCGGATGACACTAAGCTGGGGGGCAGTGTTAGCTGTGAGGAGGATGCTAGGAGACTGCAAGGTGACTTGGATAGGCTGGGTGAGTGGGCAAATGTTTGGCAGATGCAGTATAATGTGGATAAATGTGAGGTTATCCATTTTGGTGGCAAAAACAGGAAAGCAGACTATTTTCTAAATGGTGGCCGACTAGGAAAAGGGGAGATGCAGCGAGACCTGGGTGTCATGGTACACCAGTCATTGAAAGTAGGCATGCAGGTGCAGCCGGCAGTGAAGAAAGCGAATGGTATGTTAGCTTTCATAGCAAAAGGATTTGAGTATAGGAGCAGGGAGGTTCTACTGCAGTTGTACAGGGTCTTGGTGAGACCACACCTGGAGTATTGCGTACAGTTTTGGTCTCCAAATCTGAGGAAGGACATTATTGCGATAGAGGGAGTGCAGAGAAGGTTCACCAGACTGATTCCTGGGATGTCAGGACTGTCTTATGAAGAAAGACTGGATAGGCTTGGTTTATACGCTCTAGAATTTAGGAGATTGAGAGGGGATCTTATAGAAACTTACAAAATTCTTAAGGGGTTGGACAGGCTAGATGCAGGAAGATTGCTCCCGATGTTGGGGAAGTCCAGGACAAGGGGTCACAGCTTAAGGATAAGGGGGAAATCCTTTAAAACCGAGATGAGAAGAACTTTTTTCACACAGAGAGTGGTGAATCTCTGGAACTCTCTGCCACAGAGGGTAGTCGAGGCCAGTTCATTGGCTATATTTAAGAGGGAGCTAGATGTGGCCCTTGTGGCTAAAGGGATCAGAGGGTATGGAGAGAAGGCAGGTACGGGATACCGAGTTGGATGATCAGCCATGATCATATTGAATGGCGGTGCAGGCTCGAAGGGCCGAATAGCCTACTCCTGCACCTAATTTCTATGTTTCTATGTTTCTATCATGTCGGGATTGGGGACAATTTCAAACCCACATTTCAACTACCGTGGTAAAAATTAATCCGTCGTTTACCTAATTTTAGAAACTCTCTTTCTTTTTTAGATATAGTACAGTATATACCCGGACAGTTTGAAAAAATGTTGTGAGGTTTAGCTTTATTATTGCTGCGTGTACCGAGGTACAGTGAAAAGCTTTGCTTTGCATGCTATTCAATCAGATCAGGTAATATTACACATAAATACAATCAAGTCAAACTCAAGTACAATAGGGGCTGATACAGAGTGCAGAATATAGTTCTCCGCATTGTAGTGGGAAGAAGGGTCCTGGCTTTTTTCATTTTATCCCGAGATCCTTGTGATCCTTGTGATTGAGGCAGTGCAGCGTAGGTTCACCAGATTGATCCCTGGGATGGCGGGACTGTCATATGAGGAAAGATTGAAAAGACTAGGCTTGTATTCACTGGAGTTTAGAAGGATGAGGGGGGATCTTATAGAAACATATAAAATTGTAAAAGGACTGGTCAAGCTAGATGCAGGAAAATTTTTCCCAATGTTGGGCGAGTCCAGAACCAGGGGCCACAGTCTTAGAATAAAGGGGAGGCCATTTAAGACTGAGGTGAGAAAAAAACGTTTTCACCCAGAGAGTTGTGAATTTGTGGAATTCCCTGCCACAGAGGGCAGTGGAGGCCAAATCACTGGATGGATTTAAGAGAGAGTTAGATAGAGCTCTAGAGGCTAGTGGAATCAAGGGATATGGGGAGAAGGCAGGTACGGGTTATTGATTGGGGACGATCAGCCATGATCGCAATGATCGCTGGCTCGAAGGGCCGAATGGCCTCCTCCTGCACCTATTTTCTATGTTTCTATGTTTCTATGTTTCTATGCTGCCTGACCCGCTGAGTCACTCCAGTACTTTGTGTCCATCTTCTTGTAGCGCATCTGTTCCACAGACAAAGTCCAATGTCCGCAATGGGGTCGGGTGAATCAGAGAGTGCTCTAGCTTATGGAAGGACCGCTCAGAAGCCTGATAACCGAAGGGAAGAAGCTGTTCCTGAGTTTGGTTGTGCGCACTTTCAAGCCTTGTTGCATTTTATATAACTACAGCTTTGATTTGGAGAGTGAACTATCAACACCTCTACCATTTGAGGAGACATGTCAAAATAATATTGCCTCTTGTTGTATCCCAGAACAGGCATTAAGGCCCATTGCAGATAATTGAAAGTCCTGATTTGAATTATACTAAGTATCATTTTATTTTCAGCAGACATCTGAAAACTGGATGACTGCATCAATTTAATTTAATTTAATTTAACTCAATTTAATTTAATTCAACTAGCATTCTGCAGGGTAGAAGAGAGAAAGAAAAGATTGTGAACGAATTGGAACTTCTATAAACATACTCAGGCACAAAACATTTTGCCTCAATACGGCTTTGATGTGTCTAAGGTTTGTGCCAATTCGATTTTTATGTATGGAATTGAACAAAGAAGCAGTTCAGTATTAATACTGTTAACTTTTTTTTGAATTCATACAATTCCTGTGTATTAATGTGTTCAAAATCAAGATCTCATGCACTATTGGCAGGCTTTGACACATCTAGATACAGCATGAAAACAGGCCCTTCGGCCTACCGAGTCGGAGCCGACTAGTGATCAACCCGTACACTAGCATTATCCTACACACTAGGGACAATTTACAATTTGACCAAAGTCAATTAACCTACAAACCTGCACGTCTTTGGAGGAAACCAGAGCTACCGGAGTAAACCCACACGGTCACAGGGAGAACGTACATACTCCATACAATCAGATGGAACCCGTGTCTCTGGCGCTGTAAGGCAGCAGCTCTACTGCTGCACCACTTTGCCGCCCGACTTGTGCAGTGGAAATGAATTGGTGCCTTTATATTTTGTTTCATGTTCCCAATCATTTACACCACTGCCTAAATCGTAGGAAGTAGTCGAGGTTGGATTATGTGGAGTTTGAGATACAAAAAACGATAGGGGTTTTTGAACAGAAAGGAGGGAGCCGCTGGCGAGGACGGGTGTGAGGAGTGGGCCAGTAGGAGTGGGACTGGGTATTGCCTCCAGTGCCGTCTAGCCCGACACAGAGGCGGTCGGGCGAGGAGAGGGACGTTGGGTCTCGGGCCTGCAGCAGCTTGAGGTTTACCTGGATCGGACGTGCTCCAGTACTTCCAACATGGGGACCCGACTTTGGACTTTTCATTTTTCTTTGTAAACGGCACCAAAATATGGCGACTGTATATTAGTGGGTTGTGCAAAGAATTTCACTGTGCTTTGCGTACGTGACAATAAAGAACCATTGAACCGTTTTACATTGCGGAAGATCGGAAAGGTGCCAGAAGGAAGAAGCTCAAAATGTTACAGTTATAGAATCATACAGCAAGAAAATGGGCCCATTGGCCCCACTTGCCCATGTTAACCAAGAGGTCCCTCTAAGCTGCTTGCCCCATATCCCTTTAAACCTTTACTAATCATGTACCTGACTAAGTTGTCTTTTCAATGCTGTTATAGTACATTTTTAAATGCAGTTATAGATGCATGTTTGAGTTATCTTTAGAGATGCGTGGTTTTTAGGATTAAGAAATGCATGTGTCAGTGAACTATGATGGAGAAACTTCTATGGCTAAGGTTAAGCCGGGAACTTGGGGGAAGGCATTAAATTAAACTTGAGGTGTGGCATCATCAGGGAGGAGCTAGGCAGTGTAAATTGTGAGCAGTTAAACAGAGGAGATTAGATTAAGAAGAAGGGTTCCCACCTAAAACGCTGCCTATCCATTCTCTCCACAGAGGCTGCCAGACCCGTTGAGTTCCTCCAGCACCTTGTGTTTTGCTCAAGATTCCAACATCTGTAGTTCCTCATGTCTCAGAGATTAGTTTAAATTGGTATCAACTGTTCGGCACGGACATTGTGGGCCAATGGGCCTGTGTCTCATACTGTACAGTTCCATGTTCTATATTTTCCTGAGTTTGGAGTCCTTGATGTTTATCTTGGATGCTTGAAAACAAACAAATTTAATTAGACACAAGAACTGCAGATGCTGGTTTACAAAAAAATGACAAATTGCTGGAGTAATTCAGCGGGTCAGGCAGTGTCTCTGTAGAAAATGGATAGGTGACGTTTGATGTCGAGAGACTACTACGGACTGATTGGTGTGCGGGGTGGGGTGGACGGGTGGGAGGAGAAAGCTGGAAAAGAGGTGTGGGCAGGACATAGCCTGGCAAGTGGTAGGTGGAGAAACAAAAAACTGCAGATGCTGGATTATACCAAAGATAGACACAAAAAGCTGGAGTAACTCAGTGGGTCAGGCAGCATCTCAGCAGAAAAAAGATAGGTGACGCTTCGGGTCAGGACACTTATTTTCCCAACCTGAAACATCGCTCGTCCTTTTCTCCAGAGATGCTGCCTGACCCACTGAGTTACTCCAGCACTTTGTGTCTTTTTTTTTTTTAATTTCTGTCATGTCGGCCTCATAGCAAGAGGAGTGCATAACTCCTTCAGGGAATGTATCTAGCTGCATAATGTACATGTTTGCCTTCCACCAGCGTGGATGCAGCTGATGATGTGATTTCACGTGCTTCAGTCTCGATTGCATTATTAATGTCATTGGAGTAAATAAAAGCCGAAAGACACAAGTGGTCCTCAGAGACATTGACTTACTGATCAAAGGAAGAGCAGAAAGTCTCCCGCAGACTCAGAAAACAAGTGCGGTTCACAGGCTAACAAAGTGTGCATTGTTGACTCTCAGGAGCTGTCTTCGTGCAATGATCAATATGCAAGTATTCTCCCCCTTGTCACTTGCCTCTAAAATATACAAATCCACACAGAACATAACCCCTTGCATCTTCAGAGCAGCTTCTGAACCTGTTACTCCTTGTTTCATTCAAATGTGTTTAAATTAAGGGAAGGATAAAGCTCACGTTGATTTTCTTTCATCCTTCATTTCTAACTCCTTCTTATTTACTTTGATATATTGTTATCCTGTGTCAGCCAAGATTGGAGTTCAGGGAAAGGGGAAAATGTGTGTGACAAAGGCAGACGGAATATAGTACTGTGGGAGTAGATGATGTGTTATTATGTGGTGGAGTTAGGATATATATGCCTAAGAAGCTGAGAGAACACAGCACAGCGGAGAAGCCCACGTGCGATAAGAAAAGGATGTACAAGAGTTTGGGCAGAAAAATGGTGATCTATTATACTTGTACACCGTGCAGAACCTGTCATCAAATCCAATAAAATTCAGGATTACTGTACTCTGGGGAAAAAGAGACAAAGTGCTGGAGTAACTCAGCAGGTCAGATGGCATCTCTGGAGAACGTGGATAGTTGACGTTACGGGTCAGGACCCTTCTTCAAGACTAGCGGTCACCTATCCATGTTCTCTAGTGATGCTGCCTGACCCACTGAGTTACTCCAGCACTTTGTGTCATTTTTTTGTAACCCCCATCACCTGTATCAAGTACAATTAAGCCATACACAAGTACGACATGTAGTGTAAAGAAACAATTCCAGAGTGCAGAATGTACTGTCACAGCATCATAGTGTTGAAGCTACAGAGAAAAGCTACATGAGGTGGGACACAGAGTGGTGGAGCAAATCAGCGGGTTAGGCAGCATCTCTGGAGAACATGCACAGGTGATGTTTTGGGTCGGGACCCCTCTGCACACTGGTTTAGATCAGATTATACAGACTTCTTACTGTTAAGGTCACATCAATAACAACATCAGCAAAATTGCATTTTGTAGAGGCATAAGGGTGTACCTTTAGAAAGGAGATGAGGAGGAATTACTTTAGTCAGAGGGTGGAGAATCTGTGGAAATCATTGCCACAGAGCTGTGGAGGCCATTATTGGGTATTTTTAAGGTGGAGATGGATAGTTTCTTGATTAGTACGGGTGTCAGGGTTATGGGAAGAAGGCAGGAAAATGGGAGGAAAAGATAGACCATCCATGATTGAGTGGTGGAGTATACATGATGTGCCGAATGTTAATTCTGCTCCTATAACTTATGAACTGCAGTAGCTGGAATTGTGAGCAAAAAAACAAAGTGCTGGAGGAACTCAGCAGATAGACAACATTTTGGGTTGGGACTCTTTTTCAGACTGATGGGCAGGCAGCGTTTGAGATGGGACCCTCCTTCAGACAGGACAAACAATGTTTTATGTTGGTATCCTTCTTCAGATGAAAGAAAAACCCTTCTGTCCATTTCCTTCCATAGATGTTGCCTCATCCATTGAGTTCCTCCAGCACTTAGGTACATGGATAGGAAAGGTTTAGAGGGATAAGGACCAAATGTGGGCAAACAGAAACAGCGTAGATGGGGCATTTTGGTAATAGATAAATGCATATTTGGACGGAATGATAGTTTATAAAGAGCAACTGAACATGGAATGGAAAGTTGATAGGGATTGTTCCTCTAGGAAGGAGACAAAGTGCTTGCGATGTAACTGACAATGGATGAGAACGAGAGCAGAGTTAGAGGAGAGCAAAGATCTCAGAAGCCTCTAGTGCTGGAAGAGATTAGAGATTTAGACTTTACCTTAGACTTTAGATACACAGCATTGAAACAGGCCCTTTGGCCCACCGGGTCCATGCCGACCAGTGATCACCTCGTACACTAGCACTATCCTACACACTAGGAGCAATTTACAATTATTTACAGAAGCCAATTAACCTACAAACCTGTACGTCTTTGGAGTGTGGAAGGAAACCGGAGCACCTGGAGTAAGCCCACACGCTCACAGGGGGAACATACAAACTGCGTGCAGACAGCACCCGTAGTTAGGAACAAACCTGGGTCTGTGGTGCTGTAAGGCAGCAACTCTACCGCTGCGCCACTGTGCCCCCAGATGGAGAGAGATTAGGACGAAGGGTGAGAAGTCTAAATGGAATTGTTACAATACTAGGCGCTGATGTAGGTTAGTGGAGACAGCAGTAATGACTGAGCAGACTTGGCAATGTGGTAACTGAGCAGTACTTTAGATGTGGCAAGTTCAAGAAGCTTGGCATGTGGGAGCCAGGCCAGGAATGCATTTGTTTAGGCAAGTTCCCCAAATGATCAAAGCATGGATGAGGTTTGTAAACAGAGATGAGATGAAGCACAGTTTACCCGTGAGTTTATAACAGTGGAAATAAGTGGTCATTGATAGTATGTGGGAGTAAGTTCACCTTTGAGCCCAATTTAGCACCAAGTTATGAAATCTCTGCGAGAGTTTCAGTCACTCACAAGGTTTAAATTTCAGTTGATTATTGTCACGTGTTCCGAGGTACATTGAAAAGCTTTTGTTTTGAACGCTATCCAATCAGATCAGATATACTATACACAAATACAATCAAGATAGACACAAAATGCCAGGATAACTCAGTGGGTCAGGCAGCGGCTCTGGAGAAAGGAATAGGCGACATTTCAGGTTGAGTCCCTTCATCAGACAAAGGGTCTCAACCTGAAACGTCACCTATCCGTGTTCGCCAGAGATGCTGCCTGACCCACTGAGTTACTCCAGCACTTTGTGTCTATCTGTGGTATAAACCAGTATCTTCAGTTCCTTCTTACACATGAATACAATCAAGTCAAACTCAAGTACAATAGGTAGAGCAAAGAGGAAGATACAGAGTGCAGAATATGGTTCTCAGCTTTGTTGCACTTCAGTTAATAAATATGGAGTGTAGAAGGTTGAGGGGTGACCTCATTGAAACTTACAGAATAATGAAAGGCATAGATAGAGTGGATGTGGAAAGGATGTTTACACTGGTGGGAGAGTCTAGGACCAGAGGGCACAGCCTCAGAATTAAAGGGCACTCTTTTAGTAAGGAGGTGAGGAGGAACTTCTTTAGTCAGAGGGTAGTTAATCTGTGGAACTCATTGCCACAAAAGACTGTGGAGGACAAGTCAGTGGATATTTTTAAGGCAGAGATAGATAGATTCTTGATTAGAACGGGTGTCGAGGGTTATGGGGAGAAGGCAGGAGCATGAGATTAGGAGGCAGCCATGATTGAATGGTGGAGTAGACTCGATGGGCCGAATGGCCTAATTCTACTATAACGTGAACTTGTGTATTTAAAAATATATATTTATATTTGTACAGGGGCATTAAAACCTTCCATAATGAAGATATTTGCATGATAAAAACATGAACTGTTATATGATGAGGTTAAATTGTGATATTAATCCTTACATACATTTTCGTTCTTTTGTGTATTTTTTTACGCAATCAACATTCCATTTAATTATTGGATGACAGAATTTCCTATGAATATACTAAGCATTCAAGCTAATAATTCACAGTGTAATTTCAAGGCCTTAGAGTTTGTTTAACAAAACAAATTGATGAAAGATTATCTCTCTGCTCCTGTCACAAGTAACAAAGACCCTGAAGCAATGTTTAGTAAGATATTTTCAGAGGCTGTATTAGTTGTGTAAATCTATATACCTGGACGAGATTAAAACAAGTTTTCACAAAGATTCAACTCACACAGTTGTTGATATTTGCCAGATGACATAAATGTAAGTTAGACTGAGGCATCTGACAGTATCTCTTTCAACTCTTGTGGTTTTCTTTAGTGGAGCAGATAGTTTTGCTGAGATCATATCAGTGTGTTTTCTTTAAACATTTGCAAACGTAATATCTTTCTGTAAGATGAATTCTGTTAAATGCATCCTTATCACAAGAGCAAGGGGATGTGGAGAGGATGTCCATCATCAGCTCTGACCTCCCCACCATCGAAGGGATCTATCGCAGTCGCTGCCTCAAAACGGCTGCCAACATCATCAAGGACCCACACTATCCTGGCCCCACACTCATCTCTCCACTGCCATCAGGTAGAAGGTACAGGAGCCTGAAATCTGCAACATCCAGGTTCAGGAACAGCTACTTCCCCACAGCCATCAGGCTATTAAACTCGCCATCAAACAAACTCTGAACTATAACAGCCTATTGCACTTTATCTGTTTATTTAACTGTATATATATGGTCTATGCTAAACTGACTGCAAAAGCTTTTATAGATATGTGAAGAGAAAAAGATTAGTTAAAACAAATGTAGGTCCCTTGCAGTCAGAAACAGAATTGATCATGGGGAACAAGGACATGGCAGACCAATTGAATAACTACTTTGGTTCTGTCTTCACTAAGGAAGACATAAATAATCTGCCAGAATTAGCAGGGGACCGGGGGTCAAATGAGATGGAGGAACTGAGTGAAATCCAGGTTAGCCGGGAAGTGGTGTTAGGTAAATTGAATGGATTAAAAGCCGATATATCCCCAGGGCCAGATAGGCTGCATCCCAGAGTACTTAAGGAAGTAGCCCCAGAAATAGTGGATGCATTAGTGATAATTTTTCAAAACTCTTTAGATTCTGGAGTAGTTCCTGAGGATTGGAGGGTAGCTAATGTAACCCCACTTTTTAAAAAGGGAGGGAGAGAGAAAATGGGGAATTACAGACCAGTTAGTCTAACGTCGGTAGTGGGGAAACTGCTAGAATCAGTTATTAAAGATGGGATAGCAGCACATTTGGAAAGTGGTGAAATCATTGGACAAAGTCAGCATGGATTTATGAAAGGTAAATCATGTCTGACGAATCTTATAGAATTTTTCGAGGATGTAACTAGTAGAGTGGATAAGGGAGAACCAGTGGATGTGTTATATCTGGACTTTCAGAAGGCTTTCGACAAGGTCCCACATAAGAGATTAGTATACAAACTTAAAGCACATGGTATTGGGGGTTCAGTATTGATGTGGATAGAGAACTGGCTGGCAGACAGGAAGCAAAGAGTAGGAGTAAACGGGTCCTTTTCACAATGGCAGGCAGTGACTAGTGGGGTACCGCAAGGCTCAGTGCTGGGACCCCAGCTATTTACGATATATATTAATGATTTGGATGAGGGAATTGAATGCAACATCTCCAAGTTTGCGGATGACACGAAGCTGGGGGGCAGTGTTAGCTGTGAGGAGGATGCTCGGAGGCTGCAAGGTGACTTGGATAGGCTGGGTGAGTGGGCAAATGCATGGCAGATGCAGTATAATGTGGACAAATGTGAGGTTATCCACTTTGGTGGCAAAAACAGGAAAGTAGACTATTATCTGAATGGTGGCCGATTAGGAAAAGGGGAGATGCAACGAGACCTGGGTGTCATGGTACACCAGTCATTAAAAGTAGGCATGCAGGTGCAGCAGGCAGTGAAGAAGGCGAATGGTATGTTAGCATTCATAGCAAAAGGATTTGAGTATAGGAGCAGGGAGGTTCTACTGCAGTTGTACAGGGTCTTGGTGAGACCACACCTGGAGTATTGCATACAGTTTTGGTCTCCTAATCTGAGGAAAGACATTCTTGCCATAGAGGGAGTACAGAGAAGGTTCACCAGACTGATTCCTGGGATGTCAGGACTTTCATATGAAGAAAGACTGGATAGACTCGGTTTGTACTCGCTAGAATTTAGAAGATTGAGGGGGGATCTTATAGAAACGTACAAAATTCTTAAGGGGTTGGACAGGCTAGATGCAGGAAGATTGTTCCCGATGTTGGGGAAGTCCAGAACAAGGGTTTAAGGATAAGGGGGAACAGTTTAAGGATAAGGGGGAAATATTTTAGGACCGAGATGAGGAAAACATTTTTCACACAGAGAGTGGTGAATCTCTGGAATTCTCTGCCACAGAAGGTAGTTGAGGCCAGTTCATTGGCTATATTTAAGAGGGAGTTAGATGTGGCCCTTGTGGCTAAAGGGATCAGTGGGTATGGAGAGAAAGCAGGTACAGGATACTGAGTTGGATGATCAGCCATGATCATATTGAATGGCGGTGCAGGCTCGAAGGGCCGAATGGCCTACTCCTGCACCTATTTTCTATGTTTCTATGTTTCTATGTTAGACACACTGAACTGTTCTGTATTTATGCTTACAATATTCTGTTGTGCTGCAGCAAGCAAGAATTACATTGTCCTATCTGGGACACATGACAATAAACACTCTTGACTTGACTTGATCTTTCTACTAGTGGAAGAGTCTATGACTAGAGGTTATAGCCTCAGAATTAAAAGATATTTCTTTAAGAAGGAGATGAGGAGGTATTTCTTCAGCCAGAGGGTGGTGAATCTGTGAAAGTCATTGCCACAGGAGGCTGTGGAGGCCAAGTCAATGGCAGAGATAGATAGATTCCTGATCAGTACAGGTGTCTGGGTTATGGGGAGAAGGCAGGAGAATGGGGTTAGGAGGGAGAGATTGGTCAGCCATGATTGAATGGCAGAATAGACTTGATGGGCCGAATTGCCCAATTCTGCTCCTACCACGTATGACCTTATGACCTTATAAATAGGGAAGAGTCAAAGAACACAACATGGGAGCAACCATTCAGCCTATTCTCCAATAAGGCTTTTCTGTTTAAGCAATCCAAAATTAGTATATTTGCTCCTTTTCTTCACCTCTGCACAAAAATCCCGACCAGCTCCTCATAGTCTGCTTGTTTTCATTTATCCAAATTTCCCGTAAAAGACTCAAGAATGTCAATGACAAAGCACTCAATGGTCCATCGAATGACACAATGTGCTGGAGTAACTCAGTGGGTTAAGCAGTGTCTCCTGAGAAATATGGAACTGCAGATGCTGGTTTATTTTTTAAAAGACACAAAGTGCTGGAGTAACTCAGCGGGTCAGGCAACGTCACCGGAGAACATGGATAGGCAACTTTTGGGGTTGGAACCCTCCTCCAGAATTGTCCAATAATCCTGTTTAGTCTAACAAATACCTCCTAAAGATTCTGCTAATTTACAATAAACATTTTTAACCTGATAGTGAAAGGAAAATATTCTTTCAAAACCTTTAGTAAAATGTCAAATATTCAGTAAAATTTAAATAAATTGTTGTCAAATCTCATGCAGGTTTACTCCCCTCCAGGACAGAAAACATTATAATTTCCTTCTGATGTCCACAATTTCTAATAGTTTTTTTAATATAATAAAAAATATTCATTAAAATATTAAAATATTATATACAGTACAGTAATAAACAAAACAGAACCCACCATCCTAATACACGACAAACGGTAAACTATAATACAACTATCTTACACTCCTTGTCAAGGATGCATTCAACCGCCCGTGGTGAATTTCTAATCCTTAGCAGTCCAGAGCAGTAGATGAAAGTATATAAAATTATGTGAGGCATAGATAGGGTGGGCAGTCTGGACCTTTTCCCCAGGGTGGAAATGTCAAATCCTAGGGGGCATAGCTTTAAGGTGACAGGAGCAACGTTCACAGGAGTCAAGAGTTATTAATTGTCGTATGTTCCTTGCAGCAGCATAACTTGCCTGTAAACCCAACACTCATAACATCTAATAAACTAAATTCAAATATTTTTCGGATGATTCTGGCAAGTTTTTTTACACAGAGGGCGGTGGGTACCTGGAATGTATGGCAGGGGTGGTGGTGCAGGCAGATACAACAGTGCCATTTAAGTGACTTTCTGATAGGCACATGGATACACAGGGGCTGGGGGGATATGGATCATGTGCAGGCAGTGGAGGCTAGTTTAACTAGACATCATGTTTGGCACAGACATTATTGGCCCATGGGCCTGTCCGATGTATACTGTTCTATGTTTTATTTTCTAGTTTAATCTCTGTTGTATTACAACTTTGATATTCATAACCGAACTCCAGTTGTGACAAAGCCGAGACAATTAGCCTTTTTATAGCTGTTTGCCTCTATACAAGCTTATATGTTTAATCTCATTTGGTATCTCCGTATCCTTTAGGATCTTTCAAGTGAATATGTTTTTGTTGTTTTGCTAGCCAAATGTGTTACCACACACTTTAAATTATACATAAACCATCTGTCGATTCTGATAATCTATCCACATTTTTCCCTAAGCATAAATCTGTACGTGATAGAAGCTGGAAATATAAACAATACAGTACATGCTGGAACTGCTCAGCAGGCCAGGTAGCATCTGTGGAAAAGGTAATAGCAATTATTGCCACTTGCAACATGATGTCTTCAAGTTCAGGTTTATTCTTGTCACATGTATCGAAGTACAATGAAACGCTTTGTTTTGCACGCTATCCAAACAGATCAGATGTACCATACATGGAAACAATCAGTACATACCCAAGTACCATTGGCAGACCAAAAGCGAATGAATGAATGAATGAATGAATGAATACTTTATTGTCACATGTGACAAGTCATGGTGAAATTCTTGGTATGCAAATAGTTACAAAGTATTCCGCGCGAGACAGCCACGGGGCTCCATTGATGCAGGGGCCAGCTGCTGGCTCCACCAACCCGCGAGGCCCCACCGTCCCGCGAGGCCCCACCGACCCGCGAGGCCCCACCGTCCCGCGAGGCCCCACCGTCCCATGAGGCTGCGCCGCCGTGGCCTCGTGGGATGATGCAGAGCGCAGAATATAGTTCTCAACATTGCGGCGCATCAGTTCAAAACACTCCGTTAATATGAAGCAGGTCTATCCCCAACTAACGTGGTCTCCTCTACCCTGGAGAGACCAAGCGCAGATTGGGTGGCAAATTCCTCAAGTCCATATCTTCCTTATGTCCCAAAGAACAAGATAGTCCACAGATAGACACAAAGTGCTGGAGTAACTCAGCGGATCAGGCAGTATCTCTGGAGAGAAGGAATGGTTTGAGTCGAGACCCTTCTTCAGATTTGTCCTGCTGAGTTACTCCAGCTTTTTGTGTCTATCTTTGGTTTAAACCAGCATCTGCAAGAGAGTCCACAGCACTGATCCACGGGCTCCACAACTTCAAACGTTTCTCCATCCTCCCCAACACATTTTTCTCTTTATTATTTTTGTTGTTGTTGTATTTTATCAGACAAGTCAGGGGTTTGTACATCTGTATGGAGTTGTACGTTCTCACTGGGATCGTGTGGGTTTCCTCCAGGTGGTCCGGTTTCTTCCACATCTGAAGCGGAGTGCAGGTTTGTATGTTAATTGGCTTTGGTAAAAATGTTCCCTAGTGTGTAGGATAGTGTTAGTGTATGAGGTGATCGCTGGTCTGCCGAAGGGCCTTTCCGCTCTGTATCTCTGTTCTAAACAACCTGTTAACATGCGCCTAAACTGTGCAACAACTCTTGAAAAATATGAATTTCTGAGATGAAGGCAGGAAATGCTGGAAAAACTGTACAGGTCAGACAGCCTCTGTGGAGAGGGAACTGAGCCATTGTTTTGGGTTCATGACTTTTCATCACACCTCCAACTCACTGGCTGACAGAGTTGTGGAAATCGGTGCACAAATGAATAAAGTAGAACACAGAACAGTATGCATGTGAAGAGGCCCTTCGGCCCGCAATGTCTGTTGTGCCGAACATGATGCCAAGATAAACTAATCTTCTTTATCTGTACATGATCCATATCCATGTGCCTATCTAAAAACCTCTTAAACGCCACTATCTTATCTGCCCCTGGCAGCACATTCCAGGCACCCATTACCTTCCGTGTAAGAAAAAGTGTGCCCCTGCACATCTCTTATGTTCTAGGTTCCATTAAAAAAAAGACATAAGGTTCTGGAGTAGCTAGGCAGGTCATGCAGCATCCATAGGTGATGTTTCAGATCAAGACCCTTCTTTATACTGATTATATGGTGGGAGGGACAAAAGCTGGAAGAGAGAGGGGCAGGACAAAATATGGTGGGTAATAGGTGAAGGGGATGGAAATTTCTCTAAGTTCAAGTAACCCTTGCATCCCTTCTCTCTCCGTCCCTCCACCATACGACATTGTACTCATTTCACAGTCGTCTTGTTGAGTCTCATTGTCTGTAACTCGTTTTCACCTAGCCCACAGCTAACAATGGCCTGTTTCCTTTATCATCGTTACTTTGCTGCATATCTTTCATTCATTTGTTTTATATCTCTCTACATCACTGTCTATATCTCTCATTGCCCTTTCCCCTTGACTCTCAGTCTGAAGAAGGGTCTCGACCCGAAATGTCACCTATTCCTTTCCTCCAGAGATGCTGTGTGACCCGTTGAGTTACTCTAGCTTTTTGTGTCCATCTAGGTTTTTTTTTGTTAGGCAGATGGTTGGACAAAGGCCAGAGAAGAAAAAAAAGTGCGACACAAAAGGATTTCGAATTGTGAAGCCAGAGGAAGGAATGTAGGTGGAAGGGGGAAATAGGTGCGAGTCTAGGTGGGGCACCTTGTTTCTATGTAGAGCTTAGATAAAATAGGTGCAGGAGTATGCCATTCGGCCCTATGAGCCAGCACCGCCATTCAATATGATCATGACTGATCATCCAAAATCAGTATCCCGTTCCTGCTTTCTCCCCATATCCCTTGATTCCGTTAGCCCTAAGAGCTAAATCAAACTCTCTCTTCTGATCTTTGCAGTTGGAAAGAATGTCAAACTCGATACGGAGATGACAACATCTATTCAACGGGAGCTGGGTGACTTTAAATATACTGATTAATCTCCACCCACATCTCCAGATAGAGTGCGATATTCTATCTGAGATTCAAAGTTCAGATGTTGAATGTTTGCAGTTGTTTCTGCTCCTGATTTTAATTTTGCTTTATGTGAGGGAACAGCATGAGCGGCATTAATACACAAATGCTGCCTGATTACATCCCTTTGCAAAAACAAACCACTTCAACGTTCACTTCCCAGTCACTGCCTGGGAGGGATTACGATCCAAGCAAAATCTTGGTTTAGTGCAAGTCGATGAATACGAGAGATAAACATAAGATCAACAGAACGAGTAGCCTTAAAACAAAAAAAAGATTTACATTTAAGATCTAACTCCTGTTCGCTACTGGAACAAAATTCTGGCACTTGCAATAATGTAATGAGATTAAAAACACATTTAGCTGCGTTTTTCAGTGGTTTAGTTGGCAATTGCAAAACTTCGAACGACACTGAGACATTCACACAGCAAAGATATTGGGTTTAATCTTTTATAAAGAGTCATAGTTGTACGGCATGGAAACAAACCTATCAGCCCAACTTGCCCATTCCATCCAAGATGCCCCATCTACACTGCCTGCGTTTGGGTGGCACAGTGGTGCAGCGGTAGAGTTGCTGCATTACAGAGCCAGCGACCCGGGTTCCATCCTGACTACGGGTGCTGTCTGTACCTTCTCCCCGTGACCACGTGGGTTTTCTCCAGGTTCCCCTGGTTTCCTCCCAGATTCCTGAGAATCACTCGCAAAGACGGTTCATAACCCTCCATTCCCTGCATATCCACGTGCCTATCCAAAAGCCTCTTAAACACCATTATCGTATCTGCCTCCACCACCACCCCTGGCAGTGAGTTCCAGGCACCCACCACTCTCTATGTAAAACAAATGTCCTGCACATCTCCTTTAAACTTTGACCCTCTCGGTCCTCTAGTCCTCTAGTCTTTGACATTTGAATCCTGGGAAAATGGTTCTGACTGTCGACCCTACCTATGCCACTCATAGTTTTATATACTTCTCTCTGTTCAGAAGATATTTTTATCTTGATTAGAACGTGTGTCAAGGGTTTTGGGGGAGACGGTAGGAAAATGGGATGAGGAGGCAGCGATCAGCCATGATTGAATGGCGGAATAGACTCGATGGGCCGAATGGCCTTATTCTACTCCTATATCTTGTGAACTTGTGGACTCGTGGTCACCCGTCAACCTCCGGCATTCCAGAGAAGTAGATAGGTATTCCACAGTTAGAATGATATACTTGTACTTCTCTTTGCCACAGAAGCAACTCATACATAGCAGATGCCTGAAATAAATAAATTTGAGATTATCATCTTCAGATGTTACATCACGATTTGTTGTTTCTTGTATAAAAAAGAACTTTTCTTTTACACTTGTGTACATTTTAGAACCTTCTGCTCCAAATGTAGAATCTTGTTGGAATGGAGTGTGAATCTGAGAATCTGTGTGACTATTTTGTTCTCTCCTGAGTAATGACTGGAAAATTGAACACTGTTCTATCTTCACAGTTCTCTAATGCTCTTTCCTTACAAAATTTATATATTACACGCAAATCGCTGGCAATTCTTACTTTGTGTCTTTTCCTCTTATCACTTATGTTTAAGATTGGTTTAGTTTATGGTCATGTTTAGAGATACAGTATTTATACAGTATAAAGAGATGCAACACTTGTCCCTTCACCTCCCCCCTCGACTCCATTCAAGGACCTAAGCAGTCGTTCCAGGTGCGACAGAGGTTCACCTGCATCTCCTCCAACCTCATCTATTGCATCCGCTGCTTTTTCCTTTCTTCTCCCCACCCCCTATCAGTCTGAAGAAGGGTTTCGGCCCGAAACGTTGCCTATTTCCTTCGCTCCATAGATGCTGCTGCACCCGCTGAGTTTCTCCAGCATTTTTGTGTACCTACAGTATTTCCTCCCTTTTTCCCTAAAGGTATAACTGGTGGATTGTTTTTCAGAAGTGAAAGAACCTCACTCAACTGGTTACCATAAACTGCGGATGTTGGTTTATACCAAAGATAGACACAAAGTGCTGGAGTAACTCAGCGGGTCAGACAGTATCTCTGGAGAAAATGGATGGGTTTCAGGTCGGGACACTTATTTAGTCTGTGGTTAGCATATTGGTTTTGTCAGCGCATCTCTGTATGCCAGGAGTCTGCAGAAGGTTCGGACCCGAAACGTCACATATCCAGATATCCACATATCCTTCCGAGATGCTGCCTGACCTGCTGAGTTACTCCAGCATTTTGTGACCCTCCTCGTGGGATTGGAGGTGCAGAGGTACTGAATGTGGGGTGGTACAGTGGTGCAGCGGTAGAGTTGCTACCTTACAGCGCCAGAGACCCAGGTTCGATTCTGACCTTGGGTGCTGTCTGTACGGAGTTTGTACATTCTCCCTGCGACCTGTGTGGGTTTTCTCTGGGTGCTCCGGTTTCCTCCCACACTCCAACGGCATACAGGTTTGTAGGTTAATTGGCTTCGGTAAAAATTGTAAATTGTCCCTGGTGTGTGTAGGATAGTGTTAGTGTACTGGTCTGCACCGACTTGGTGGGCCAGTACAAAGTGCCTGTTTCCATGCTGTATCTCAAAACTAAACTAAACTAAACTAAGCTGAATTAAACGTCCATGGGGGTAACAATGAGCAAACAGAAGCCTGGAAAATGAAAGTTAGTAAAGCATTGAAGAGAGAGGATGAAGAGGAAAGCAGAGTTGGAGAGTGGAGACAAGTTCCGCAAGGCACAGGAGTGTCTTAGTAGAAAGATATTGCTTCGCTCCTTGTTCTATCTTAATGTTGTGAATCTCGGTTTATGTAAAAATTTAGGATGATCTGCAGAAATAGCAACTTTTTGTTTTAATTACGTTTCTCCCAAAAAAGGGAGTTGGCAGGAATAGGACTGCATTTTTCCAACTACTTTCAAATCTCTTTTCACAGAGAGAGTGGAATGTATTGTGTACGCCTAACAATATGAGATGGATTAGGGAAGTCCGTATCTAATCAAAACATACTTGGTGCTAGTTACTTGACTTCTTCATGTTAACTATGCAAGGAATCCAGTAATAATTTTATTATTGCCCTAGGGCCAAGATCATGCTACAGCTTGGCCGCAGTGGAAGTATGATTGCAAAGAATTGTTTCTTTTTAACTCTTGGCAGCATTCAAACTACCAGTTTAGCAACATCACTGGATTGGAGTTCCCTAAAACTTTATTTCTTGCTTTGCTCTTACTTTTTAACTTTACTCGTGCAAAAAGATTAGTATTAGAAATATATAAAATAACACAAAGGTGGTTTTGCACAATAAAGGGTGGCGCAGTGGGTAGAGCTTCTGCCTCACAGTGCAGAGATCCAGGTTTGATCCTGATCTCAGCTGCTGTTTGTGTGGAGTTTGCATGTTCTCCCTGTGACCATGTGGGTTTCCTTCATTTCAAAGAGAATTTGCAGGGTTGTAGGTTAATTGGCTTCTGTAAATTGACCCTAGTGTGTCAGATAGAACTAGTGTATGGGCTGATCGCTGGATGGCACGGATTCGGTGGGACGAAGGACCTGTTTCCATGCTGTATCAGTAAACTAAATTCTACAGTGGCACATGGATTATATCTAAAAAGAATTAAAAGAGGCAAAGAATGGTCTTTGTACCCTTATGTAATTATATCTGAAATTTATTCATCAAGGTAGCATTTATAATTTCATTACTCTTTTGCAAAGTATATCATTTGCAATGCATATCTCCATATTCAGGGGCAATTTCTTCCCAGCTGTTATCAGGCAGATGAACCATCCTACCACCAACTAGAGTGGTCCTGAGGTACCACTTACTTCATTGGAAACCCTCGGGCTATCTTTAATAGTAAGATTAAACGAAAACTTACCAGTTTGAAGTTTGATCTTTATTTTATGAGGAGTTGGTGATTACGTGAAGAAGACCTGTCAGGGCACATGCTCGTCAATCTTCAAAGCAGCGGTATGAAATCACAGATAACAGAATATTTGAAGTAACATAGTAAGATGAGCAACATGAGAACTACCATATGACCTTTTATGAGAGAGAGGGTTGGGCGTGGTGGGCACGTAATCACCAACGTAACTCCTCATAAAATAAAGATCAAACTTCAAACTGGTAAGTTCTCGTTTAATCTTACTATTTTACTTCGGAGTCACGTGAGTGATTCCGTGAAGAGTTCAAAGCTCTGTGATTTTATGCCGCAGATTCAAATCCTGGCTTCTCACTGCATTGATTGACTTCGGATGAGAAACAATCAATAATGCGTTAAACATGAAATTTGAATATCATGCAGTAACAATTGATTTGAATATTCAAAACAAACAGTAACCCTTCTATCCCAGGGGAAACTAAACAGAACTTAATACTGAATTTGCAAACAGCCCCCCATCGGCAATCGGCCGTTGGTAAAAATTGTTGAAAAACCAATTCATTTGACCACCCAACGCCTGTAACAATATGATCGATGGGAACATCCATCGCCCTGGCCGCCGACCTTGCTGCTGCACTAGTGGAATAAGATGTATACACGTCAGTGTTAATACCTGCCTGAATCAACACTTGCTTTAACCACCTTGAGATAGTCTGCTCTGACACTCTCTTGTGTGGTTTCTTGTAACTGATAAACAATCCTGTTTCCACATTTCTTAAAGTCCTTGTAGCTTCAATATAATGTAATACATGTGTCCTTACACATAAACATGGATCAGTAGGTTATGCTGAAAACACAATTTTAAAACCTGTGACACCTGGCCTGAGCAGGTCGTAAATATATAACATAACATTCTCTTCAGCCACTTCCATCCTGTCTAGCTGAAGCTTTTGCAAAATCTGCACTCGCTATGCTGAACCAATGCCATGAGCATGACCACCTTCATGGTGAGTTTTGTCAATTCAGAGATGTGACAGGAACCCACTGTCGAAGCATCTTGAGGACCACACTTACATCCCAGATCGCCATATACCTGGGTTTAGGAGGTTTAGAGTTGAAATTCCTTTCATCAATCGAGCAATGAGATGATGAAAACCCAATAGGATCTTTTCCTGACCCCATCAAAACTATACGAGGACAAAGCACTTAAAGCTGTATTAATGGTGCTATAACTGAGCCCCTCATCATCGTAGAGTGTCGACAGGAACTCTAAAATATCCACAATACCTGCAGTACTATAGTCAACATTATTTTGTACACAATTTTGCTCCCATTTTTTTACATAAGTAATATACCGCTTTTGAGTACTCTTTCTCCAGGCTGCAGTGAGCATGTCTACCGTTCGCCCAGACAGTCCTCGCCCCAGGTATGGCCTTCTTAAAACCTGCAAATTAACAAGTCAATACGATAACATAACGGATGACTTTCCCGTGTTAGCGGATGCTCCAGTAAATTCCTATGCTTGGGAACCACCAAAGGAGGTTGGATCGCTAACTGTAACATCAAAGGGAACCATGCTTGAGTCGGCCAATTAGGTATTACAAGCACCCCCGAAGCGGCATCCTGCTTGATTTTTGCAGACTCCGACCTATGAGGCAGAATGGTGGGAAAATATATAAAAACATACCACCCCAATGTAGCGAGAAAGCATCAATTGCAACTGCCCCCTGGTCTGGTTCCCATGAAACATATTTAGGCAGCTGGTGGTTAAACCTCGATGCAAAACAAATCGATATCTGGCATTTATATATAAGTACTATATTATTGAACACCTCCTGGTTCAACATCCAATCTGTGTTGTCATGGAACATTCGTGACTTGGCGTCTGCTACTATGTAGAATCTACCTGGTAGATAAATAGCTGAAAACCAAATATCTTTTTCAATGCACCAGGCCCAAATTTGATTAGCCAATCTGTCACATGATACCGACTTGATTCCACCGATGTGATTAATATATATGCCACTGCCGTAGTATTGTCAATCTGAAACTGAACATGCAGGTTACCTTTGTTGGAGCAATAAGCCTTATCCATAAAAAGCTCTTAATAGTTAATTCCCCATGTCTGCAGAAGCGATGCCTCTTGCTCAGTCCATCTGCCTCCACAGCTCAAACTCGTATCCGTGACACCCCACCCGAGTGCACTGACATGCATCCGCAAAATCATGGAAGGCTGGTCAAGCACTCCTTGCTAGAACTCCTGGACACATGGTGAATCCACCATTGCAAATCAGAAAACAGCCTCTACTGATAACTGCATGGGTCTATTATAATGACACAAATGTATCCTTAGTGCCTCCATTAGCTTGATACAGCTGTCAATTAGCTCTACTCTTTTTCCCTGGGCAGAGTCACTTAATTGAATCAATTGTGACCCAAATAGTCAGGTGTTAATTTGAATTTCTCTGGATGAATAATGCCCAATCTTTGAAAATTGGATTTAACAACTACCACCTGTTCTCTTGGATACCCCTGTAATCAAGATATCATCCAGCTAAGCCATGAGGACCTGACCCTGGCCTCTCAGCATGCCTATTATAGGTTTTAACAATTTTGTGCCATAGTTGATCCATCCAGGTGAATTTCAAATATCCTCTATCCTGCAAATGAACAGACATTGAGTAATCCGCATCTTTAAGCTCTATCGTCGCATATAGCATCCTGTTGACCCAGTTGCTTGGCAGTGACAATTCCATCTTACAATGTCTATACTGCATCCCCTATCCTTTTTTGGCCTGGGAAAATATTAGACACAAATTGATGGGTTGGTGAACCGACTTTCCAATTACACCTTTATCACATAAGCTTCCAAGCGCAGTCTAAACTTCCAACTGTTCTGTTAATGAAAACTGAACAGTTCTCCCAGGAATATGCTGAATGTGCAAATCACAATTTGGATTGAACTCCATTCGAAACCCTTGAATAACACTCAGTATAAACAGATCTGAGGTAATTTGCTTCCATTCATCCCGGAACAGATGTAATGTACCCCCAGATTTTAGTTGTGTCACATTTGATATGTGCACCTGAGAACCAGGCCCACCTACCTCCTTGGTACCTGGTGGATCACGTTGTCCCCGGCCCCTGGCGGGAAGCCCCATGTTTGACCATGTTCCAGCTGCAGAATGCCACCTGCACATCTGCATTGCCGGCCAACTTGTTCCTGGTGGATCCCGTTGTCCCCAGTCCCTGGCGGGAAAGCCGACGTTTGACTGTGTTCCCGCTGCAGAACGCCACCTGCGCATCGGCATTGCCGGCCGACATGTTCCTGGTGGATCACGTTGTCCCCGGCCCCTGGTGGGAAGCCCCACGTTTGACCATGTTCCTGCTGCAGAATGCCTCCTGCGCATCTGCATTGCCTGCCGACTTGTTCCTGGTGGATCACGTTGTCCCCGGCACCTGGCGGGAAAGCCGACGTTTGACCATGTTCCCGTTGCAGAACGCCACCTGCACATCTGCATTGCCTGCCGACTTGTTCCTGGTCCAGACCAATCTGTCCCTCGTTTGTAGGGGTACTTTCTTTTTTGGCAACTTACCGACCGCCGGTGGCTTGATCAAGCCCACCGTCTTTGCCTCGTCATCCATGTCCTTGACACGCTTGGCGAGGACATCTCCGAAGTGTAGGTTGGCCAGCTGTATGTTGCTGGGCTGGCAGAGTGCTGCAACCTTGGGATTAATGGTGGGCCGAATGGCACTTTCCCTGAGACAATTTATCTCAAAATGGGCGCTACAAAGCAACCCTAGTACCTCTTGCTGCGTCTCCGACAGATGCACTCCATCCATCGTTCTAGCGAACGCCGTGATTCCTGAGCCAAGTAGTTTCAGGATTCTCTGCAGCTTCATCTCCTGGGCACTGCATGCCCACGCCCATCTGGCTCCATATCACCCGGTTCACTGCTGGCACTTTCAGCAACACGCAGTTCCCTGGGTCTCCTGTTTCTTGGCGGTACCAGACTCTGACGGGACAGCGAATCGTGCTGCCAGAAATAAGACCTCTGACAACGGCCGTCTTCGCTAGGCTCGAACTCACCGTCAGAGTCGAGGTCAGAACTCAGCTGACCCTCTGCAGTCGCCTTTTCAATGAGGGTGCTATCAAGCAGCCTCTATATCGTGGAGGCCAGCTCATCTCCCAGTGGCTCTCCATACTCTGACGGGACAGCGAATCATGCTGCCAGAGATGGGACCTCTGACAACGGCCGTCTTCGCTAAGTTCCAAGTCACCGTCAGAGTAGGGGTCAGAACTTAGCTGACCCTCTGCACTCACCTCATCCATGAGGGTGCTATCAAGCAGCCCTCTACCAGGTGCTGCCGGCGCGTCCTCTTCTGCAGCCTGCCGCCCACACGACTCCTCCTCCGGAGTGTGTGTTGCTGGAGCAGCCTCTGTATGAGGTGCTCCATTTGGGATAACCATTTAAAAACGGTATCCAGCCCCGTACAGGACTCGTCGCGACCCGACTCAGTTGAGTCCGAGGGCCTCCCAGACTTTTCCGTTGGCCTTACGCCCGACTGGCATTGGCTTTGGTGCTTTGTAGCACTAAGTCTGCAGTCGCCCTGCTCCCGGTCGGCGACTGTGCAGGGGTACGAGGCAGCCGCTCACAGACCGCACTCCCGCGGCTCTCCTTTGCTTACCAGCGGCTCGCCTCCCCCTGGTCGTCTTCACCATGGTGCCCTGTAAAAAACCAACAAAGCACGGCACCACAGGAAAATAAGTTTTCGCACTTAGCTGGAGTTTAAAATTACTTTAAAAGTACTTACCACAGGAGGAGCTCTGTCCTCCCGCTGGTCCGTACACCAATGCGTCAGACGTAATGATGCGCATGCGCCCTGACGGGTCTTCTTCACGGAATCACTCACGTGACTCCGAAGTAAAATCGACCTTTACTGGACTTTATCTTGCACTAAACACTATTCCCTTTATCATGTATGTGTACACTGTGGAAGGATGGATTGTAATCATGTTGAGTATTTTTGCTGACTAGTTAGCACGCAACAAGAAGCTTTTCACTGTATCTTGGTACACATGACAATAAACTAAACCAAACTAAATTAAAGTACCAACCAAAGTAGTTCCTTCCATATTGAAGATAGACACAAAATGCTGGAGTAACTCAGTGGCAGCATATCTGAAGAAAAGGAATGGGTGACGTTTCGGGTCGAAACCCTTTCAGACTGAAAGTCAGGGGAGAGGGTGACTAGAGATAAGTGGAAGGGTAAGACGTGAAAATGACAGATCAAAGCAGACGATGATCAACGAGATGTAGAATGGATCATTGTTAGCTGTGGGGAAGGTGACAACGAGGCATTCAATCAGCAAGATTAATCAGGAGGACAGTGAAACTAGTCAGAGAAGTAGGGTAGGGAGGGATGGAGAGAGAGAGGGAAAGCAAGGATTACTTGAAGTTAGAGAAATCGCTGGGTTATAAGTTGCCCAAGCGAAATACAAGGTGCTGTTCCTCCAATTTGTGTTGGATATTCCATCTTCATATTGTGTGTTCGTGAAGACGGTTTAGGTGTCAGGGATAGACACAAAGTGCTGGAGTAACTCGCGGGTCAGGCGGCATCTCAGGAGAAAAGGAATAGGTGATGTTTCAGGTCAAGACCTATGTTCCCCAACTGTTGTGGGTAGAGTTGCCAACTGTCCCGTATTAGTCATTAGTCGGGACATAGAAACATAGAAACATAGAAAATAGGTGCAGGAGGAGGCCATTCGGCCCTTTGAGCCAGCACCGCCATTCATTGTGATCATGGCTGATCGCCCCAATCAATAACCCGTGCCTGCCTTCTCCCCATATCCCTTGATTCCACTAGCCCCTAGAGCTCTCTCTAACTCTCTCTTAAATCCATCCAGTGACTTGGCCTCCACTGCCCTCTGTGGCAGGGAATTCCACAAATTCACAACTCTCTGGGTGAAAACGTTTTTTCTCACCTCAGTCTTAAATGACCTCCCCTTTATTCTAAAACTGTGGCCCCTGGTTCTGGACTCGCCCAACATTGGGAACATTTTTCCTGCATCTAGCTTGGTCCAGTCCTTTTATAATTTTATATGTTTCTATAACACCCCCCCCTCATCCTTCTAAACTCCAGTGAATACAAGCCTAGTCTTTTCAATCTTTCCTCATATGACAGTCCCGCCATCCCAGGGATCAATCTCGTGAACCTACGCTGCACTGCCTCAATCACAAGGATGTCCTTCCTCAAATTAGGAGACCAAATTGTACACAATACTCCAGATGTGGTCTCACCAGAGCCCTACCCCGTAAATTGGTGTGTCCCATACAGGACAGCCCTTGTCCCGTATTCGACAGCTACTACTTGGGTCGAGGGGACTGTCGGGTTGGAGCGCCGCGTCCGGCCCCGCCTCACCCGTCCCGACGTAGTGCAGCCCATGGAGTGCAGCAGCAACGCCTCGCCTGTGGCCCCGTCGATCGGCAGCCCGGCCAGCTGTCCGACATTCGGACTTTCACTTACCGCCGAAACCACCACCACTCCTTCTCATGGCCGATCATCGGTTCATTAGTTGGATGGGGTGCCGGTCCAAAACTCCTCAGCTGGCCCGCCGGCTGGGCTTTGTGTGCAGTCCAGCACCCGGGCCAACTCATCATTCACCCAGCCACGGCCGAGTCGGTCAACGAATTGCCGTCGGGAATTTTTCACGTGTTTTGACCTTTTGTCCCTTATGTGGGAGTGAGAAAGTTGGCAACCCAATGTGTGGGTTTAGGCGTCGGGGATGAATCATCACCTATTGGGATGACAACTCATAAAGATGCTTTTGCCTACAGTCTCTGGGCATCAGTACCTGCTTTTCTTTTCTCTGTGAGCCAGCAGCACTAATGAATTGCCTTTGCATTAGGCCAATTGTATTTTGCTTGTGTTCTCCGAGTTTAATGACCTGAATCAAGTTAATTGTAATCTTTCTGTCATTGAAGTAAGCCCTCAATGGAACATTGCACATCTATTATTGTGCCTCTGCTCTTTTGTAATATGATTGATTCATATTTAGCCTGCAAATTTATGAGTCTGTAGGGGCTTTCTTTGGCACTTGTCTCCATTGATTCCAGTAATAGGGTGTCTAAGTTTACTCACCCTTACGCAAAAGCATAATTTGCTTATACTGTACAACTACTTACTGATATTACTAAGTGTCGTGTCACATTCAAAGCATTCCTCCCATCTCCAGAGATTTTAACTTTCACTGAATTGAAACATTGAACATAGGACAGCACAGGAACAAACGCTTTGGTCTACAATATCTGTGGCAAATATGATGTCTAGATAAAGTAATCGCCTCTGCGTGATTACTTTATCCCTCCCTCCATACTTTATCCCTGCGTGATACATATCCCTCCATTCCTTGCATATCCCTGTGTCTAAAATGCCACTTAAACGCCACTATTGTATCAGCCTCCACCACCACCCCTGGCAGTGCGTTCCAGGCGCCCACCACTCTCTATGTGTAAAAATGTGGCCCACACATCTCCTTTATACTTTGCATCTTCATCATCATCATCTTCATTGTTGAAACCATCAACAGGCACGGTGTCTTACAATGCCATGTACGACAGTGATCGCAACTTCTACTGAAGTGTGGATGGTCGTTGGCTCGCTAGAAGCTCATCCGCCCTTTGACAGGTCTTGTTTTTGGTCCTGCTGGGGGTCCACAGCCCCCTCCTCACCTGGCAAACCAGGTGGGGGAGATGGTTTAGTCGCCGACTATCCGAGT
This sequence comes from Malacoraja senta, assembly GCA_038087875.1. Lineage (NCBI taxonomy): Eukaryota > Metazoa > Chordata > Chondrichthyes > Rajiformes > Rajidae > Malacoraja > Malacoraja senta. The sequence goes on along the minus strand of CM075979.1, from coordinate 44,260,812 downwards.
ATGGAGCAGGTAGCACGGGATTACATGGTACCCGTGGCGGGGGGAACTCCCCCGAACTGACCTGAAATACTTTGCCCTTATCACAAACAATGCCCTCTGGTCTTTGATATTTCCATCCTGGGAAAAAGGTTGCCACAGACGGCTGTAGAGGCTGTCGGTGGATATTTTTAAGGCAGAGATAGATCGATTCTTGATTAGTATGGGTGTCAAGAGTTATGGGGAGAAGGCAGGAGAATGGGGTTAGGAGTGATAGATCAGCCATGATTGAATGGTGTAGACTTGATGGGCCGAATGGCCTAATTCTGCTCCTATCACTTATGACATTATGACCTATCTATGCCTCTTGTAGTTTTATATGGTTTTGTCAGGCCTTCACTCAACTTCCAACATTCTGGAGATAATAATGCTCACTCTCCATAGAGTTAATACCCTCTAATCCAAGACAAACCTCTTCCGAACTCTCTTCAAAGCCCCCACACCCGACCTGTAATGGTGTGACCAGAACTGAAACATTGAAGCAATGACTGTGCTGCACCTTATCGTGGCTGACTTACAGCGGAATACAAGGTTTGCTTTTCCATTCCAGATAAAAAATGGGCCTGCAGTCTGCGGAAACTTGTACAGGGTATTCAATCAGATTAGTGCTTCCTGAACTCATTGTGAATTCTGCAACTGGTGCCAAACCCCTTGACCTCCAATTCTCACTCCTCCTTTGAGTCATCCTTTGGTTACCTGCCCAAAAATGTAGTTACATGGCTGAGTGTACAATTCTGCCTGATAATGCTTATCTTGGCTGTTTATGACATGAAACTTGATGTAGAAATATAAGAGGCTATTAATCATCATTAAGTCTCATAGAGAGTCATACAGCACGGAAACAGGCCCTTCGGCCCAACTTGCCCATGCTGACCAAGATGCCCCATTTTTTAACCTCTATTTGACCCATATCCCTCTAAACATTTTCTATCCATGCACCTGTTCAAATGTCTTTTAAATGTTGTTACAGTATCTGCCTCAACTACCTTCACGGGCAGCTTGTTCCATACACCCACCACCCCCTTAATGAAAAAGATGTCCCTCAGGTAACCACCAAATCATTCCCCTCTCACCTTAATCCAATGTCCTCTGGTTCTTGATTCCCCTATTCTGGGTAGAAGACTGTGCATTCATCTATATACTTCATGATTTTATACAAAATGTATAATGAGATGCTCTTGTTGATACCCTTATTTTGATGTTAAATTACCACACTCTGCAGAATGCCAGTGTGAATTGAACACAGGGCGATAGCTCGGCACCTGACTGCTCACAAAAAGAGAACAGTTGTGATTCTGGTATCTCCAGGATTGCCAGTCAGGGAAAACCATTGGCATCGGCAGGGATTCAGACAGCGATCCAGACGGCACTGGTCTGTTCATCTGCAAAAGCAATCCCGTGTATTCCAACAGTGCCTTAGCAAAATGAAAAATTAATTTGCGGTAATTAATTGTCAGAAGAAACATTCAAAGAGTGACTGCCAAAAAACACAGCACTGTCTGACAGCATTCTCTGAGCCCCAACGTGAACCAGTTCTGGGGGAGAAATAGACACAAAGTGCTGGAATAACTCAGCGGGCCAGGCAGCATCTCTGGATAACATGGATGGGTGATGTTTCGGGTCGGGACCCTTCTTCAGACTGAAGCCATTATCACTTGCCACACTTGGTCCTTCCCCCACTTCTCTTTGGTTCTGAAGAAGGGTCTCGACCCGAAACGTCACCCGTCCATGTTCTCCAGAGCGCTTCCTAACTTGCCAAGTTGCTCCAGTACTGTGTGTCTTTTTTTGTAAACCGGCATCTGCAGTTCCTTGTTCCAGTCCTGGTCCAGAATAGAAGTGAAAACTGCATTGGTAGAGGGATGAATTATAGAGGGTATAGGATGGCACAGTTGGTGGAGGCGCTTAGACCTGGGTTCAAAACCGACCTCGGATCAGTGTGGAGTTTGCATGTTCTCGCTGTGACTGTGTGGGTTTTGGCCCACATCCAAAAGATACACTGGTAGACATGTGGGTTGGTAGGTTAATTGGCCCTCTGTAAATTTCCCCTAATGCGTGGGGAGTGGATGTGAAATAGGATAACATACAACTAGTGTGAATGGGTGCTTGATGTCTGGCGTGGTCTCATGGGTTGAAGGGCCTGTGTACAAGCTGTATCTCTAAACTAAATTAAACTAGTCAAGAATAGAATATTTTCTGCTCGAATATAACATGACCTAGGAAATCACAGAAGATAGTACACTGTAACAGGCCCTTCGGCCCGCAATGTCTGTGCTGACATGACCAACTCTTATCTACCTACACATGATCCATATCCCTCCATTCTAGGGTTTCCAACTGTCCCGTATTAACCAGGACATCCCATATCTTGGACTAAGATGGTTTGTCCCGTACGGGACTGCCGTTGTCCCGTATTTGACTGCTACTACTCGGGTTGAGAGGACTATCGGGTCGGAGTGCCGTGTCCGGCCCCGCCTCATCCGTCCCGATGCAGTGCAGCCCATGGAGTGCAGCAGCAGTGCCTCGCCCGTGGCCCCATCGGTCGGCAGCCCTGCCAGCTGTCCGACCTTCGGACCTTCGCTTACCGCCGACACCACCACCACCCCTCCTTCTCATGGCCGATCATCGGTTCATGAATTGGATGGGGAGCCGGACTTTGCGCGCGACGTCATGCGGGCCAAAACTCCTCAGCTGGCCCGCTGGCTGGGCTTTGTGTGCAGTCCAGCACCCGGGCCAACTCATCATTCACCCAGCCACGGCCAAGTCGGTCAACGAATTGCCGTCGGGAATTTGTCCCTTATTTTGACCTTTTGTCCCTTATTTGGGAGGGAGAAAGTTGGCAACCCTACTTCATTGCCTGCATATTCATGTGCCTATCCAAAAGCCTCTTGAACACCACTATCTCCACTGCTTCCACCATCACCCTCAGCAGCTTGTTCCAGGCACTCAGCACCCTCTGTGTAAACAATCTTGCCTCGCACATCTCTTTTAATCTTTCCGCTATTCACCTTGAAGCTGTGCCCTCTATTATTAGAATTTTCCGTTGGGGGGGCAAAAATATACTGACTGTCCTCCCTATCTATGCCTCTCATAATTTTATATACTGCTATCAGGCCTCCCAACCTCCAGAGTTCCAGAGACAACACTCCAAGTCTGGGCAAGCTGTCCCTATAGCTGATACCCTGAATCCAGGCATCATTCTGGTAAATCTACACAGCTTGCTTTTGATTTTATTGCAACTCAATTCAAATATTTAAAACATTGGTGCTTGAAAACTACAGTTAGGAGCGGAGGAATACTTTAGATGTTTCTATGACTTTCCAGTGTCTGCTATTTAGGTGGAGATGTTATCGCATTTAAAATGGAGTGGGAACTCTTACATCTAGTGGCACACCAAGCAATACTATGTGTAATGAAGTGGGCCGCACAGTAGCGCAGCGGGTAGAGCTGCTGCCTCACAGTGCCAGAGACCTGGATTCGATCTTGACCTCGGGTGCTGTTTGTTTGGATCTACCTGTGACCATGTGGGTTTCCTCCGGGTGTTCCCGTTTCCTCCCACATCCCAAAGATGTGCATGTTTGCAGGTTTATTGGCCTGTACATTTTCCTCTGTGTATAGGAAGTGGATGAGAAAGTGGAATAACAGAGAACTAGTGTGAACGGCTGATCGGTGGTCAGTGTGGACTCGGTGGTCCGATGAGTCTGTTTCCATGCTGCATCAATAACAACTAAATTAAAACTAAAACTTTAGTTTTTCACCTATTATCTACAGTGGTAATTACTAGTCTTAAAAAGTTAATATAGGAAAAGAAGAGGAAAATGCGAAGGGCAGCCATTATGTTCCATGTGCCAAATTTCATGTTGAAAAAGAAAGTTTATAAATATGTAGAAGCAAAACTCTATGAAATGTTCACAACACTGTATTCCACGAAGAAGGAACTGCAAATGCTGGTTTACAAAAAAAAGAGACATAAAGTGCTGGAGTAACTCAGCGAGTCAGGCAGCATCTCTGGAGAACATGGATAGATGACGTTTCGGGTCGGGACCTTTCTTCAGTCTGATGAGAAACAGCATCTATCCATGTTCTCTACGCCAGCATTGTGTGTCCCATGTACTGTACTACATAAGCTGTTACCAGAAGCACCAAATGTTGCCAGATGAACAACCACTCAGTAAAGTATACCCTGAGTACAGTCTGCTGGTTTTCCAGCGCAGAGAACTATCTGTGTATGTCTTGCACCGTAGGGTCTAGTATACGTGCTGAAGAACACACTGTAACTTGTTCCTGCTGCTTCAGCAGTATAATGGGGAAATAAATGCCACAGCACTGGAGCCTCCCACCATTGTCCCAGTGTCAAATCCCCCAGGCTGCATGCTTCAAAGTCAGATAATTTTCAATGGAATCTGCTCCAAGGGGAGACAATTGCCTAAATAGATCTGCTGGACATGAGGTTGTCTTTGCAACTTTGTGACTACAATACAATGTGTCTTTGCAAATGTTATACACTTCTAGAACAGGGTTTGAGGGTGGTGCAGCGGTAGAGTTGCTGCCTTACCGGAGACCCGGGTTCAATCCTGACTACGGTACAGTCTGTACAGAGTTTGTACGTTCTCACTGTGAGTGTGTGGGTTTTCTCCAGGTGCTCCGGTTTCCTCTCACACTTCACACAAGCAGGTTTGTAGGTTAATTGGCTTTGGTAAGTTGTAAAATTGTCCCTAGTGTATAAGATAGTGCTAGTGTACGGGGTGATCACTGGTCGGCATGGACTCGATGGGCCGAATGGCCTGTTTCTGTGCTAGATCTCTAAAGTCTAACGGCTGATAACCGACTGGCTCTGGTGGGCGGAAGAGCTAAATTACAGGAAGATAATGAGTGGGGAAATTTGATTTTGTTTTAAGATATGACATAATTTTCTTCGATAAGAGTGAAGAGGAAATACTTTGAACAAAAAGTAATTCTCTTCGACTTTCCTATAAGAGATTGTCGTTAACAACGATATTGTTAAAATCTATGCTGTGAGTAATTATCAAAAAGCCAGTTGTATTTCACCAGTAAGGATCACCTTACATAGTTTGTGAATTTTGAGAATAAATTTAGCATAAAATTATAAAATAAATATTAGAACATTTTGGTCTATACTCGCTGAATAGAATGATTTAAGCTGGTAAACCTCGATAAAACAATGTGGGAATTTTGCCCCTGGCCATATACTTTCATCATCTGGCTGACTGCATTACCTATCATATATTCAGTGAACTGGTTGTATATTACTGTATATAATGTCTTCTATTGTTCTTGCTTTAGTGTTACAAATATTTTCATTAAGCACCTATCATTTCCATTGTATCTCTCTTCAGAGATTACGTTGACTGGGTTTTTACATACTGCCTTGAGATAATGCATGGTTAAATAATTGAGATGGCTTTGAGAAAAAATGTAGCATTGAGAATGTAAGAATTTTCCTTCAGTCCTGTGCTGAATGAGTTCAGAACACTTTAGATATCTTCAATAATAATATCACTTGAAATATTCTTGTATCGTGCCATGATATAAAGAGAGGTGGGTCTGAAGAAGGGCCTTGACCTTCTTCAGCCCTGGCCCGTCACCTGTCCATGTTCGCCAGAGGTGCTGAAGATAGACACAAAATGCCGGAGTAACTCAGCTGAACTATTCTCTGGATAGGAGGGTGACATCTAGGTTCGAGACCCTTCTTCAGAAGGGTTTCGACCCGAAATGTCACCCATTCAGTCTGAAGAAGGGTGTCGATCCTAAACGTCACCCATTCAGTCTGAAGTAAGGTCTCGACCCGAAACATCACCCATTCCTTCTATCCAGAGATACTGCCTGTGCTGCTATGTTACTCCAGCATTTTGTGTCTGTCTTCGGTGTAAACCAGCATCTGCAGTTCCTACACTTCTCCAGTGATGCTGCCTGACTCACTGAGTTACTTCAATACTTTGGGAGTGTTCATTTGTGGGAGGAGCCAGATCAGTCAGATAGTCCCCAGAAATCTAATAGGGATTCAGACAATAATTTTGTGCTTAGAAATTTGTGGAGGAGATGTTGAACTTGCTGCTGATGGGAATGGGACATATGAACAATGTGGATGTATTTAAAGGAAGCTAAATAATCAAATGGGGCAGATCTTAATGCTGGCTTCACTGGAAGCATTAAGATGAAGAAAGATAGAAAGAGGCTTGTACACAACATAAACATTAACATCTAATAGTTAGGAATTGGCCTTTGATGTTGATTCTCTAACATTCTTTGCATTTTCCCTTGAGTTATTATAATATAGTCTATGTCGAAGGCTAGAATTTATACTGTTTGCTAATCGGAGTAAAAGAAAAGTGCCAATGTAAAATTAGAGCACTGAAGACATCATGGATAAGTTAGGGTACTGTCCGATTCACCTCTACCCCATTGTGGACATTGGACTTCGTCTCTGGAACTGATGCGCCACAATGCTGAGAACCACATTCTGAACTCTGTATCTTCTCCTTTGCTCTACCTATTGTACTGGAGGTTTAACTGATTGTATCTATGTATGGTGTGTAGGGCGGCACAGGGGCGCAGCAGTAGAGTTGCTGCCTCACAGTGCCAGAGACCCAGCTTCTATCCTGACTCTGGTGCTGTGCTGACTATGCTGACTGAGTTTGTATGTTCTCCCTGTGACCATGTGGGTTTTCTCCGGGTCCTTCGGTCTCCTCCCACACCCTAAAGATGTGCAGGTCTGTAGGTTAATTGGCTTTGGTAAAATTGTAAATTGTCCCTAGTGTGTAGGGAAATGTTGGTGTGCAGGGAGATCGCTGGTCTGCACAGACTTGGTGGGCTGAAGGGCCTGTTTCCCCGCTGTGTCTCTAAAGTAATTGCAAAACAATGCTTTTCACTGTACCTCGGTAAACATGGTAATAATAATAAACCTAAACCATGGATGATCCTTTGGAGTTTGGTAGATTTTCAATAGAATCAGAGTAGCAGAATAAACTCATGGTAAAGAAAGCAACTATACAGCCCTCAATATATGCCCTATGCATTCTGGCACTACACTGATTTCAGCACAAACTTGTCCCTTTACCTTGGATTCAATGGGGTTTTATTTTTTCATCGGCCTGATGGTAAATGAGCTTCCTTATTACCTTCCCAAAAACTTTAATCAAGCTGGCCAGACAATAATTTAAATGGAAAACTCTGGTAATACTCAGTGGATCAGGCAGCATCCGTGGAGAGAGAAAAAGAGCTTCAGTAATGGCATTGGTATCGACGATGAACAACAGTGGAGGCAGCACAGGTCCCTGACATACCACAGGTCAGAGACCAGTGACTGATCCTAACCCTAAGGAGTCCAGTCCAGCAGATACTTCCAGCAGCACGGGATCCAGACCCTCGAGATCATGGGCCTAGAAACAAACATAAATTGGTCAACTGGCCGTAGGAAGAGGGCAGAGAGGAAATGGATTGAAGCGTTACAGACACGAGAGCCCAAAGGCCTTAACCTGGCTAAAGCTCAAACATAGGGTGCACCCCGACTGACTCCTACTAATCTACAGAAGGGCAAGTGTAAAGGCAAGTAGATTGGAACAAAGGTAATGAGACTGTGGGCCAAACCAACATGGCAGTACATGGTGAAAAGGAATCTCCAGCGGGAGATCATTGAACACCAGAGGGCATTTTTTCCCACTGCCCAATAAATGATAACCTAAGATAGACACAGAATGCTGGAGTAACTCAGCAGGACAGGCAGCATCTCTGGAGAGAAGGAATGGGTGATGTTTCGGGTTGAGACCCTTCTTCAGTATCAGTAAATGATAACCTAATCCTAGACTGATAGGACAGCTCAGCAATATAACAAGGGGAGAGCAGTACAAACCTGTCAGCGGACACTTCCAGCAGTACGGGACCCAGTCTCTCGAGATCCTGGGCCAAGAAACAAACATGAATTGGTCAACCCATCAGAGGAAGAGGGCAGAGAGAAAATGCATTGAGGCATTACAGACCCAGCCGCCGAACAGTGCTAACCAGACATTGGTCTAACCAGAGGTAGACCTAGGCTGACTCCTACTAGGGCCAGGATAAGGCAAGTAGATTTGGACGAGGATAATGAGACCATGGGCCAGTACAAAGTGGCAGTACATGGGGATAACACATCTCAAGCCATGATTCCAGTGAGGACCAGAGGGAAATTTGTCCCATTGTCCACAAAATGACACCCGAACCCAATCAGGAAAACAGCCCTCCACTACTGACCTCTGCATTTGTCACTGAGCCATTTTGAATCCAGATGTCCAGCTCACCTTGGACCCCTTTTTTAGTTTAATTTAGTTTAGTTTATTGTCGGGTGTACCGAGGTGCAGTAAAAATCTTTTTGTTGCGTGCTAACCAGTTAGTGGACTGTACATGATTATTATTGAGCTGTCCACTATGTACAGATACAGGATAAAGGGAATAACGTTTACTGCTAGATAAAATCCAGTAAAGTCTAACTGAAGATAATTGGCCTCTGTAAATTGCCCCTCATGTATAGGGACTGGATGAAAAAGTGGGATAACATAGAACTAATGTGCAGGTGATCGATAGTCAACATGGCCTCGGTGGGCCGATGGGCCTGTTTCAATGCTGTATCTCTAAACTAAACTAAACTAAGCTAAAGTAAACATGATTGATTGATGAAAGAAACAGCATGGAAACAGCAGCTTTGACCCACTGAGTCCACACCAACCATCGATCGCCCGTTCACACTAAGTCTGTGTTATCCCACTTTCCCATCCACTCCCTACACACTAGAGGCATGTTTACAGAAGGCCAATTGACCTACAAACCCGCATGTCTTTGCGATGTGGGAGGAAATAGAAGGAAACCCACCCGGCTACAGGGAGTACGTGTAAAGCCCACACACAGACAGCCACCGAGGTCAAGATGGGCCCTGGGACCATGGCGCTGTGAGGCAGCAGGTCTATTCGTTGCACCACTGTGCCTCCGTAAATTCACATAATAGGCAATATCTTGTGTTCTGGCTTGTACTCGTTTCATAGTGTGTGCGGCATGGTGGCACAGTGGTAGAGTTGGTGCTTTACAGCGCCAGAGACCCGGGTTCAATCCTGACTACGGGTGCCATCTGTATGGAGTTTGTACGGTCTCCCCGTGATTTGCGTGGGTTTTCTCTGGTTTCCTCCCACACACCAAAGACGTACAGCTTTGTAGGCTAATTGGCTTCGATAAAATTTGTAAATTGTCCCTAGTGTGTGTTGGATAGTGTTAGTGTGTGGGAATCACTGGTTAGTGCGGACTCGGTGGGCCAAAGGGCCTGTTTCCACGCTGTATCTCTAAACTAAACAATAAGTGCCTTACCCATCTCTTGAAGGAGAAGCCATACCTTACACCTCTAAACACTGGGATAGAGGGTGGACCTGCATGAGTTTGGAGCAATGGTGGCTGCACCTTCTGGCCAGGACATGCACTGTGAATGAAATTACCCGTACGCCAAAACAGCCAACATTCACTCTGGAGATTACTGCATTCCTGCATGTTTAGAAGGATTATCGGTCTTGGATTACAGCCAATCCATCTCCTCCTTTCTTTACTTGCATTTATCTTTTATGTCTTTTCAACTCTTAAAGGTTCAGTAACCACAGCCTGGACAATAAAGGTGTTTGTGGAATCTGTGGAACCAGCTAATAATGTGAAATTATAGGCAATTGCTGGCATTTAAGGGCTGGAAGGCTTGCACATAACAATGATATTGTTTTTGCAGTGACTTCTGTGTAATAGCTGGGCGATCAGAGGTCTCTTTTACTTTGCTGTAGCCAAAACCAGGCTGAATCATGCATGCACAAATCAAATTAGCTGTCCATCCTACCCACAACTCTTTGGGTCAAAACAGAAGGTGCTGGAGGAACTCAGCGGGTTGGGCAGCATCTGTGGAGGGAATGGACGGGCAAGGTTTTGGGTCGGTGACCCTTCTTCAGACCATCCTCAGTAGTTTCAAGAAGGGTCCTGACCCAAAACATCGTCTGTTCATTCCCTTCCACAGATGCTGCCTGACCACCCGAGTTCCTCCAACATTTGTGTTTTGCTTAAGATTCCAGCATCTGCAGTCTCTGCGTCTCCATATTCGGGTCCATTGGTATCAACAGTGCAGATGGGCATGGCCCACTTCAAGAGTCTTTTATTGTTATATGTCCCTAAATGGAACAATGAAATTCTTACTTTCAGCAGCGCAACAGATATGTTACTCAGTAAAACTGATGCCATTACACACACGCACGCACACACACACACGCTCGCACACACACCATAGATGAATGTCTCTATAAGTTTGTGATCTGACTTTATGTTTGAAACGGCAATGTTCTCAATGACTGAAGTCTTTGATTGAATATAATGGGTGTGAAGCCAATTCACCCTATCCCGTTCCCCTTTCTTTTTTTTTTTCTTTCTTTTTTTTGATTAATATTTTTATTTGAAGCAAACATATTATAAGGTACGATAACATATTATAATAGAAATAAAAACTTTTCATATACATCAATCATACATTATTAAAATTGTCAATTGTCGATTAATTCTGCTTCTAGTGTGTTTTTTTATATAGATAGAAAAAGAAAGATAGAAAGAAAAAAGCATTACAAATATCATGAGAAAAAAAAAAAAAAAAGAGGCGGAATGAACTACTTATAATACGTCTTTGGAGATAAGTTCGTAGGATATGAAATATATTTTTACATCTAATCCTGAGTTCAAGCTTCAGTTGGGTTTTCATGCTTGGCCCATCTATCCCTTCAAATAGTTAATGAATGGAGCCCATATTTTAACAAAAAGTTCTTGCTTGTCCTTTAAGATAAGTCTGATTCTTTCTAGATGTAGGGTCTCCGACATTTCCACAATCCACATTTTAATTGTGGGGGTTATAGGACCTTTTTAATATTTTAATATTAATTTTTTCCCAGTTATTATACTGTAGTCAAGGAAGTTTCTTTGGCTTGTTGTGAGTATTAAACTTTGTTCTGATATCCCAAGTATTATTAATTTTGAGTCTGGATCAAATTTGGTATTAACAACTTCAGAAATTATTTCAAAAATATCAATCCAGAAGTTTTTAATTTTTATACAATTGGCAAAAGTATGTGTTAAATTGGCCTCTAGATGTAAACATTTATCACAGATAGAAGAAATATGTGGGAAGATTCTATTTAGTTTTACTTTGGAATAATGTAATCTGTGTAAGACTTTAAATTGTATTAAAGCATGTCTGGCATTTAACGAGCATTGATGTCTATGTTGTAAACTTTCGTCCCAAATGTCTTTCGTTATAGAATGACCTAACTCATTTTCCCATGTGTGTCTATATAATTCCATCGGTGGTACCTCATTGTTTAAGAGGGTGTTATAAATATAAGCTATTCATTTTTCAGTGTTAGGATGCTTATTCAAACATTCATCAAGAATTTCTCGTTCCCTAGTCCTATATACTTGTGTATTAGATTTAACATAATCCCTAATTTGTAGATATCTAAAAAAATTATTTGAGTGCAGTCCATGATTCTGTTGTAACTCTTGAAATGACAAAAACATGCCTTCCCTATAAAGATGTCCAATCTTTTTAATTCCATAATTTTTCCATTGTATAAAACCTCTATCCAATATGGATGGCTTGAATAAAGGATTATTTACAATGGGAAGACATAGTGGTATATTATTCAGTTTCAAAGCTTTCTTTAATTGTTTCCAAATTCGTATTCCACTATGTATTATAGGGTTTTCCTTATAGGTTTTTTTATGCAATTTTGTTGGAGCAAATATAATCGAACCAATTTCAAAAGGTGAACAGTCTTCCTTTTCCATCCTTAACCAATCTGGATATTGATCCATTTCTTCCAGCCAGAAATTCATGTTTTTAATATGGACTGCCCAAAAATAAAATAAGAAATTTGGCAAAGCCAAACCTCCGTTGCTCTTTGACTTACATAAATGTTTTTTGCTTATTCTATGATTCTTATAATCCCAGATAAAGCTTGTAACAATAGAGTCGACTTTTTTGAAAATGTTTTTTGGGATATTAATTGAAATAGGTACAGTAGTTGAGGTAAGAAGATCATTTTTATAGCATTAATTCTACCAAGCATTGAAATAGGAATTGTTTTCCAGTACTGAATATTTTTGTATAACCCTTATTAAGTAAGGGTGGAAAATTTAGTTCCACCTTTCTACCTACCCTTTCACCTATACCCACTTTCACCTTCCATTTTCCTCTGGCTTCACACTTCACTTCTCTCATCACAAGGCCTTTTGTCCTATCCTCTGGCCTTTGTCCACCCATCTGCCAATGAACCCTCGCCTCACCTGTACCCACCTATCACACACCAGGCTTTGTCCCGCCCCCACCTCACTCTTCCAGATTTATCCCCCCTACTCCAATCAGTCTGTAGAAGGCTGCCTGCCAGAGAGGCTGCCTGACCCGCTGAGTTACTCCAGCACTTTGTGGCTTTTTTTTTGTAAACCAGCATTTGTTATCCTTTTGCCATCTCGGAATTCAATGCAGATGTGAACCAGGATTAATCTGGCAAAAGTACGATGACAGCAATACAGAATAACATAGAGGATAATGGAATTCCAAGCTAAATGTTGGTTTGTCCCAGTAGAAAGGAAAAGAAACTCCAGAGATGGTTTTAATGCATCCCAGCCGTACAACTGAAAGACAACCACAACTGAACCACTGCGACATGATACAATTAATACTCTTTAATTAAAATGTTGAAATAAAGGTAATTAAAAGATGCGTCTGCCTGTGCCCATTATCTCTGGTTAGGAATTATCCCAAGATGTCTGTACTTGTTTGTGCTTTGAGGGTCTGTGTGATACCTCCGTGGTTGCAAATGATAGGAGTGCTCAGTAGTCGGAGAAGCCCACACTAATCTGGGCAGAATTAAGCTCTTTGTAATTAACTGAGCAATATTACTCATATGGGAGTGTGCTGTCTTAAATTGAAAAAAAAACACTTATTTGCACTGAGCAGAAGCTAGCAGAAGCTGGGAAGTCTACAGGGAACTGTCTATGGTTTATTTTGACTACTAATTTCCCAGTTGCACTCTCAATTCTAATATGTATGTGTGATTATTCCAATGTAAGGGGAAAATGTACAATTGATGGCAAAGCCCTTAACAGCTTTGATGTACAGAGAGATCTTTGGGTCCATGTCCCTAACTCCATAAGTCTACCCAGGAGAAGCAGATAGAGCGGGAAGAATGCATATTGTGTAGAATTAAGGTTATTATCATGACGTATACCAAGGTATGGTTAAAAGCTTTGTTTTGCATGCCATCCAAACAGATCAGATATACTGTACCATACATTGATACAATCAAGTCCAACTCATGTACAATATGTAGAGCAGAGGGGAAGATACAGAGTGCAGAATATAGTTCTCAGGATTCAGTTCCATGGACAAATGTCCAATGTCCGCAATGGGGTAGAGGTGAATTGGACAGTACCCTAGCTTATGGAAGGACCGTTCAGAAGCCCGATAACAGAGGCTGTACCTGAGTCTGGTAGTCTGCGTTTTCAAGCATTTGTGCCTTCTGGATATTTTGGAGTAGCTTCTGTCATCATGCAAGAAAAGTGGCATTCAATTTACGCAAAGCAACCCTGAACGAGTAAGTGATCAGGAAAGATTTTTCAATGATGTTGATTGATAATTTTTGTTTTTTTCTTCGTAATTATTCCATGGGATGTTTTTACATCCGCCTGCGAGAGCTGGTTTCAATGGTTCACCTTGTGAGATGGCTCTTCACACATTCCCTTAAGAGTTGGCACAGTGGTGGAATGGTAGAGTTGCCACCTCACAGTGCCAGAGACCCGGCTTCAATCCCGTCTGTGCAGAGTTTACACATTTACCCCGTGACTGTGTGGGTTTTCTCAGGGTGCTCCAGTTTCCTCCCACACTCCAAAGATGTGTAGGTTTGTAGGTTAATTGGCCTCTGTAAATTTCCCCTAGTGTAAAGGGAATGGATGAGGAAGTGCGATATTAGTGTTTTTAAAGAATTGGTAAAAAATGATAAAAATTATCTCTACTTTGTAGGATAGAACTAGTGCATGGTTGATCGCTGGTCGACGTGGACTCGGTGGGCCAAAGGGGCCTGTTTCCAAAGGGGCTGTATCTCTAATCTAAACTAAGTTAGCCAGATTGCAAATCTTCCAAGTAGGGTTTTGAAGGTACGAGGGTTGAGAATGTTACAGTTTCAGTTTGAGATTAGTTTGCTCCTTTAAGTCTCTTGTTGGCCCGGTTTACTCCGCCAGCTCCTGGCTATACAACACGATCTTATGTAACTGCTTGCTCCACATATGTCAGTAGGCAGACACACAGTGAGAACAGATGCACTCGTTCGACACCATCGGCAGCTTTTGTCAGCGAGTCTGCCTTCAGGGAACAATGAAGTTCTGCAGAGCTCCGATCTCAGTAGACCTTTAAAACAAAATTAACCCAATCAACAACATTCAATAGATACAGATTTAATAAATTGGAGGTTTGCTGAGATCTAATTTAGTTGTGTCATTCTCGGCGGCTCCGCATACGGAGGGGCTTGGGTTGCACGAGCAACGTTGTGTGTTACTTAACCTCGCATGAAAGATGCAATATTTGGCTTGGTCTTAGTGTCAAAGAACACCCATAGCTTGAGATGCTGCGTGGCACACCCGTGAAACCCATGCGTAGAGATTGGATCTCACTTCTCGACGAGTGCTGAGAGAGCTGTTAATCTCAGGAAACACTCAGAACTGTGCAAAATCATCCTTCGCATTTTATCTGGAAGAAAATCTTCTTCGCAGAGATCATCACAGAAAGCCTGTTAATGCCGATTATGAAGACTTTTTTTTTCCATTCCCCTAATTCCATTTTCACAGAACTTTTATGGCTTTAATGTAATAAGAATCGGGCCAATTTGGTTTGCAAAATTCACAAGAGACTTGCCCCTGGCTTTCAGGATGAAACCATCATCGCCACGATCGCCTGAGTTAAGTTCCTGACATGTTCTGTGCAATGTCATTATTAAAAGAGCTTGTTGTCAGCAAAACCCCCCATTGATCACAGACTGACTATGAATGAGGATAGACACAAAGTGCTGGAGTAACTCTGCAGGTCGGGCAGCATCTCTGGAGCAAAGGAATAGATGATGTTTCTGGTCAAGACCCTTCTTCAGACTGAGAGCCGGGGGTGGGGGGTTGGGGGAATTAGAGGTACTGTATGAAAAGGTACGGAACAAATCAGAGCCGGCACCAATGACTCCAGAAAGGTAGTGCCCACAATGGTCCCTTGTTGGCTGTGGAAGAGGTGATAACATAGGGGAACGTACAATGAAACTAGTAGGATGATTAGGGTGGGGGAGGGACAGATTGATAGGGTTATTTGAAATTAGAGAAATCAAATTCATACCACTGGGTTGTAAGCTGCCCAAGTGCAATATGAGGTGCTGTTCCGCCAATTGGCATGTGTTTTGTGAATTTTGCAGCATTGTGTGTCTATCTCCGATGTAAACCAGCATCTGCAGTTCCTTCCTCCACAGTATGAATGAGGCAGTGTAGGGCCTCAACCCCCAACCTAGCACCTTCCGGGCAATTGATGATTGATTTAAATATTATGTAGGCAGCAACTGCAGATGCTGGTTCATACCGAAATTAGACACAAAAAGCTGGAGTAACTCAGCAGGTCAGGCAGCATCTCTGGAGAAAAGGAATAGGTGATGTTTTGGGTCGGAACTCATCTTCAGACTTCTCCATTGATCGAAATATTGATTGAAATGGTTGAAAGATGCAGCATGGAAACAGGCCCTTCGGCCCAACGAGTCCATGCTGACCATCGATCACCCGTTCACACTATTTCTATGTTATTCCACTTTCTCATCCACTCCCTACACAGTTGAGGCAATTTCCAGAGGGCCAATTAACCTATAAACCTGCACGTCTTTGGGATGTGGGAGGAAACCGGAGCACCCGGAGGAAATGGGGTTGGACAGGCTTATGGGGTTGGACAGGCTAGATGCAGGAAGATTGTTCCCGATGTTGGGGAAATCCAGGACAAGGGGTCACAGCTTAAGGATAAGGGGGAAATCCTTTAAGACCGAGATGAGAAAAATCTTTTTCACACAGGGAGTGGTGAATCTCTGGAACTCTCTGCCACAGAGGGTAGTTGAGGCCAGTTCATTGGCTATATTTAAGAGGGAGTTAGATGTGGCCCTTGTGGCTAAAGGGATCAGGGGGTATGGAGAGAAGGCAGGTACGGGATACTGAGTTGGATGATCAGCCATGATCATATTGAATGGCGGTGCAGGCTCGAAGGGCCGAATGGCCTACTCCTGCACCTATTTTCTATGTATCTATGTATCTATGAAACCCACTGGGAGAATGTGCAAACTCCACACACAGACAGCACCCGAGGTCAGGATCGAAACCGGGTGTCTGGCTCTGCGAGGCAGCGGCTCTACCCGCTGCACCACTGTGCCGCCACTGGTCACATCACTGGTTTACACTAGCAACAGATTTGCTTGAGTTGTCAGCAACATCCTGCATTAACTTGAAATTTATTATCAAGTTTGTGATGCTTTTCTGGGTATAGGGCAGAGATAGTTGAAAGAAAAACATTACTTCTGTACTAAAATGGAGAGCCTCCAGAATTTCACAGCAGGATGATAGCAACCCAGTAAAGGAATAGATATAGAAACATATTCACCCAGTGAAGATGATCCACTCAAAGATATATATTTTTTTAATTGTAAATATGATAGTAACAGCTGCAGTGACCCGGGTTTAAACCTGATCTGTAGTGATGTCTGTGTGGTGTTTGCATGTACACTTTCTCTCAACATAAATTGCCAGAGGAACTTAAATTGCCAAGTAACATCATAAAAATATATGCGTGTGTGTGTGTATATATATATATATATATATATATATATATATATGCGTGCGTTTGTATATAAATGTATGTATATGTGTGTGTGAGTATATGTGTGTGTGTGTGTGTATATATATATATGTACAACATTTTTTCTCGTTTATTATATTGTTTACAGTGTACTATTATGTTTCCATATTCTGTTGTGATGCTGCAAGTAAGAATTTCATTGTTCTATCTGGGACACATGACAATAAACACTCTTGACTTTTGACTCTTGGAGGGAATGGACAGGGTTGGGACCCGTCTCCATACAGCATCTCTGCCATCGTGTTGGTTTCCACTGGGTGCTCTGGTTTCAGCTTCACATGCTAAAGACATAGAAAGCTGATAGGCTTAATTGGCCACTGTTCAGCCTGATAACAGAGGGGAAGAAACTGTTCCTGTGTCTGGTGGTGCGCGCTTTCAAGCTTCTGTACATTCTGCCTGACGGGAGTGGAATGATTGGGGTGCGACAAGCCAGTGTGAAATATAGATGGTGTCAATGGTGGGAATCCTGGTCTGTGTGATAGACTGAGCTACATCTACAAATCTCTGCAATTACTTCTGGTTCTAGGCAGAATTGTTTCCCATAACAGCATTTTAAAGATATTTGGACAGGGACATGGATAGAAAAATATGACCCAAATGGGACTAGATTGGATGTTGCATCTTGGTCGGCCTTGATAGGGTCTGAAGAACCTGAAGAAGGGTCTCGACCCAAAACGCCACCCATTCCTTCTCTCCGGAGATGCTGCCTGTCCCGCTGAGTTACTTCAGTTTTTTGTGTCTATTTTCAGTTTAAACCAGCATCTGCAATTCCTTCTTACACTAATCAAGAATTTGTCTATCTCTGCCTTAAAAATATCTACTGACTGGGCCTCCACAGCCCTCTATGGCAATGAGTTTCACAGATTTACTACCCTCTGACTAAAGAAGTTCCTCCTCACCTTCTTTCTAAAAGAGTGCCCTTTAATTCTGAGGCTATGACCTCTGGTCCTAGACTCTCCCACCAGTGGACACATCCTATCCACATCCACTCTATCTATGCTTTTCATTATTCTGTAAGTTTCAATGAGGTGCCCCCTCATCCTTCTAAACTCCAGCGAGTAGAGGCCCAGTGCTGTCAAACGCTCACTTTATGCTAACCCACTATTGTCTATTTTTCTTCTCTCTTTCAACAGGATAGTGACAACAACAAGGTCTGTTCCTTGTACTCCTTCCGCAATGCAACTACCTCACCACACAAGCCCGATGAAGGAGGCCGAGACCGCAGTGACGTGATCTCTGGGGCAGCGTTTGGAACACCCGAACGGCGCAAAGGAAGCTTAGCTGATGTAGTGGACACTCTCAAGCAGAAGAAGCTGGAGGAGATGACAAAGACTGAGCAAGACGGTAGGCCTGGCTTCATTCTCCCTCTTCAGTTCATAAGTGGTGAGCAGAACCGTCTCCAAGACCAGGACTAGACACAGTGGATGTGGAGAGGATGCTTCCACTAGTGGGAGAGTCTAGGGCTGAGGGCACAGCCTCAGAGTAAAAGGACGTACTTTTGGAAAGGAGATGAGGAGGAATTTCTTTAGACAGAGGGTGGTGATTCTGTGGAATACATTGCCAGCGGAGGCCATGATATTGGGTATTTTAAGTGGAGATTGACAGCTTCGTGATTAGTGAGAGTATCAAGACAACATCAGCAATATTTAATTTTTGCACAAGGAACTCAGAATAAAAGGACGTACCTTTGGAAAGGAGATGAGGAAGAATTTCTTTCAGCAGAGGGTGATGAATCTGTGGAATTCATTGCCGCAGACGGCTGTGGAGGCTGTCATTGGGTATTTTTAAGATGGAGTTGATAGATTCGTGATTCGTAGCGGTTATGGGGAAAAGGCAGTAGAATAGGGTTGGGAGGTAAAGATAGATCAGCTATGATTGAATGGTGGAGTAGACTCGATGGTCCCAATGGCCAAACTTTGTAATATGTCTTGTGGTCATATTTTGGTTGAGGAGTGATATTGACATAGTTATAATGGATGGTTGCTGTAGTAATAATGCTTTGTGATTCATTAGAGAGTTCAAGGTCCATGGAGTGTTTAGTTTGCATCCCTTTTTGATATATTGCTGACATCATGGAATACCCAAATTCTTCGATCTTCACTCTCTACTCCACCTTTGTTATTTGTGAGTAGCTTCAGGCTAATAAGACTGATCTTATCTATAATGTACAATTTCATGCCAACAAAAAAGATGTTGCACCATATCATTCATGTTTCACGTCTGTGATTGTGCAGACAGTCAGTCACAACTACTAATTCACATCCGTGACTAACTGGGTAGAGCAAGAGAACTTTCAGAGAACCTCTATGTCAATGTATAGATAAAACACTTTTTGTATCAACAGTTATATCAGTACAGTTGTATCAATGACTCAGTAGCGCAGCGGTTACAGCGCCAGAGACCCGGGTTCGATCCTGACGATGGAGTTTGCACGTTCTCCCTGTGATCTGCGTGGGGTTTCTCTGGGTGCTCCAGTTTCCTCCCACACTCCAAAGCCGTGCAGGTTTGTAGGTTAATTGGCTTTGGTAAAATTGTAAATTGTCCCAAGTGTGTAGGATAGTGCTAGCAGGTACGGGATACTGAGTTGGATGATCAGCCATGATCATATTGAAGGGCCGAATGGCCTACTCCTGCACCTATTTTCTATGTATCTATGTATCTATGTAGTGTACAGGGATCGCTGGTCGGCACAGTCTCGGTGGGCTGAAGGGCCTGTTAACACACTGTATCTCGAAAGTCTAAAGTCATAAATAAACTTTGGTATGTTGACTTTCATTTGTAGTGAGCAATTTGTAAATGATGAGTCACAGACAAAGGCAGGAGGAATTAGTTAATAGCTAGCCTTTCCACACAAAAGGCTTTGCTGAATTATAATTTTCGCCTTTTTTGGGAATGAAGAGACTTTTTAAATTGGAGAGATGTCTAATTAAAATATCTTTATATTGGCTGTCAGGAAAAATATTTTGTAATAAAAATTTATAGTTAGCAGATGCTGGTTTACCAAGGAAAGAATCAAAACGCTGGAGTAACTCAATGGGTCAGGCAGCATCCGTGGAGAAATGTCACCTGTACATTTTCTCCGGAGATGCTGCCTGACTCGGTGAGTTACTCCAGCACTTTGTGTCTTTCCCACAGATTGCAGAATATAGTTCTCAGGACGGCATCGTACTGTAGTACATCAGTTCCATTTTGGTACTGGCACTTCTTTCAAAGATACGAATGAAATTTCTGTGCAGGAGAGTTTGCTATTTTAACCCATATCTTCTCCAATGACTTCTAAAGTGGGAGCAGCAAATATGTCCCATCAACAGACCTCTCCCCAAAATCCTTCTGTCTCCTGTGACAGATCACATCATAAAACTTCTAAGATTGATTTATTATTGGACTCGAATGTCGTGCACTTGTGACACCAGAAACTGGCTTGGAATCTGCCAGATCTATTTTATGTTGGACTCTTAAAACTGATGGACGACCAATCTTCTCTGCTGGATGGATACGCAGGTACTACAAAGTCCGTGCTGTTGTGAGCATTTTACCAAACACCTCATTAGACTTCATCAATCAGTTCGATGTCCACAGAGTCCAGACCTACTCAAATTGTCTGAAGCCACCCTTCACTTTCTACAAGGTTCGCAAGGTTAACAACAAGCAATAACAATAATGCCAATTGGAATAGCAATTCACAGGGATTAGATTGCTATACAACTGACATAGACAGGTTTATAACATCATAGAGGACAGAACAATACAGCACAGGAACTGGCCCTTTGGCCCACAATGTCTGTGCCGAACATGATGCCAAGGTAAACTAACCTCCTCAGCCTGCATTTGATCCATATCTATCCATTCCCTGAATATCCATGTGCCTACTCCAAAATTCTCTTAAATGCCCCTATTGTATCTCCCTCCACCACCACCCCTGGCAGCACGTTCCAGGCACTCGCCACCACCTGTGTAAAAAAAATTGCCCTTGGCATTTCCACCCTGGGGGAAAGGTTCTGACTGTTTATCCTATCTATGCCTCTCATAATATTATACACTTCTCTCAGGTTCTTTCTGGAGTTCCCTGTTTTTGCCTGTGACCACAAGGGTTTCCTCCAGGTGCTCTGGTTTCCTCCCACATCCCAAAGATGTGCGGGTTTGTCGGTTAATCTGCCTCTGATTGCCCTTAGTGTGTTGGAAGATGTGAAAGTGGAATAACATTATTGTGAATGGGTGATCGATGGTCAACGTGGACTTGGTAGGCTGAAGGACCTGTTTCCATGCTGTATCTTTCAAAAATATCCCCAAAAATCAAAAACATTTTAGAAGGGCTGATACCATAACAAAAATAGCACTTTTTGCTTATACCATTACCCTAACTGAGATCCAACCGAAGAAGTTTCCTGTCCATGTTCTCCAGAGATGCTGCCTGAGTTACTCCAGCACTCTGTGTCTTTTATTTCCAACTGTTTTGCTTTGAATTGAACCTAAGATCTCCTTTCTCTGTGGATAGTTTGCTCACTCGGTGGCTGGTGGCTTTTCCCGCAATCCATTGAGGGAGCTCATGAGTTAGATTTGTTTATTGGAAACCGACCTATCCGCCCACCGAGATGATCACCCGTACACTAGGAACAATTTACAGAGGGCCAGTTATCCTCCAAACTGGTACGTCGGTGGAGTGTGGGAGGTAACCGGAGCACCTGGACAAAACCTATATGGTTACGGGGAGAACGTACAAACTCCATGCAGACAGCACCCATAGTCTGGATCGAACGCGGGTCTCTGGCGCTGTATGGCAGCAACTCCACCGCTGCACCACCTGACGTGGCAAGTGTGCCTTTCCATTTACTCACTGGAACAGGCAGCATCTCTGGTGAGAAGGAATGGGTGATGTTTCAGTTTGAGACCCTTTTTCAGACTGAAGAAGGGTCTCGATCCGAAACGTCGCCCAGTCCTTCTCTCCAGAGATGCTGCCTGTCCTGCTGAGTTCCTCTCGCATTTTGTGTCTATCTTCGGTTTAAATCAGGATCTGTAGTTCCCTGCTACACCTTTCCATTTACTTGCTGTCCAACAGCATTTGTGATCAACACTGTCCTGGTCATTGTAGCTGTTAACTTGGCCGTGTGCTACTCAAAGAACATTTTATGTCCATTTTCATTTTAAAGAAAAGGCCATCTTAAAAGATAAATCTTGAGCCATTTATTTAGTTGCCTTGAGTGTGAGCTGGATACCCTTATACTCAGTTGGACTAAATGGCCAATGTAGCTCATAT
Organism: Malacoraja senta; assembly: GCA_038087875.1. Classification (NCBI taxonomy): domain Eukaryota; kingdom Metazoa; phylum Chordata; class Chondrichthyes; order Rajiformes; family Rajidae; genus Malacoraja; species Malacoraja senta. The sequence goes on along the minus strand of CM075979.1, from coordinate 44,238,553 downwards.
TCTCTGCTGTTTTTGGTAACTGGGACCTTTAGTGAATCTGAAAGAGTCTTAAGTGCTTATGACCACAGTAATGAATCAAAATGGCTCCAGAGTACTCAGTTAGCTTGAATTGTCATGTGTTGCAAGAAAATGTTATTCACAGAAAGGGGAGCAAAAGCCCATAATACAGTATTTGCTTTACATATGTATTATTCATGAGGAGAAACGTGGCTGGTGACTGTCCCCATAACAAAAAAAAAGATTTAAGTTCATAGCTCCAATTGATTGAAATTGATTGCTAGTTGCAGCATGGAACAAGGCCCTTCGCCCACTGAGTCCACACACACCCGTTCACTCTAGTTCTGTGTTATCCCACTTTCCCATCCACTGCCTACACACTAGGGGGCAATTTACAGAGAGCCATTTCACCTACAAACCCGCACGTTTTGGGGATGTGGGAAGAAACCGGAGCATCCAGAGAAAACCCATATCATCACATGGAGAACATGCAAACTCCACATGGACAGCACCCAAGGTCAGGATCAAACCCGGGTCTCTGGCACTGTGAGGCAGCGGCTCTACCAGTTGTGTGGCTCTATAACGGGGTGATTGCTGGTCGGCGCGGACTCGGTAAGCCAAGGGGCCTGTTTCCGCGTGGTATCTCGAAAGTCTAAAATAATTAAAACAAAAAAAATCCTAATATATTGAAGCGTTAAAATGTACTCATGCACGCTGAAAACAATGAGACTTTTAATCCACAGTTAAATCAATGATCTGCTGGCTGGCGTTATGAGACCCCTTCATCAGAAGGTGTGCTTCTCCAGTGTGGGTTTAGCAGGCACGTTTCTCTGCCCAAGAGTTGGGAAGTCAGAGGGAATGTGTGCTCTCTCTCTCTGGTCTCTGGGGGCAGTGCTGCCATCCTGGTGCCAAGTCCTTGCTGGCGCACAAGACTGTATCTCTGCCTGGACGTGGCAGCCTAGGCCTTCTGCTCGGTTAGGTACTTAACAAGCGTCTAATCCAAAATTGACCTGCCAACGTTTAACTAGACAATCTGCTCCTAAGAGGGCGAACATGGAACGTAGAACACACAACATGGAATAGTACAGTACAGCACAGCACAGCACAGCACAGCACATCACAGGAACAGGCCCTTCGGCCCACAATGTCCGTGCTGGATACGATGCCAGGATAAACTAAGTTCATCTGACTGCAAGTTCAACTAATCTTATTTGCACAGCAAGTGGTAGGTTGCTAGAACATGCAGCCCAGGGGTGGTGGTGGAGCCAGACATAATAGTGGCCTTTAGATAGGTGCCTAGATATGCAGGGAATGGAGGGATATGGCTCATGTGCAGGCAGAGGAGATTAGTTTACCTTGGCATATGTTCGGCACAGACATTGTGGGCCAAAGGTTGTGTTCCTGTGTTGTATTGTTCTATGTTCTACGTTCTTGCTTTATTTGGAACTTCCAAGTACATACAGCATAGTAAAAATAAGCTAATTAGGGCCTTGGGGCCGTGGCTAATAATGAGAAAGGCTGAGCAAAATCCAACAAAGCACTGTAAAACAGAATGAAAATTGGTTTCAATATTAGTGTCACGGATACACAGGGTCTTGGTGCATTGGCCTTCAACAGTCAGGGTATTGAGTGTAGACGTTGGGATGTTAAATTATGGCTGGTCGGCGTGGACTCGGTGAACTGAAGATCCTGTTTCCACGCTGTATCTCTAAAGTCTGAGCGTCTGAGGTTATGTTGGACATAAGTTTAAGGTGAGGGGCAGCATTTTCACACAAAGAGGGTGGTATATATATGGAATGTTCTGCCAGAGGAGCTAGATAAGGCAGGTACTATAACAGCATTTAACAGACATTGGGACAAATGCATGTATAGGAATGGTTTAGTGGGATATGGGCCAAACACAGGCAGGTGGGACTAGTGTAGATGGGGCATCTTGGTCAGCATGTCCGTTGGGCCAAAGGGCCTGTTTCCCCACTATAGGTCTCTATGACTATATTGGGAAAATGTTAAGACATTCCACTTCCACTTACCATGGCAAATGATTTTCATTGCATCAAATGCTATGCCTTGCAGTTTAATTGCCGTTGTTAATAGAGGATGTTGCATTTAAAATAACCTGGATTAAAATACGCTTTCCAGAGGATTTTGCTGTGGATGCTGATTATTACTATGGGGGCAGTAGCTGGGAGAGTGCCCTGAGACACAGACTTCAGTCGTCACCATATGTAGTTCAGTAGATTGTTCAAGCCTGCAGGATTTGCCAGTCACATTGGCTTAAAAACTGATGACTCTGAATTCTCTGGCTGATGCAGCACATAGTTCAGATGCTGCCTTTAAATCCATATGTTGTTATTTTTGCAAACTGTTTGCATTTTAACTAGGTTTAATGTAAAGCATTTATATTTGGGATAAACTAAAACAAAAATCTGTTCTGATTGTCGCGAAATGGCAGAGAAGTGGATGCGTTTGCATAATTGTTAGATCTACTGATGATCAATCAAGTATAAAGGGGATAATCGGTTTTTACATTCTAATTATTGTTACCATGTATTGTTCAGTAGATTGCTCAGCAGGTTGGAGAATATCCGTGCTGATTTTGGTTCCATTTTACTCCACGCTCCAATATTTTTTGGTTTAGAGATACAGCATGGAAACATGCCCTTCGGCCCACTGAGTCAACGCCAACCATCGATCACCCCTTCACACTCGTTCTACATTATCCCACTTTCTCATCCTATGCTCCCAAGGGCAATTTATAGAGAGCCGATTAACGTACAAACCCGCACGTCTTTGGGATGTGTGGGGAAACCGGAGCACCCGGAGGAAACCCACGCGGTCACAGGGAGAAGGTGCAAACTGCACACACAGACAGCACCCGAGGACAGGATCGAACCCGCTTCTCTGGTGCTGAGAGACTGCGGCTAACTGTGCTGCCCTTGCTCTCTCCATTATAATTATTCTTAGCTCTGTCTATAATTAGATTTCAGTGTGCTAGCATTTTAAAATTATTGACGAGGGCATATTTATCAATCTTAACCTAGTCGGTGAAAGAGATTTTAGTTCTGATGAATCGAATGCAGTACTTCCAGTTGAAACTAGGACAATCATGGAGAAATTACAGCGGGGACAGAGGTATGCCCCAGTCTGACATCATGTTGGCTCCTTTGCAATCATGCTGTGGTTTTCTTGGCTCTCAGATGTGAAGGCTCCCTGACATAGCAAATCCTGCCAGATCTGCTCAGGGAGCTGATGAGACCAAAGTCCACAGTTGTAAGGCGTGCACTATTCAATCAGTGCACACGTGTTTCTGGAGGGTTAAATGGAGAGTGAATTCAATATGTTTCCACAAGATACACGTTTTTTGTTCCATTTTTGTTCAAGCTTAGAGGCGGCATAGTGGTGCAGAGGTAGAAATCCGGGTTCGATCGTGACCTCGGGTGCTGACTGTGAGGAGTTTGCACGTTCTCCCCGTGACTGCATGGGTTTCCTCCAGGTTCTCTGGTTCCCTCCCACATGCCAAAGACGTGTGGATTTGTAGGTTAATCGGCCCTCTGTAAATTGCCCCTCGTGTGCAGGGAGCAGATGCGAAAATGGGAGAACAGAACTATTGTGAATGGGTGATTGATGGTCAGCATGGACTCGGTAGGCTGAAGGGCCTGCTTCCATGCTGTATCTCTAAAAAAAAACGAATTCAAATAATTCACCCAAATAAACCAAGGATATATGGGGACTAGTGGAATCAATGGATATGGGGAGAAGGCAGGCACGGGTTATTGATTGTGGACGAACAGCCATGATCACAATGAATGGCGGTGCTGGCTCAAAGGGCCAAATGGCCTCCTCCTGCACCTATTTTTGATGTTTCTATGTTTCTATGTTTCTATGATAAAATATATACTGTAATACATATGGTGGCAAAGTCTTTAAACTTCTGCCTTAAGCATTCTTAAGTTAAATGGTGTTTCATTCCGAGCACAAAAATGTTCTGCAAACAGAATTACTTTGACCGCTTCAACACATAATTCATATGTGGTTCTAAGTTTGACAAGCGTTGCATTCAACATCATCCATTTTCAAGGTGACCTGCCCCCTTAAGAGAAACCCTTTGAAATATACTTCTTTATTAGACCTTGGTTCTAACCCATGGAACTGTGGTTGAGAAATCATACACCACAGATGAGTCTTTCAGCCCACAATTAAAAAAAAGTCTGATGGTATAAATAGAACAAATGGGTGCCAGCTGTGCATGATGCAGTGGCAGTGGTGAACATGACCAAAGCAACCAGCCGGCAGTTATAGTGTGTGTAGAAGCTACAACTGTTGCAGTTCTGTAAGACGTTGGTGAGACCGCATTTAGAGTATTGGCTTCAGTTTTTGCTACCATGTTATAGTAAAGATGTTTAGTTTAGTTTAGTTGAGAGATACAGCACGGAAACAGGCCCTTTGGCCCACCGTGTCTGCGCCGACCAGCGATCCCCGCACATTAACACTATCCTACACCCACTAGGGACAATTTTTACATTTACCAAGCCAATTAAACTACAAACCTGGACGTCTTTGGAATGTGGGAGGAAACCGAAGATCTCAGAGAAAACCAACGCAGGTCACGGGGAGAACGTGCAAACTCCGTACAGACAGCACCCGTAGTCGGGATAGAACCCGGGTCTCCGGCACTGCATTCGCTGTAAAGTAGCAACTCTACCGCTGCGCCACTGTGACTGCCGAAAGACGTGTTGTCAAGCTGGAAAGGGTGCAGAGACAATTTACAAGGATGTTGCCAGGACTCCAGGGTCTGAGCTGCAGCGAGAGGTTGAGCAGACTGTGTCTCTATTCCATGGAGCGCAGGAGGATTGGGGGTGATCTTTTAGAGGTGCCCAAAATCATGAGAGGAATAGATCGGGTAGACGCACAGAGTCTCTTGCCCAGAATAAGGGAATCGGGAACCAAAGGATATAGGTTTAAGGTGAGGGGGGGAAAGGTTTAATAGAACGTGAGGAGTAACTTTTTCATGTAAAGGGTGGTAGGTGTATGGAATGAGCTACCAGAGAAGGTAGTTGAGGCAGGTACTATTGCAATGTTTCAGAAACATTTAGATAGGTACATAGATAGGACAGGTTTAGAGGGACATGGGCCAAATAGTGTAAATGGGACGTTGTATGGGACTAGTGTAAATGGGACATGTTGGCCAGTGTGGGCGAGTTGGGCCGAAGGGCCCGTTTACACGCTCTAAGTCTCTATGACTCTATGTCTATGACTCGAAAGGAACTGCAGATGCTGGTTTATACTGAAGATAAACACAAAGTGCTGGAGTAACTCCATGGGTCTAGCAACATCTCTGGAAAAGAAGGAATGGTGATATTTTGGGTCAGTACCTTTCTTCAGACCCTCCTCCTACTTGACAAGACCTCACGGGCACCTCCTCCTACTTGCCCCTGGACCATGACCCCACAGATGAGCACCAGGCCATTATCTCTGAGACCATCTGTGATGTTATCTACCCTCCACTGCCTACAACCTTATCGTTCCCCAGCCCTGCACCATCTACCTTCTCCCCAAAATCCATGAATAGAACTGCCTTGGCAGACCCATTGTTTCTGCCTGCTCCCGCCCCACTGAAATCATTTCCATGTACCTCGATTCCATCCTATTCCCCCTGGTGTGTAGGGAGTCGATGAGAAAGTGGGATGGACTGTGTGATGGACCGGGCTACACCCACAGCTCTCGGCTATTTCTTGCAGTCTTGGGCAGAATTGTTCCCAATCCAGACTGTGATACCACCCAACAGTATGGTTTCTATTGCCGTTGAAAGGTCATCGACCGAGAAATGTTAATTCTATTTCTCTTTCCATAGTTGCCGCCTGACCTGCTGAGTATTTTGATCTGTTTTTGAATGGAAATTTCAGATTTCCATCATCTGCAGTGATCCAGTGGAAGTTTACAATTAGAAATGATCCTGGAACAGTAACATTGGAACTCACTGATGTATGCGTGCTCTTGTCCATACATAACGTGCAACCCGTAAGTTCATTGGTGATAGGAACAGAATTAGTCCATTCAGCCCATCAAGTCTACTCCGCCATTCAATTATGGGTGATCTATCCCTCCCTCTCCTGCCTTCTCCCCATAACCCTTGACACCCGTACTAATCAAGTATCTGTCATTCTCTGCCTTAGAAATATCCATTGACTTGGCCTCCACAGCCTTCTGTGGCAATGAATTCCACAGATTCACCACCCTCTGACTAAAGAAATTCGATGGATGGCATTCTGAGTTTTAAAAATGGCATCAGATGTTCTGTCAACAATTATATGTTACCTTAAAAAAAATTGAGGTCAGGTAAGGGGGGATGATAGTTGAAGAGTTGGTATGTCCCATTTGCGTAATGCTCATAAAAATATTTGTTTCTCTTTTTTTCCTCTTTCTCTTTCTCTTTCTTTTCTAGGGTCTATTTCTTAACTCTTTTTCTTTTGTTTTTAATTTTGTTCTTATAGGGTCTTCGTCCTTTTTTGTTGTCACATTTTCTACACTCTCACTTTTTCCTTCACTTTCTTCTTTCTTTCAATCTTTTCCTTTTACTAGTGTAAAAAATAAATGGAGTACATTAATTGTAAGAAGACATAAGTGACGAGTACTAATGTATGTGGTTGTAATGTAATGTACTTCTAATAACAATTTTTTTTTTAAAACAAACAAAAAAAAACAAAAAAACAATTATATGTGAGCTAGAAAGTCACCAGATTGGATTAATTCACCATCTGTAACTATTAAACCTGTACATCAAACGGAAATGTACCTGTAGCTGTGGCAAAGTGTCTTAATTGATACACTTACTGTCTATTGTGAAACCAAGAAGTCCCAGTTTGGATCTTGTCTCCGTTGCCTTTCGTGGATCTTAGTCAAGTTATTTTTTTGGGCATTATAGTTGGTCTCAACATTGGTAAGGTGCAAAACATTTCCAGCATACATTGAGCAAAGGAACTCAACCCAAAACGTTGTCTATCCATGTTCTCCAGAGATGCTTAGTTTAGAGATACAGTGTGGAAATAGGCCCTTCGGCCCACGTAGTTCTTGCCTACCAGCAATCACCCATATACTAGTTCTATCATGATTGAATGCCAGAATAGACTCAATGGGCCAAATGTCCTAGTTCTACTCCAATGACATGAACATATGAACATATGTCCACGCTGTTATAGTCATTTACTCAATAATGTATGTTGTTCTACTGGGACATCCTTCTCTCTGTATTTATACCACTGTAAGGTATCTGGGTGTGACATTAGCATCTGCTAGGAGTGCTGATAAACTCTAACCTTCTTCCTTCCTCGTGTCCGGCCATCTTCTATATCACGTCTTTCCAGCCGGTCAGTGACGGTTGACGGACGGTGGTTGCAGAATTGGCTACTTCAGTCAGTCACTGTGGTACAGTTTCTGTCGTCAGCATTGCCTGGGATGCACCACGTGGAGGCTTCTGCTTGCATCCCAAACTCTAACCATGAAACCATTAATAGGACACCAGGGGTTTCTAAACAAGGGAACGTACATTATAAGACATCGAATGCTAGAGTAATTCAGCTGGATTAGGGTGCATTAGCTACAGGGAGAATAGAAACAAGGAACTGCAGATGTTGGTTTGTTTAAAAAAAGATGCAAAGTGCTGGAGTAACCCGGCGGGTCAGGCAGCATCTTTGGAGAACATGGATACGTTTCGTTTTGGGTTGGGTTTCCTCCGGGTGCTCCGGTTTCCTCCCACATCCCAAAGATGTGTGGGCTTGGGCATTGATTAGTATGGGGGTCAGTGGTTATGGGGAGAAGGCAGGGGTTGAAAGGGAAAGATAGATAGATCAGTCATGATTGAATGGCGGAGTAGGCTTGATGGGCTGCATGGTCTAACTCTGGTCCTATAGCTTATGAATTTATGGGGCCCTTCTTCCGACTAAAGGGCCTGTCCCACTATACGAGTTTACCCAAGAGCTCTCCCGAGTTTAAAAAAAAAAATCAAACGCGTGGTAAGTACGTAGAATGTACGTAGCGGGTACGTTGGAGCTCAGGACGTCTCTTAGTGGCTTGTAACGCTAACGGCAGGTACTCGGGAAACGCGGTAAGCTCGTGAAGTATTTTCAACATGTTAAAAAATGTCCACGAGAGCCCCGAGTACCTACGAGTGGCTATTACCGTAATTCTCCGAGTTCGAATCAGGGGAAACTCAGGAGAACTCTTGAATTACCTCATACAGTGGGACAGGCCCTTTAGGTGTTTCATATATTCTCCTGAGATGCTGCCTACTCCACTGAGTTACTACAGCACTCTGTGTCTTTTTTTTTAGCTACAGGGAGAGGTTGGACAGACTTGATTTATTCTCTCTGAAATATTATTGAGGGGAGACGTGAGAGAATTATATTAATGTATGAGAGGCATAGATAGGGTGGACAGTCACAAACTTCTTCCCAGGATGGAAATGTCAAGAATTAGAGGGCGTAGGATTAAGGTAAGAGGGGCAAAGTTTAAAGGAGATGTGCGTGGCAAGTTTTTCACATGGATAGTAGTGGGTGCCTGGTACATCGGGCACTGCATAGTAGAGCACAAGAACTGGCCCTTTAGGCCCACAATGTCCATGCCGACCAAGAATCCAGGACCAACGGTATTGTGGGGGTGGAGGGAGATGGATCATGTGAGGAGATTAGTTTAACCTGGTGTCATGTTCTGCATAGACATTGTGGGCCGAATAGCCTGTTCCTAGGCTGTGCTGTTCTACATACTAATAGATAAAGGAACAACAGCCTCTTGGGAGAAAGTAGATGTGTAATAAATGCAGCCTTGGCAGATTGCTTACTTTCTGAGAATTTTAAAAAAAACTGTTGTTGAAGTAGCAAATTTATGGGTGGTAGCCTCGGTTAAATTGAGTGCAATGCTCTTGAATAAATTAGAAAACACAATACTTGCCTGGTATTATTTTAGCAGATATTGATCTGATTGGCAGGGAGCAGGGAGCGTATTGATCAGGGGAAGATGAATCCTACTCCATGCTTTCTAATATATCTCTCACATTCCTCGACAAGACGCAGCTGAACAAAATGCTTCTCACATTTAATGTCCAGCTGCACTTTCCCCTGAGCTTTGCTCCCTCGTTCATTCAAATTTTCCTTCATGTTTTCACTGCTCTGCCCATTCTCATAAAGTTTAAATTTGCAGTCTTAGATGGGGTTTTTTCCTCATGGTTTTAAAACAAAGGAACTTCCTAACATTTTTCATCATTTCCTTCCAGATACAGCCCACCATTCCCAAATCTCTCAATTTGTGTCATTTAATTGCCAGTAGTTAATATACTTAATCTTCTGCCCACTTTCTCTTACGTATGATAATATCCTCTATTTGTGGACCTTGGATCTTTGCCTGGATTTATCAGTATGTTTTTCTATATAGAGTTTTGATCATTTTAAATCTTTAAAGTATATTAACATATGTGAATGTTAAGTTCATTTATTCATTGATGCTGCACAGCGGCTCAGCGGGTAAAGCCATTGCTCACAGCGCCAGTGACCCGGGTTCGATCCTGACTTTGGGTGTTGTCTGTGCAGAGTTTGCATGTTCTCCCTGTGACCGAATGGGTTTCCTCCAGGTGCTCCGGTTTCCTCCCACATCCCAAAGACGTGCGGGTTTGTAGGTTAATTGGCCCTCTGTAAATTGTCCTTAATGTGTAGGGAGTGGATGCAAAAGTGGGATAACATAGTGGACTCGGTGGGCCGAAGGGCCCGTTTTTAGGCTGGGTCTTTCAATCAATCAATCAGTCAATTCCAATACATAAATTATTCTAGCTATTTGCTTGAATTATACAGCATCATTCAACATCGCTTGGGTGAAACATAATCTGATGTTACAGACCTTTTACCTAGACTATCTGTTTAAAAAATAAAAAACATTTTTATGTCACATTGATAAATGTTTACATTTCAGAGTTTTATGGCAGATGACAGACTTTATCTGGTTTATGACACTGCATGGGTTTCAAAGTTATTGAATCCAATATGAAGGTGTAAATTGCACACCAGATCATAAACAGCTAAGATTCAGAAAGTGGAAGCAAGGAATGGCAGATGCTGGTTTATACCAAAGATAGACACAAAGTTCTGGAGTATCTCAGCAGATCAGGAAGCAGCAGTTGCGGAGAAAAGGGATGGGTGACTTTTTGCGTCGGACCCCTTCTTCAGACGAACTGGAGTCTTGAGCGAAACGTGCAGGAGGGACTCAGCGGGTCAGGCAGCATCTGTACAGAGAATGGACAGATGATATTTCAGCTCTTCACTTCCACAGTTTCAGATTCTTCAGATTCAGTGTAAATGATTTGAAGTTAATAATGGCTCAAGCACGTTGGAAAGTTCATTTAGTGAATGTTTCATTTTAGCGTGTAACATTCTCTGGAGTGCAGGAAATATTTGCATTTATATAATAACTTTTTCACTCAGATGGTGGTGGGTATTTGGAACAACATTTAAAAGACACTTGGATGGGTACATAGATAGGAAAGGTTGAGACGCCAATATGGGCCAAATGCAGGCAAATGCGACTAGCTTGGATGGGACATCTTGGTCTCCGCAGGCGAATTGGGCTGAAGGGCCTGGTTCCGTGCTGTACAACTCATCACTTATCACAGCCTATTGAAACACCTCCAAGCTTACACTCAACCATGTTGTAAAGCTATGAGAATAGTTGCCCAGTGCATTAGTCCTTTGATGGAGTTTCACATTCGAGTGGAATACCACTAACGTATGATATCAGAATATCATACGTGTTGTTTAGCAAGGATTTCTCTTGAGAACAATGAAGAGGAATAAATGGGCCCAACCAAACAGGCAAAGGAAATGTAATGTTCCTTTTATTTAACAATAGATCCAGGTGTCTAGGTCAAAGAATCAATATTATTGCAATTAAGACAGAGACACAGGTGCTGGACTCTTGATGAAAAGACAGAGTTGGAGGAACTCAGCGGATTAGGCAGAATCTGGGGAGGGAATGAGCAGTTGATGTTTTGGGTCAGGACTCTTCTTCACAATGAGTAGGGTCCCAACCCAAAACATCACCTATCCATGCTCTCCAGAGATGCTGCCTAAGTTCATGTCATAGGAGCAGAATTAGGCCATTCGGCCCATCAAAATACTCCGCCATTCAACCATGGCTGATCTATCTTTCCCTCTCAACCCCATTCTCCTGCCTTCTCCCCATAATCTTTGACACCCGTACTAATCAAAAATCTGTCGATCTCCCCTTGAAAAATACCCACAGACTTGGTCTCCAATATCGTGTGTGGCAATGGATTCCACAGATTCACCAGCCTTTGCCAGACCCGCTGAGTTACTACAGCACTTTGTGTCCTTTTTGTTTCACAAGTGCTCTGCCTTTGCCCAGAGTGTGATGATTCCCTCCACAATTGCCCTCCTTTACAGGACCACAGTTACCCTCAGTACGGAACTGCCTGTAATGTATGCAGCTCTGCTCTCCTCCACAAATCAAAATAAGAATGGTTGCAATAAAAACCCATGTGAGGTTTTGCCTGAGCTCTCTCCGCTGTCAAAGCCGCTGCTCCCTGGAGCAATTCAAGTTGATTTAACATCACTCAGTTTCATTTTTCTCTCTTGTTTAATAATGTGCGGTTCACTCTGTCCAGCTTTGATTTAGACAACGTGCTTCTCTTGAAAGGGCCGATTCATTTGATCAGTGGCTTTACCAGTGCTTTCCCCCATTGTGTGAGGAGAGGAGAGGAGTGCGCAATGTCCCGCCTGTCACTTTTGTCTGAATAGGTAATGTCGTCTTGTTCAGCTGAAGAGGCAGGGGCCCGAATCACTTGTTAAACCGTACGATCAAAAGTCACTCTCCTGCCTTCTCCCAATCAATCCTCTCCCTGCCCTGCTAGGCAGACATGAAATAGATTTTCCTTCTTCTGGTGAAAGCACTGAAGCATCTCGACATATGAAATGTTAACAAAATTTATAAGACACATTCCTTTGCGAGATGATTTGTTTAGCACCATGCCATATTGGTCCATGAGCTAGTACCGACTGCTTGCAGCAGTAATCAGCCTTTTGTAGGAGTTGGGGATTGTTCAGTTTTGCATTTATTTAGAACATAAAACACCTCTACCCTATTGCGGACATTGGACTTTGTCTCTAGAACTGATGCGCTACAATGCTATGAACTATATTCTGCACTCTTTAGTTTAGAGATACAAAGTGGAAACAGGCCCTTCAGCCCACCGGGCCCACACCGACCAGCGGATCCCAGCACATTAACACTATCCTACATGCACTAGGGTCAATTTTACATGTACACCAAGCCAATTAACCTACAAACTTTTATGTCTTTGGAGTGTGGGAGGAAATTAAAACTCTAGGAGAAAACCCACGCAGGTCACGGGGAGAATGTACAAACTCCATAGAGACTGCACCCGTAGTCAGGATCGAACCCAGCTTTCTGGCGCTGTAAGGCAGCAACACTACCACCACGCCACCGTGCTGCTCTGTATGCTTCCCCTTTGCTCTACCTATTGTACTTGAGTTTGACTTGATTGTATCTGAACTACTTGGACAGCATGCAAAACAAAGATGTTCTCTGTACCTTGATACACGTTACAACAATAAACTTAAACCAAAACCTATCTAGCTAACAAAGAAGGTCAAGGATATTACATTAAAAACCAGGACATAAATAAGTAGCAAGTTTGGTGGCAGGGCAGAGCACTGGGGAGTTCGCTTTTAATCTTTTAACCAATTCAATTCAATCAATTAGCTTAGAATAAGAACATAGAGCAGTACAGCACAGGAACAGGCCCTTCTGCCCACAATGTTCATGCCGAACATGATGCCAAGATAAACTTACTTGGAAGTTTCAAATAAAACAAAGACGTAGAACAGAGAACAGTACAACGCAGGAACACATCCTTTGGCCCACAGAGTCTGTGCCGAACATATGCCAAGGTAAACTAATCTCCTCTGCCTGCATGTGATCCATATCCCTCCATTCCCTGCATGTCCATGTGCCTATCCAAAAGCCTCTTAAACATCACTATTGTGTTTGTCTTCCTATCTCTCAGTCGATCAACAATTCTAATACATAATGAATTCTAATTCATTCATAAACAATTCTAATAAATAATACACACTAATTCTACTCTGTGATAGGTTTGCCTCCACCACCACCGCTGGCAGCGTGTTCCAGGCAAAACAAAGTGCCCCGCACATCTCCATTAAACGTTGTCCTTCTCACCTTAAAGCCATGCCCTCTAGTTTTTGACATTTCCACACTGGTAAAAAGGTTCTGACTGGCTACCCTATCAATGCCTCTCATAGTTTTGTATACTTCTATCAGATCTCCTCTCAGCCACACTCTTATTTCTGACAGTCCAGAGAAAATGGTTTGTTTGTCCAACATCTTCTTGCAGCTAATAACCTCTAATCCAGGCATCATTCTGGTAAACCTCCTTTACACCCTCTCCAAAGCCTCCACATCTTTCCTCTAAAGGGGCGACCAGAATTGCATGCAATACTCTAAATGTGGCGAAAACAAAGTCCTATAAAGTTGACTTCCTGACCCTAATTCCCAATGCTCTATGATGAAGGTAAGCATACTATACGCCTTCTTTACCACCCCATCTACCTATTTCCGTTCTCATAATCTTGCCTTTGGTTGATAGAAACTGAAGAAAAAGGCTTGTTCAACAATGGTGTGACTTTACTACCACTGTGTTGATTCCTTCCTCAGATCCCTTCTTGATCCCATCGGAATCACAGTGTTGACCTGGCAGTCCAGCATCACTACCTGCTTAAATCATCTTTACTTTAGAGATACAGCATGGAAAAAAAACCTTCGGCCTGCCGAGTCCACACCGCCCATCGATCACCTGTTCACAGACACAAAAAGCTGGAGTAACTCAGCGTGTCAGGCAGCATCTCTGGAGAAAATGTTTTGGGTTGAGACCCTTCTTCAGACTGAAAGTCAGGGGAGAGGGAAACTAGCACGAGATCACCCGTTCATACTAGTTCTATGTTATCCCACTTTCTCATCCTTTCCCTACACACTGGAGGACAATTTACAGAGGTCCAATTAACCTACAAACTTATCCTACCTGTTTGCTAGTCTGCCTCCACCACCACCCCTAGCAGCATGCTCTTTGGGATGTGGGAGGAATTGATTAGTACGGGTTGTCAGAGTTTATGGGGAGAAGACAGGAGAATGGAATTAAGAGGGAGAGGTAGATCAGCCATGATTGAATGGCGGAGTAGACTTGATGGGCTGAATGGCCTAATTCTGCTCCTATCACTTATGATCTTACAAAACTGGAGCACCTGGAGGAACCCCACACAATCACAGGGAGAACATGCAAACTCCACACAGGCAGCACCTGAGGTCAGGATCGAACCCGGGTCTCTGACGGTGTGAGGCAGTGGCTCTACCCATCTGCACCACTTTGCCAACTTGGTAATCAACTGGAGTCCTGCGTGTGTGCAGCTTCACAATAGTCGTTATGAACTCTTTAGCATTAGTTGAGGTCATTGGGCAAAATCGATATTTTCATTAAAAAGATGCTGGGTTTGGATCCTACGGATAATATGATGTCACATCGTTTGCTCTCTCTGCTTCTACACGGTCCAGTTTCAGTTTCTGGGAGGTGCACCCAGTTGCATTGATGCTCCTTCCAAAAGCCATTTGAAAAGGAAGCATTTCCTCCTTTTTAACAACGTAGACAAGGGCATCACTGTTGCGAAACAAACACCGTCTTTTTGATTTCTACATTACCAGTGTTCTCGGCCACACGGCGGACACTGTGCCCAGTTGGAGCCTTTGTACTTTGGGTGACATCATTGAGATGGTGTCACTTTTGGAATGGACCCAGGCTCTTCCAAGCATTGTGTGGCCTCTAATGGGCATGTGGGACAATGCCGGCCTTTTCAAACCTTCCGATAAAATCCTCATTTGAAAGGAAACGATGGTCTTCGAAGAACACAAAAATACACTGTAAGTGGAATGCTTTAAAATGGAACATTTCAGCTTTAAGCAACTTTCCACAATGGGTTTCAAGATTGCAGCTGGTCCTCCCATAGACTTGTTCTTTAGAACCCATCCATGTAAGCCTTCCACTGTCCCAACTTCTGTTTAATTAAAACCCAGTATTCATTGGTGAGTACAGTATGCCCTTCCATCTCTCCTCTTCCTCTCCTGCAATGGGTTCTCATCTTCTGACTACTGTGTTGCTTCTGTGTCCTATCTTTGTACATCTTATTGTAACCGTCCTGCACCTGCGATGGGTGAGAGAATGCATTCTTTAACCGAGTTGCTTATTAACAAAGAAGAGGAAACTCGCTAATGTGCTTTCCTGCCCCCGCTGAAGGCATCTGGGACATCTGCCGGACACGGGAACCATCCTTAAAAGGTTGTACAAAGACCTGCAGATACCGGAAACCTGAGCAAAACACAAAGGGGTGGAGGAACGCAATGGAATGGGCAGCGTCTCTGGAGGGAATGGACAAGTGATGTTTTGCTTCGGGTTGGGATTGGTCTGAAGAAGGGTCCCAACCCGAAACGTCTCCTGTCTATTCCCTCCACCGATGCTGCCTGACCTACTGAGTTTCTACAGCACTTTTCTTTATGTTTAAATGGCCATTCTTCGTGAATCCAGAAAATGTGCAGGTTCATTGAAGTAGGAGTGCCTTATAAAGTAAAAGGTAGAACCTTATATCCTACCAACCTGCTGGTAAAACTAATGTTCCGTTCAGTAAAATCACGTGAATTGAAAGCATAGCCGATATTTACTCAACCCTCTTCCTTTCCATGTCAATAAGTTTAAAACCAAAGGTAAAGCTTCTACAGTCCTTGGTAGGAGTATCAGACTTTGTCCATTATGCGGACCAAGACCAAGATGTTCTTTGATGACACGAGGAACTGCTGGTGCTGGAATCTTGTGAAAAGCACAAAGCACTGGAGGAGCTCAACAGGTCAGGCAGAATCTGAGGAGGGAATGAACGGGGGATATTACAGGTCAGGACCCTTCGTCAGAGCTGTTCTTTGGTTCTATGTTTCAGTATCACATCAGGAATGCGGATGCTAGATGAGATGTTGGAAAACAACAACATTGGAAAATTAAGACTGATGACTGGGATGTTGAGATTGAAGGTGGGAGACTAATTGCACCACTATCATTGAGGTTTTTGGGGTGAAGTGCACAAGGGGTCAGAACTTACAGCTGATTATACTTCATGACACTCGTCATTGACAAATGGAAAATGCATGGCCATGTTCTTGGTGGAACGTCCAATAAAGATCTGCTGCAGATGGGGCTAATGTAGATGGGACATGTTGGCTGGTGTGGGCAAGTTGAGTCGAAGGGCCTGTTTCCACGCTGTATCACTCTGTGACTATGACTCCACAATATCATAGAACCTTCAAGTAATATCTGGCAGAATTTGGCCAGCAGATTTGGGACTTAGACCTTTTTGCACAGGAGTCCCAAACCGCCTGATTTTTGTGTGGGAGTAAATTCCCAGAAGTTTGGAGTATTGCGTGCACTTCTAGTCGCCCCATTAATGTGAGGATGTAGTGGCTTTGGAGATGGCGCAGAGGGGGTTTTCCAGAATGCTGCCTGGATTAGAGGGATTCAGCTACAGGGAGAAGTTGGATAGACTTGGATTGTTTTCTCTAGAAATTGGAGATAGAGGGGAGACTTGATAGATGTACTGTATATAAAATGATGTGCATCATAGACAGGGTAGACAGTCAGAACCTTTCTCCCAGGGTGGGACACTAGAGGGCATAGCTCTAAGGTGAGAAAGGCAAAGTTGATTGGTTATGTGTGGGGTATGTTTACCACGCTGCAGGCATGGTAGAGGAGGCAGCTATGATACTGGCGTTTCAGAGGCTTTTAGTAAAGTACATAGGAAATAGAGGGATATGGATCAGGTACAAGCAGATGAGATCAGTTTAACTTGGCATCATATTCAACACATACATTGTGGGCTAAAGGACCCGTTCCTGTGCTGTACTGTTCTATGTTCTATGTTTCCAGCAGAATTTAATTGAATTAAGCACCGACCATTGAATCAAATGCAGCAGGTAAATGGAACGAGCTTTGATGGGATATCTTGGCCAGCATGGATGAATTAGGCCAAAGGGCCTGTTCCCGTGCTGTATGAATCACTTCCTGCCCATTCTACCATGCTGATTCATATATTCACACCGACACAACATACTCTGGTACACACTCACAAGCACTCACACCATCTCACCACACGGTGACAAATCCCAGCACAGCGAATCACTACAACATTCTATTTAAATTGTGTTTAAATGTTGACTTTGTGGCGGGAGTACAATCAGAACAGCAATTTAATGTCGGTATTTTAACAAAAAAGTCAGCATCTTAAATTCTAAACTTAGGAGCTTATTAAACAGCTTATTTGGTGCCTTAAAATAGCACAAAGGGCTTTAAATTTAGGTGAACAAAATTCATTCCAAATAACTTATTCAGTGACTGATTGTTAATGATGTAATGAAGCATCATGCAAATGTTGTGTTGAAATAACAGGTGGGAAGTTGTTTAAAATACAAGGCAAAACTGGAACACAAATCAGTTTGAAGCCTTTCAGAACTTTGACTGGTGTGTCTCTGGTCAGGTGCATAAATATATGCATTTCATATTTAATTCAATACATATTCTGAGGAAATGACTTTAGACCATGATATTCACACATGTCAATTAGATATTCCAATCATTCTCTTGATTATGTAACTTAATATGTACAGATTTATGTGAAGATTAAATAACATACGCCGATTATAAATAGACACAAAGTACCACAATGAGTCTGAACAAGTGTCCTCACCCTTACTCTAACTCCGCTCCATCTACACCACGCTGCTTCTGCAAGATCAGCAGCATAATCCCGCTCGTTCCCTCTTCTCCCCTCTCCCATCAGGCTAGAGGTACAGTGCGTAAACATTCAGGGACAGTTTCTTCCCAGCTGTTATCTGGCAACTGAACCATCCTATCACCAACGAGAGAGTGGTCCTGACCTCCCGTCTACCTAATTGGAGACCCTCGGGCTATCTTTAATCAGACTTTACTGAACTTTATCTTGCACTAAACGTCATTCCCTTTATCCTGTATCTGTACACTGTGGACAGCTCGATTGTAATCATGTATAGTCTTTCCGCTGACTGGTTAGCACGCAACAAAAAAGCTTTTCAATGTACATGTGACAATAATAAACTAAACGGATGCCGCTGACCGGCAGAGTAAGTGTGTTTGAGGGGCCATGGTCTAGTTTGTGTTGGGCTTTTCCTCCTAAATCCTTTCAATAAAAAGGCTTATATTTGAACTTTTATTTTCAATGTAGTAATGACCGCCTTGCGTTCTCCTTGGTAAAATGTCCTGGTATGTTCACGTCTGGTTTAATGTTTGAGAAGTGAACCCTATCTGATCACGATGATCTCCAAGGTGGATACCATCGAGAGATCATTGATGTTGGGAATCGGTGTAATATTAAAAACCCTAAATCTGTCATTGTGTAACGGAGTCTGGTTCAGGGATAGCAGGTGTTTATTTTAGCTGAATAGTCAGTGTGAACAAGAACAGATGTTGATGTGTTTGACTTTATCTGTTGTGATCCCAAGTGCCGAGGTCAGGGAGGCCAAATGTTAGGAATTACACACAACATACCAATAACAAAATTGCCTGTACAGCATTTCCCAGACTTAAGAGCTAAAAAAAAATCATCCCTTCAAAATACTTTCAGTGCATAAGGACATTCCACAAGGCCACAAGGTTTGCATGACAGATGTTTAAATGTCACAGAACAGAACTGAAGGAAACAGAGCAAATAATGTATCTCCGTGAAGAGAATGTAAATTCTGAGAAATTGTGTGGCTTGTATTCAGCATAAGAACTCTGGAAGATTTTGGACTTTAGACTTTAGAGATGCAGCGGGGAAACAGGCCCTTCGACCCACCGAGACCGTGCCAATCAGTGATCATCCTGTAGAGTACCACTGTCCTACACACTGGGGAGAATTTACAATTTTATCAATGCCAATTAACCTACAAACCTACATGTCTTTGGAGTGTGGGAGGAAACCGGAGAACCCGGAGAAAACCCATGCAGTCATTGGGAGAACGTGCAGACATTCGTACAGACATTACCTGTAGTCAGGATCGAACCCGGGTCTCTGGTGCTTTAAGGCAGCAACCCTATCGCTGTGCCACTGTGCCGCCCAAAGATGCAGATTCTAATTTCATGCAAGGTTAGATTAGGGGTGAATCCTAATTCTGTGCTTTTATCTAATGTTAGTCTGCATTTATTCCCTGTCTCTGTTGATGGGATTTAGCTTCACGTGTGTCTAAGGAGTGGATACGAAAGTGGGATAACATAGAACTAGTGTGAACAGGTGATCGATGGTCGGCATGGACACAGTGGGCCGAAGGGCCTGTTTCCATGCAGTATCTCTAAACTAAAGATTCAGTTGTTACCAGTGGAAGGAATGTGAGATGAATATTGGACTGAACTTAATAAACTAGGCGTAGATGAATGGTTTGCCAATATTAACTGCCTGAAGTTATAGGAAGAATGTGCATGCTAGGGTGAGATTTTACAAAGCACTCATTCACTGGAATTGTACAGCACCAACTTCACCAGAAAACATTAAAACTTCTGAATATGTCTTTTAAGATAACATATGATAAGAGTTACATTATTGCACAGTCTAGAAGTTAGGTTTAGTTTAGAGATACAGCATGGTAACAGGCCCTTCAGCCCACTGAGTCCACACCGACCATTGATCACCCATTTAATGTTCACCCCACTTTCTCATCCACTCCCTACACATGGGGGGCAATTTACAGAGTGCTAATTAACCGCACGCTTTTGTGATGCGGGAGGAAATTAAAGCACCCGGAGGAAACCTATGTGGTCACAGGGAGAACGTGCAAACTCCACACAGACAGCACCTACGACCAGGATGAAATCTAGGTCTCTGGAGCTGCAAGGCTGAATTTTTTATTAAAAGACTGTTTAAAAAACCCCACAAAACAAGAATTTCAAAGTGGCAGAGTGCCAATACATCAGTTGATGCTTTGGTCATTTGTGGGGCCAATGGTACAGTGGTTAAGTTACTGAATGGACTATTAAGGCCCGGGAGCATTGATCCAGAGATAGGAATATGAGTGGACCATCCCAACTGGGGAATTTACATTCATGTAATTCAATTAAAAAACACGCAATTAATAAAACGTAACCATGGAGCTACTGGATCGCCAGAACACAAAACATCTGGGTCACTTTTACAGGACTAATAGCTTTAACATGAGAGGGGCAAAGTCTAGCACAGATAGAGTTGCAGCCTCACAGCGCCAGAGACCCCGGTTCGATCCTCACCTCGGGTGCTGTCTGTGTGGAGTTTGCACATTTTCCCTCTGACCGCGTGGGATTCCTCTGGGTGCTCCGGTTTCTTCCCACAGCCTAAAGACATGTGTGTTTGTAGGTGAAATAGCTTCTGTAAATTGTGAGAAGGATAGAACTAGTGAGAACGGGCGATCGTTGGTTGGCAGGCTGAAGAAGGGTCCTGACCTGAAACGTCACTTATCCATGTCCTCCAGAGATGCTGCCTGATCCGTTGAGTTACTCCAGCACTTTGTGTTCTACTTATCTAATTAATACGCAGCAGGTATTTACGGCTCTAGTGTATTGGCCATGAGTCTGAACTTATCCAATTAACGGCTCAGCCCGTTCACTTACACAGCCCTGAATTTGCATTAATGTAATTAATGATAAACTAGCCATTTGCTGCTGGACTTGGTCAGATCTCTTTGAAGTACTGGTCTAACCTTCAGTTTATTAGCCGTAGTCTTGAACTTGACCCGGCTAAATAAACATCACCCAACATTGCACTTTTCTGGTCTTTTACCCTGGACTTTCAGCAATCAATGTTCCAAATCCAATTTAGTTTTTTTTTAGAGATACAGCGCGGAAACTGGCCCTTCAGTCGGCACCAACCAGTGAGCCCCGCACATTAACACATTATCCTATGTACTCTAGGGACAATTTATACTTATACCGAGCCATGTGATCAGCCATGATCACATTGAATGGCGGTGCTGGTTCGAAGGGCCGAATGGCCTACTCCTGCACCTATTGTCTATTGTCTATTGTCTATTGTCTTTTGTCTATTGAGCCAATTAACCTACACACCTGTACGTCTTTGCTTTACATTTACAGTAACAATGTTAAAACTTGGCAACACTCTAAACTTATCAAAAACTGAGTCTGTCAAAACCAAATCACCTGTTTGGAAGAAGATGGGTATTTTCTACATGTTCGTACTTATTTTATTTCTAAACTTGTGCCATTTATAAAGTAGAACAACAATTTTCAGGACAATCATTCCTCTCAAGGATGTATGGGGCAAGTATTTTACACAGAGGGTAATGGGTCGCTGGAATCTAGGGGTGGTGGCGTTTATGAGGCTTTTGGTTAGGTACGTGGATATGCAGGGAATGGAGAGATATGGATGGATCTTGTACAGAGAGATGAGATCAGTTTAGCTTGGCATCATGTTCGACACAGACATTGTGGGCAGAAGGGTCAGTTCCTGTGCTGTACTGATCTAGCTTCTTTTTTTTCATGATAAACATCTGACAAATCTGACATATCTGACACATCTGACACATCTGACATATCTCAATAGCACAAAATGAAAGAAAAAATAATAGAGCTAAACTTCTTCAGTGTACTTTCATTTGCACAGAAGAGCACAAAGTCCTTTATTTCTAAAGCAGAGAAGGACAAATCACACCACGTCAGTCACCCCACTCCTTTCCCTCTTCTTTCGGCTCATCTCACAACCCTGTCTCACATTTCCCTTTCATCCTCTTCCCCACCCAACAGTTCCCTTCCACCTATATGTATCGGGCACCCTTTTATCTCCTTTTCATCTCTAGCCTTTGTCTCTAGCTCCACACATCTCCCAGTCTCCCCCTTTCCCTCTCACCTGAATCCACCTATCACTTGTGTGGGAAGGAACTGTAGATGCTGGTTTAAACTGAAGGTAGACACAAAGTGCTGGAGTAACAGCGGGACAGGCAGCATCTCTGAAGTGACGTTTTGGGTCAAGACCATTCTTCAGGTGTCTATCCACCTATCACTTGCCAGGTCTATTCTACCCTATCTCTTTTTTCCAACTTTCTCCCTCCTTCTTCAGTCTAAAGAGAAGGATTCCCAACCCAAACAGTGTCTGTCCATTCCCTCCAAGATCTGCCTGATTCATTGAGTTTCTCCAGCACTTTGTGTTTTGCTCATTTATCCCAGCATCTGCGGTCTCTTGTGTCTCTCTGTATTCCGAAACATTAATTAGTTTCTCTTCATACGGATTTAGTTTAGTTTAGTTTAGTGTAGACATACAGCGCAGAGAAAGGCACATCAGCGATCACCTGTGCACTTGTTCTATCCTGCACACTAGGGGGGCAATTTACTGAAGCCAATTAACCTACAAACCCACACGTCATTGGGATGTGGGAGGAAACCGGAGCACCCGGAGGAAACCCATCCGGTCATAGGGAGAACGTGCAAACTCCACACAGACAGCACCCGAGGTCAGGATTGAACCCAGGTTTCTGGTACTGCATGGCAGCAGCTCTACCTGCTGCACCACTGGCTGATTTCTTCCAGCGGTTCTGTTTTTGTCCAAGGTTCCAGCCAGTGCAGTTTTGTTCATATTCCATGTTTAAAGTTTATTTAGCACCAACTTCAGAACTTCAGAGGGATTACAAGCATCCATTATTGAATGAAAAGAGATTAATGAACTGCAGCATCTAGAATCATGAGAAAATCACAAAGTACTGGAGGAACTCACAGGGTCAGGCAGTAACTGTGGAAGGAATGGACAGACGACGTTTCGGGTTGGGACCCTTCTTCAGACTGAATAGAAATTGGTTGTTTTTCTAAATAAGCGAGTTTGGTATTCCGAAAAAAGCAAGGAATCATGGGATTTACCAAAGGTCAACCACGATAAACATTCTCGGCAAATGTGCTGCTGCATGTATACCGACCTGCGTTTCACCAGTAGACAGGATCGAACCCAGATCTCCGGCGCTTGTGCTGTTGAATTGCTACTGGACCTTCCCCGTCCCCTCCCCAGTGTCCCATCCCTTTCCGGGGGCGGCCGGAGATGTCCGGGGTGACCCTGGACTGACGGAGCAGTGGCGGCCCAGGCTTACAGCCAGCATGGAGAAGAAGCGCTAACTCCAGCTCAACTCTGCCTGTTCTGCCGAGTTAACCGACAGCCCTGGACTGACGGGACACCGGCCCGGAGCAGTGGAGTTAGCGCTTCTTCTCCGCGCTGGCTGTAAGCCTGGGGCCGCCACTGCTCCGGGCCGTCACCGGGCACGGATGGGACACTCGGGAGGGGACGGGGACGGTCTATTAGCAATTCAACAGCGCTTGCAGCACCGGAGTCCCGGGTTCGATCCTGACTACGGATGAAACGCAGGTGTGTATACATGCAGCAGCTCAGTTGGCGAGAATGTTTATCGCGAGTGACCTATGACTTGGGCATGTGCAGCCGGAATACCAAACTCACTGAAAAGGTTTTGATGAATAATTGCATATTTTAATTTTGACATTTTAAAGTTGTAACCAGAATATAACCCAAAAAAAACTGACATTGTCAAATGTCTTAATTTTATGTTTTACAATACATGCCATTCAGGTAAATCTGATCCTTATGGAATTCAGAAATAACCTGCCAAAGAGATGAATGTGGAATAAAATTCAATCTCACGTAATTTATGTGAAAAAATAAATGACAAAATTATTATTTTTTCAACTCGTGTTTCTTGGTGTGTGTTTAGATGGTTTAGATGATGTGGTTTTGTGTTATGGAAAATTGCAATTCACTCCACAACTCTGTGACGTGGGGGTCATCTATATTGTAAATTAAAAATGGCATATTGATGCCAGTCATTTTAGCAATGAGTATTCTGTCTTGATAACTCTACAGTATTTGAAGAATTGCAAAGAAACATATTCGTAATAACGTAGTTACATAAATATCAGGAAGCATAAACTCAGGGACTTTCACAACGTTTAAGAAACATTTAGACAGGCACATGTATAGGACAGGTTTAGAGGGATACAGGCCAAATGCAGGTGGGACTAGTGTAGATGCTGGAGTAAGTCAGCAGGTGAGGCAGCATCTCTGGAGAGAAGGAATGGGCAACGTTTCGGGTCGAGACCCTTCTTCAGACTAGTGTCTAATGCAGGTGGGACTAGTGTAGCTGGGACATGTTGGTTGGTGTATGTAAGTTGGGGCAAAGGGGCTGTTTCCACACTGTATGACTGTGTGATTTTATGACTCTATTAGTACTGGAATATTCTGCTTGTCACTGACCTAACGTTGCTCCCTCTTTCTTCAGCCCCAAATGTAGCAAGAAATCTGAATGCTTCTGTCCCAGGCCTGGCACAAAGTGCTGGAGTAACTCAATGGGTCAGGTAGCGTGACCTGATGTTGGTTACTCCAGCACTTTGTGTCCTTTTCTGTACGCCAGCATCTGTATTTCCATGTGTCTACATATCTCTGTTGCTGCAAAGGTGGCAGACGCTGAAGGGGCCCATTATGAGGATCCAGGGGGTTTACCTTTCACGCCCTTGAGGTTTGCTGCAGGAGGCGCCCCCCGGGGAACAAGAGCTGAAGAGGGCCAGGCGAGGAGAGGGACATTGGTTTGCGGGACGACTAAAATGGAGGCGACGGCTACAACGGGCCTTTGTGTCCAGCTGCGGCTGGGACTAAAATGGTGTCAAAATGGTGCCTCTTGCGTATGGACTCAGTGGGCTTCTCTGTACATTCTGTACTAACTGGGTGATTGTGCTCATGTACAGGGATAGTCTTGCTGAGCTGTATGCAAAAAAATGTATTCCACTGTACCTGGCACATGTGACAATTGACAAATTGACCATTGAAAATTGTTGATTTACTTCATCCCACCAATGGTGGTTGATTTTGATTTCGCTTTGTGGATCTTGCCGATATTTTCATCCATCTTTTTAAGGTGTTCAGTGAAACCCATCTCCTTGGCCAAGTTGTTTGACTTTCCCCTTGGTGTCAGACTTCGTCTGAGAAGCTGCAGTAAGGGACATAAGTGCCGAGTAAGCACTTATCAAGTCGAGTACTGAGGAGATGACCTTGCAGTGTTTTGAAGTATGCCATCCTGGCACTTCACAGCTGCACACATGCCATCAATGAAGGCACAATCAGGCAAAGTCCGAACACCGGAGGCTGATACATATGTTGATTTTATTTTTTATTCTTATGACATTAATCCTATTTGCCAGCTGTTCACCCAGCTGCTCAGCCCCAGCTCAGAGGAGATTGGAGTGATTGAAAAGGGGACAGTGAGGGTGAAGTCTTACAGCCTTTTAATTTTCCATTTGACTTGCAGCTTGCTTGTCAAAGTTGAGTTGTGGTTGGACATCAGTTTCACGTTTGTTCGAGGCATCCACTGACTACATGCAGAGTCCTGCTTAGATTGAGGAGCATTGATTCACAAACTCTTCCAGTGTCACGGTTTGTTGAAGCTCTTATACAAAAGATATTCTTCGCCAGATCTAAACATCCAAGAGTCAAGAGGGAGTCAAAAGCCTTTTATTGCAATATGTCCAGAAATGGAACTATCAGATTCTTACTTGCAGCAGCACTAAGGATATATAGACTTTAGACTTTAGAGATACAGCGTGGAAACAAGCCCTTTGGCCAACCGAGTCCATGTCGACCAGCGATCACCTTGCACACTAACACTATCCTACACACTAGGGACAATTTACAATTTACAGAAGGCAATTAACCTACAAACCTGCATGTCTTTGAAGTGTGGGAGGAAACGGGAGCACCCGGAGAAAACTCCCATGGTCATAGGGAGAACGCAGAAACTCCAGACAGGCAGCACCCGTTGTCAGGATCGAACCTGGGTCTCTGGTGCTATGAGGCAGCAACTCTACTGCTGCGACACAGAGCTGCCTGTAATCGTGATAGTTTGTAAAACCCATAATAAACAACAGGAAAAAAAACAAAAAACGACTGTTGGAATTCATGAAGATCCCCATTCGTCCCAGATTTGAAAGTAATTGTATTGTTTGAAGAAAGGTCCCAAACCTATCCATCTTCTCCAGAGATGTTGCCTGGCTTGCTGAATTACTCCGGCACTTTGCGTCTTTTTTTTGTAATCTACCATCTGCGGTTCCTTTTTTCTCATCATAACTTCTGAATTACTCCAAATGCCGTAACACAACAGTACAGCGACATGTAGAAAAAGGCCATTTTTACATAATTCATAAGACGCTGCTCGACCCGCTAAGGTACTCCAGCTTTTTGCGTCTTCCTCTTTAGATAAGTCCATATTGAATTAAATGAAAACAGCTCATGGTCTTTTGGTGTTTGCATCCGCAGATTTGGAAACAGTTAATCCATTTTTAAGCATTAAAATATCCTAAGGTTGGAAACATAAGTGAACATGTCGCTGTGGTTATGTAGGCGGCAGCCACAGCCCAGCACAATAGGATTAGCACCTGTGTGGAATGAAGAAACAACACTAGTCAAGTACATGGGTTTAAATTAACCTTGGCTGCGCTGAAGAATTGTTTCTCAAACCAACCATTTGGCATTAACTTTGCTCCTGCGGAATTAATAGATGATCCAGATGGTGTACACAGCAAGTTATGTGACTAATAGTTCGGGAGTAAGTTATTGCCTGAGAACTACATTCCACGCACATGTGGTTTAAAAGGGCAGGTTATAACATCTTCAAAACATACAATTTCACAGTATCTTTATTATTGCCAAAGTAAATTAGCGGGACAGTGGAGCAGCCTTTAGAGTTACTGCCTCACAGCGCCAGAAACTCGAGCTCGTACCTTGGGTGATGTTTGTATGGAGTTTGTGTTCTCACTGTGACCTCATGGGATTCCTCTGGAGTGCTCCGGTTTCCTCCCACATCCCAAAGACGTGCGGGTGTGTAGGTTAATTGGCCCTCTGTAAATTGTTCCTTCAGCTTATTTAGCCTGTCCACCTTAGTCGTGTCCACCCTCATGCCAGCATTTGCAAGACACCTGCACAGGTACATGGATAGAAAAGGTTTAGAGGGATAGGGGCCAAAGATGGGCAGGTGGGACTAGCGTGGATGAGGCATCTTGATCCGTATGGATAAATAGGGCCGAAGAACCTGTTTCCGTGCTGTATGTTCTATTGCAATTGTCCTCATTTAAGTCGAAGACAGTGGTTTTGGTTCTGTGGTGTCCACCCTCAGACTGCATCTGCAATTGTATCATACTGCGGTCACTACCTCCTAGCAGATCTTTAACCACAAGACCTCTTATTAATCTAATCCTTCCTCATTAGTCTTGACCAAATCTAAAGTGGCCTGTTCCTGTGCTGGGTCTGTAACAGACTGTTCTATGAAGCAATCCCTGATACACTCCACTAATTCCTCTTCCACAGTATCTTTGCCAGTTTAGTTTTTTCGGTTAACGTGCAGATTGAAATCTCCCAAGACAATTAGAATTCTCTGCAAATGTGCCTGAGATACTTTCCCAGTGATGCTCTGCCCTATTTTGGCTTGTGGACCTCTCCTACATCTATCTTCTTTCTATTATTCATGACATCAACCCAAACCCATTCTATATTATGGATAGACACAATGGAATAAATGCAGGAGTGGGACAGGCAGCATCTCTGAAGAGAAGGAATAGGTGATATTTCAGGTCGAGACCCTTCTTCAGACTGAGATGCTGCCTGTCCCGCTGTTACTCCAGCATTTTGTGTCTATCTTCGGTTTAAACCAGCATATGCAGTTCCTTCCTACACCATTCCATATTATTTTCTCCTGCCTCCCTCAAGACTCAATACGTTCCTGACTCTGATACGTTCCTTCATTATCTCTTTAGAACCTTTCTAAAACTTTGAATATTGACCATACGGAATAGGAATATTAATCATAGAGCTTTACTGCATAGAAACAAAATCTTTGGCCCCATTTGTCCATGCCAGCCAAGATGCTTCAACCAAGCTGGTCCCGTTTGCCCATGTTTGGTCCACATCCCTCTAAACCTTTCCCATCCATGCACCCGTCCAAAGTTTTTAAAACAAATCTTGTTATTGTACCTCTCTCAACTACCTCCTCTAACAGCTGATTAGACATTTGCTTTTGATCCATATCCCTCTAAACCAATATGGTGATGCTTAAAAAACGGCCTTCAAATTCTTCAGTCCAAGGCAGAGTCACACAGCACGGAAGAGGCCCTTCGGCCCAACTCATCCATGTCGGCCAAGATGCCCCATCTAAGCTAACCCCATTTGCCCACATTTGGCCCATATCACTCCAAACCCTCCTATCCAAGCACTTGTCCGAATGTCTTTCAAACATTGTGATAGTACCTGCCTCAACTACCTCCTCTACCAGCTTGTTCCATATACTCACCACCCTCTGTGTGAAAAAGTTGCTCCTCTGGTTCTTATCTTTCCCCTAAAGTCTGCCTCATTGCTTCTGTCCAATCACTGTTGACATGTACCCCACTGCTCAGTTCCACATTGTCCACACCCTCATGTAACAGAACCCTTTCACTTCGATTTTGAAGATCTATTTACCTGTTTCAACAACCTTGCCGGGAGGGACCATTTCAAATATTCTCTCTTTTGTGTGAAGATGTCGTTAAGCTGGAAAGGGTGTTGAGACATTTTATGAGGGTGAAAACATTTATGAGAAGATTAATGAGGATGTTGCCAGAACTGGAGGGCCTGAGCTATAGGGAGAGGTTGAGCAGACCAGGACTTTATTCCTTGGAGCGCAGGAGGATGATGGGGTGATCTTATAGAGGTGTATAAGATCATGAGAGGAATAGATAGGGTGTGTGCTCAAAGTCTTTTACCCAGAGTAGGGGAATCAAGAACCAGAGGACAGAGGGTTAAGGTGAGAGGGAAAGCTTTAATAGGAGCCTGACGAGCAACTTTTTTTACACAAAGGGTGGATCGAAGGCCTGTTTCCACACAGTATGACTCTATGGCTCTAAGTACTTCCCAGTCTTACATCCAAATGCTCTCTCTCTAATTCCACAACATGTTCTCTTTTGTGACCCACCAACAGAGGAGTTTATTTCACTGCATTTACTGAAGCCGTCTCATGTTCCAAAATACTACAATTAGACCAATCTTTAAACTATTACATTCATTCCAATACAACCACCTCATTGAAGCAATCTGTTTTCATAAATCAGCATTGTACCATTTTAATAACATGGTGAAAATCTTCATGGAGCACAATATTCCACACAAGACTATCTTTCCTCAATTGGTGTGCATAAATTTTGCGGTGTTCTCTCAATGAGCAGTGAAAAAGTGACTGATAATTTTAAAAAATATCCAATGGTGGCATAATTGTACAGTCGTTACTGGTGTTGGCAATCCAGGGGTCCAGGGGTCCAGGGATCCAGGTCTCTATATGCCCAGTTAAATTAATCTTCTCTGTCTGCTCATGATCATATCCCTCTATTCCCTGCATATCCATGCACCTATCTAAAAGCCTCTCAAATGTCACTAATGTTTCTGGCTCCACCATCATCCCTGGAATCTGTGTAAAAAAACACTCTCCATGCATCTCCTTTAAAGGTATTCTCTCTCATTTCTAAAGCTCTGCTCTCTAGTCTTTGACATTTCCACCCTGTGAAAAACATTTTGACCGTCTACCGTATTTATGCCTCTCAGAGTTTTATGCACTTCTATCAGGACTCCCTCAGCCTCCGACGTTCCACAGAAAACAATCCAAGTTTGTCCAACCTCTCCTTGTAGCTAATACCCTCTAATCCAGCCATCATTCTGGTAAACCTCCTCTGCACCCTTTCCAAAGCCTCCATATCCTTTCTGTAATGGGGTGACCAGAACTGCATGCAATACTCCAAATGCAGCCTAACTGAAGTCCTATGAAGCTGACTTCCTGACTTTCGTGTGATAGACTGGGTTTCTTCTCGGTGCTCTGGTTTCCACTCAGATTTCCAATAGTAGTAGATTAATTTGCTACTCTAAATTGTCCTGAGGGTAAGTTCATAGGTTCCAGTAGCAGAATTAGACCATTTGGACCATCAAGTCTACTCCACCATTCAATCATGGCTGATCAATCTTTCCTTCTCAACCCCATTCTCCTGCCTTCTCCCTATAACCCCTGACACCCTAACAAATCAAGAATCTGTCAATCACCGCCTTAGAAATATCCATTGACTTGGCCTCCACAGCCTTCCGTGGCAATGAATTCCACAGATTCACCACCCTCTGACTAAAAAAAATTCTCCTCATCTCCTTTCTAAAGGTGCGTCCTTTTATTCTGAGGCTATGACCACTAGTCCTAGACTCTCCCACTAGTGGAAACATACTCTCTCCTCACACTCTATCCAGGCCTTTCACTATTCGGTAAGTTTCAATGAGGTGTGCCCTCGTCCTTCTAAACTCCAGCGAGTACAGGCCCAGTGCCGTCAAATGCTCATCATATGTTAACCCACTCATTCCTGGTGAATCAGGGTGTCATATACGTGAAGGGACAGGAAATTAGGAGCAATAGGAATGCTCAGTCAACTCAGAAGCAGACATAGTGGGCCGAAGGGCCTGTTCTTGAGCTGTGGTGTACTGTTCTATGTTCTATGATTCAGTGGGCCAAATGCCCTCATTCTATATCCTCAGAGAACACACGATACAATCCGATACGATCCGACACGATATGATAGAACTTTATTTATTCCAGGGGGGAGGGAAGTTGGTCTGCCATCAGTCATAAAACACAACAAGATACATGAAACATGAAATTAAAGTGACGAGTGGAAAGTCCAGGATTGGGGATGTGCAAAGATTGGGTGGAGGGGGGGGGGGGGAGTCAGTCTACCACACGACATAAGGTGGGGTAGTTGTACAATTTCATAGCCACAAGGAAAAAGGATCTCCTGTGGCGTTCTGTGCTGTGCTGAGAACATATGAGCATAAGACCCATGGATTTTATGCAGATTGTAAACGAACTTGGTGCAAACTGTTTGCCATAACACTATGATCAGATGAACATCTAGAGCCTAACGAAAAAAAGAGTTTCATGTTAACTTTGGTTGCTATGGTATTGTAGAAAATCTGTCAACCAATATATTCACAACAAACTCCCCAAAACTACAAGCTAATAGTGATAAAATAATCTGTTTATAGTAATGTGAACAAGGAAAAAATATTGTTGAGGGCACCAGGGTTAAATCTGTATTTACAAATGTCTTTCCTACATTTGTTTGAATGGAAATTAATGTTTGTTTTATTATTTTCCTTCCTCCTCATCACTGCGCTTCTTTCAATGTTGAAAATCTCGCCTGAGATTTTTTGGCGTCTCATAATCCTGATACATTTTTTTTGTTATTAATATGTGCCTTCTTTTGAGTGAGGAACGAGATTCCAAATATTTGGTCTCTGCTCCAATAAAAATCTTATTTTGGAATAAGTCTGAAGAATTTTCTGTCGAAAGGCTTCTTTTTAGGCAGTAAGATTCAATATAGTTTGGTAGCGGCCGTTCACTGGCCATTAGAAATGTCAACAGACATGCAAAATATTACAACCAATTTCCAAGCAAAAAGAATCACTGTAACTCAGCAATTCAATTGGTGCAGCATAATGATGATCATCCATGATCACATTGAATGACGGTGCTGGCCTGAAGGGCCGAATGGCCTACTCCTGCACCTATTGTCTGTTGTCTATTGTCTAATGGTTTTTTTAAATCCTAATTGCCCTTCAAGCTTTGGTCAAAATTTGAAAATTAGATCACTTCAACAATCTGCAATGGCCCGTCAATAGTTTAGTTTAGTTTAGTTTAGAGATACAGTGCGGAAACAGGCCCTTCGGCCTATCGAGTCCGCACTGACCAGCGATCCCCGCACTTTAACACTCCTACACACACTAAGGATAATTTACAATTGTACCAAGCCAATTAACCTACAAACCTGTACATCTTTGAAGTGTGGGAGGAAACCGGAACACCCGGAGAAAAGCCACGCAGGTCACGGAGAGAACGTACAAACTCCGTACAGACTTTGGTTTAAGTTCAAACCAAATCAGAAAATGGAACAAGGCAGTGAAGATTTACAAAGATATTGGCCAGGACTAGAGGCCCTGAGCTACAGGGAGAGGTTGGGCAGGCTAGGACTCTATTCCTTGGAGCGCAGGAGGATTAGGGGTGGTCTTATAGAGGTTTATTAAATCATGAGGGCAACAGATAGGGTGCATGCACATAGTCTTTTACCAAGGGTTGGGGTATCACGAACCAGAGTGCATGGGTGTAAGGTGAGACAAGAAAGATTTAATAGGAACCTGAGGGGCAACATTTTCACTCAGAGGTTAGTGGGCATATGGATCGAGCTGCCAGAGGAGGTAGTTGAGGCAGGTACTATAACAGCATTAAAAAATATAGGTACGTGGATAGGAAAAGTTTAGAGGTGTATGGGCCAAATGAGACTAACTCATTGCATGTGGCACTACATGTTGGTGATCATGGACAAGTTGGGTGGAAGAGCCTGCATCCCTGCTCTATGACTCACGGACTCCAAGGCAAATCAAGTCGCCTGGCTTCACTTTAATGGAACGGTACATTCCTATTTTCTAATTCAGCATAGAAAGAAAAGAACTCACAAGTGCAAATCAAAACAATCCAAATTTCCGAAGTTGAAATAAGCCAGTATTTGTGTTCTGATCCGTGTCTTTACGTCTTCTGTCCGAACGTTGACATCTTAAGCTTCTCCTGAAAGATCACATCGTTATTGCACTCAAAAATGCAGGCACCCTTGTGGAAAAGATTTATGTTAAAAAGTTCTTGTTATCATTGAGGATGAAATATATCACGTAAAGTTATATGGCAGCCTTTATAAAAACCATCTGGTGAAATGTATAAGGCAAGCAGTATTGGAGGAGCAGAGAGCCGCATTTAAATGCAAACCTGACAAATAAATATCCCTTTAAAGCCAATGGAAGTAGTTCTAAATCACAAATTGTTTTTGTCTATATCCACTATACCTGCTAATTTAAACTGGAGGGTTTGCTTTGATTTGTAGTAATATAACAGTTTTTGCTTTTTTCCCTGCTGTATTGCATAGGATTGCATTAAGTTCTTCACATTCTGCGAAATGTAGGGGTTTCTACAGCAGATTTCTTTATAAATTAGCTACAGTGAACTGCATATTTTTTGTTTAACACTTCAAAGTGGCGTAACTGGTAGAGCCGCAGCCTGTCACTGCCAGAGACTTGGGTTCGATCCTGACCTCGGCTCCTGCCGTGAGTGGAGTTTGCACATTCTCCATGTGACCGTGTGGGTTTCCTCCGGGAGCTCCGGTTTCCCTCAACACCCAAAAGCCGTGCGGGTTTGTAGGTTATTTGGCCTCTTTAAATTGCCCCTAGTGTGCAGGGAGCAGATGCAAAATTGAGATAACATAGAACTAGTGTGAACGGGTGCTCGATGGTTGGCATTGACTTGATGGGCTGAAGGGCCTGTTTCCATGCTGTATCTCTAAACTAAACCTTCGAGCCAGCACCGCCATCCAATATGATCATGGCTGATCATCCAAAATCAGTACCCCGTTGCTGCCTTCTCCCCATATCCCTCGATTCCCTTCGCCCTAATAGCTAAATCTAACTAAATAGGGATGATTGATGGTCAGCGTGGGCTCGTTGGTCCGATAGGCCTGTTTCATTCTGTATCTTTCAGTTAATCAATTGAAGGGAGCCTGGAACAGTTTCTGAAGTATAGAATAGGAATGAACTACAGATGCTGGTTTACACCAAAGATAGACACAAAAAGCTGGAGTAACTCAGTGGGTCAGGCAGCATCTCTGGAGAAAAGGAATCCTAGATGCTGTCTGACCCCCTGAGTTACTCCAGCTTTTTGTGTTTATCTTCGGAAGTGTAGTGTTTTGAATGGGAATTTTGACATATCCCGCTGTAAAATGAACTTTAGCATTACACACGATGGGTCTGGTGTGTAAGCATTGTCTATTTATAGACAATCGGCACAGTTGCTATTGGTGATCTGGGCACCACCTAAACGAAAACCTACAGGTGACTATTAGTTGTATTCATTAAGTGGAATAATGACGGATACTTGGCAGCATTGAAATCAGAATTCCCTGAGGTGCAGGTGCTTAGCAAAGTACTGACACATGTCAACTAGTGTAGGCACTTCACCCATGCATATGAACTGCATTTGCATATTAAAGAGGCCTGAAATTATTTAACTGAACTAAAGTCTTTTCAGAGATGATGGAGGTTATTAAAACTGTTGACAAGAAAAGGGTAATTGCCAGAAAATGAGAGATCAGAATCTGTTGTACAGAGAGAATTTTGTTTTCCTTGCATTGTGCTAAACTGGTGGAGTCTAGCCTATTACATTCAGAATACTCTCTTGCAATTAAAGCTTTTTGTCTTGCATTCAATTAGACGGTGATTATGAGAGATTTGAAAACACTTGATGTATGTTCCATTCTCTATTGTGATGCAACTTCAGCATCTCCAGTTTTTTTCCCCTTTGCTGTTCCTTGAAAGTTTAAGAAGATTATGATTTTGATTATAATTTTTATCACAGGGTGGTTCAGTACAGCGTGGCTGGTACTGTTTCCAGATGCTTTCATAGTCATAGAGCGGCACAGTGGAATAGTGGTAGAGTTCCTGCCTTATAGCGCCAGAGACTGACTACGGGTGCTGTCTGGACGGAGTTTGCACCTTCTTCCCGTGGCCGCGTGGGTTTTCTCTGAGATCTTCAGTTTTCTCCCACGCTCCAAAGACGTACAGACTTGTAGGTTAATTGGGATGGTATAAATGTAAGTTGTCCCTAGTGTGTGTAGGATAGTGTTAATGTGCAGGGATCACTGGTCAGTGCCGCCTCAGTGAGCTGAAGGGCCTGTTTCCATGTTGTATCTCTAAACTAAACTAAAGTAAACTAGATTCAACCGCATATCTATTCTCATTGCAGTTCAGGATGGTTGACTGCAGGCTTGGAATTGTTTGAATAGGCTGTCTTATAGCACGGAAACAGGCCCAACATGCCCACACTGACCGACATACCCCATCTACACTAGTCCTACCTCCCTGCGTTTGGCCCATCTCCCTCTAAACCGATCCTATCCATGTACCTATCCAAATGTTTCTAAAATGTTGTGATAGTAGCTGCCTCGACGACTTCCCCCGACAGCTCTTTCAGTGCACCCACCATCATTTGTGCAAAGAAATCGCCCCTGAGGTTCCTATTAAATTTCTATTAGGCTCCTATTAGGTCAGCACGGTGGCGCAGCGGTGGAGTTGCTGCCTTACAGTGCTTGCATCGCCAGAGACCCGAGTTCGATCCCGACCACGGGTGCTATCTGTATTTGTATGTTCTCCTCCTGACCGAGTGGGTTTTCTCCAAGATCTCCGGTTTCCTCCCACACACCAAAGACGTCTAGGTTTGTAGGTTAATTGGCTTGGTGTAAATGTAAAATTGTTGCTAGTGTGTGTGGGATAGTGTTAATGTGCGGGGATCGCGGGTCGGTGCGGACTTGGTGAGGCGAAGGGCCTGTTTCCGTGCTGTATCACTAAACCTAAAAACTAACAAAACTAAATCATCCCCCACCCCCCTCACCTTAAACCTATAAACACCTAAAGCCTTTCCAGCTTCTTAACTTATTTTTTGAAATGGCCAAAATTAGGACACAAAGTGCTGGAGTAACCCAGTGAAGAGGAACGAGTTGCGTATTTCACAGATAGTTCTATACTGAGGGTAACTGTGAGGATAAATGTGAAGGAGGGCAATTGTGGCGGGAATCATCACTTGAATTGAATACATTTTATTTGCCAAATATGTATACATACAAGGAATTTGCCTTGGTGCTTTCCTCGCAAGTAATAACACGATATACAATAAAAAATAAAACATGATATTTAAACATGTGTAGAATAAAATAAAATACCAGAGCAAAAGGAGGCTACAGACTTTTGGCTGTTGAGTAGACCTACTGCTCGTGCACAAAAGCTGTTTTTATGTCTGGCTGTGGCGGCTTTGACAGTCAGAGGGAAGTGATTCAAAGAGTTTGTGGCCAGGGTGAGAGGGGTCAGAGATGATCTTGCCCACTCTCTTCCTGGCCCTTGCAGTGTACAGTTCGTTGATGGGGGAAAGGTTGCAGCTAACAACCTTCTCGTCTGATCGAACGATGCGCTGCAGACTCCGGATATCATGCTTGGTGGCTGATGGAGAAGGTGAGGACAGACTCAATGATGGCAGTATAAAACTGGACCATCATTGCCTGTGGCAGATTGTGTTTTCTCAGCTGCTGCAGGAAGTACATCCTCTGTTGGGCCTTTTTGACTGTGGAGTCGATGGTGGTCCCCCATTTAAGGTCCCTGGAGATGATGGTTCGAAGGAACTTGGGGCAACAGCAGAGCACTTGTTAAAGAAAACACACAAAGTGCTGGAGTAACTGTGGGTTAGACAGCATTGCATCTCTGGAGAACACGGAGAGGTAATGTTTGGGGTTTAGTGTAGTTTAGAGAGACAGCATGGAAACAGGCCCTTTGGTCACCGGGTTTATGCCGACCAATGATCACCCAATTAACCTACAAAACTGCACATTTTGGGGATGTGAGAGAAACCCATGCGGTCACAGGGGGAACGTACAAACTCCATACAGACAGCACAAGTAGTAAGGATCGAACGCGGGTCTCTGGCGCTGTGAGACAGTAACTTTACTGCTGTGCCACCGTGCTGCCCCTGCTGGGTCATCAGATCCTTCACAAAATTAAATTGCATTTGACTTGAAACCTGCCATAATGTTGGCCTTTAGTTTCAGACCTTTTGTTACATTTGTTACATTTAACAAGTATCAGTATTTTGGATAATGGACCAAGCACCAAAACGTTAGATGGGAATAAAAAAAACTCAGGAAATCAATGAACTGCAGATGCTGGAATCTTGAACAAAACACAAAGTGCTGGAGGAACTCAGAAGATCAGGCAGCATCTGTGGGGTGAATAGACAGGTGACGTTGTGGTTCGGGACTCTTACAGAGTGATACAGTGTGGAAACAGGCCCTTTGGCCCGACTTGCCCACACCGGCCAAAATGTCCCAAGTACACCAGTCCCACCTGCCTGAGTTTGGCCCATATCCCTCCAAACCTGTCCTATCCATGTGCCTGTCTAACTGTTTCTTAAATGTTGGGATGGTCCCTGCCTCAACTACCATTCTTTGTGCGAAAAGGTTCGTATTAAATCTTTTCCCCTTCACCTTAAACCTATGCCCTCTGGTCCTCAATTCACCTACACTGGGCAAGAGACTGTGCATCTGTGACTCTTCTGTTAAAAGCCATGGGGTTCAGGTATATTGTAAATAACAAAAAGTAAGCTCAAGTCATTCATGTAAAGTTTCTTCAAGAAAGAGTTGCACCACTGTGCCACCTCTTTGAAGTATGAAACAAAAACATAGCTCATTGCAAATAAATTCTGCTGTAGAATTCCCTACATTTCCCAAAACATGAAGAACTTAATGCAAACCTCTGCAATACAGCAGGGAAAAGAGCAAAACAGGTACATTACTACTAATCACAGCCATCCCTCCAGTTAACAGAAGTATAGTGTATATAGACAAAAACAAGAGATTGTGTGAAAGTCTTTAACTAATGACAATTTCAACGTTGTTTTTTCTGTTTGGAAATTGACAGTAATTTACTGATAGGTGATGATGAGAGTTCTAAAGGGTCTTTCCCACTTGGGCGACCTAATCCGCATTTGCCCTCGACTCATGCTCGCAACATGGTCGACACAAGGTCGTAGGAGGTCTTTGTAACTCTCCTTCATGCCCGAGAGTGGTCCCCATGTACTCGAGGCCTCAGCTAGGTCGCGGCGTATTTTTCAACATTGTTGAAAAATGCCAGCGAGTAAAAAAAGGTCGCCATGGAAAAAATCGAGACTTTTTTTACTCGTAGGTTTAGTCGTAGCAGGTCGTAGTAGGTCATAGTAGGTCGTAGGTAATCGAGGGTAGTCGAAGGTAGTCAAAGGTAGTCGAAGGTAGTTGTAGATAGTCTTCATCATAGTCAAAGGGAGGTCGAAGAGAGGTCGAAGGAGATCGAAGGAGGTCGTCTTCACTCTACACTATTCGGTGTCCAATTTTCCCGAAGTTAGTCGTAGCTAGTGAAAGCTGGTCTTCAACATAATCGAAGGAGGTGGAAGGAGGTCTTCTAGATAGTCGAAGGAGGTCTTCAACATGACATTTTTTCAAACTCTCCTAAGCTCTTCTAAACTCGCCAATTAGGTCGCCCAAGTGGGACAGCCCCTTTAAGAAAGCTCTCACAAAACCCACCTGTGAGGGTACACTGCAAGCGATATGTGCTCAGTTTATCAGTTAAAGTTGACGGTGTTTGACGGCACTGGGCCTGTACTCGCTGGAGTTTAGAAAAATGAGGGGGAACCTCATTGAAACCCACAGAATAGTGAAAGGCTTGGATAGAGTGGATGTGGAGAGGATGTTTCCACAAGTGGGAGAGTCTAGGACTAGAGGTCATAGCCTCAGAATTAAAGGACGTTCCTTCAGGAAGGAGATGAGGATGAAGTTATTTAGTCAGAGGGTGGTGAATCCTCCCATATAAGGGATATGGGGAGAAGGCTGGAACGGGGTACTGATTGTGGATGATCAGCCATGATCACAGTGAATGGCGGTGCTGGCTCGAAGGGCCTGATGGCCTACTCCTGCACCTATTGTCTATTGAATTTGTGGAATTCTTTGTGGAGGCCAAGTCAATGGATATTTTTACAGTAGAGATAGATAGATTTTTGATTAGTACGGGTGTCAGGGGTTATGGGAGAAGGCAGGACAATGGGGTTAGGTGGGAGAGATAGACCTGCCATGATTGAATGATGTAGACTTGAGGGGCCGAATGGCCTGATTCTGCTTCTATCACATTACCTTATGACCTTAAATGATAGCGGAAGGCTATCGATACCTTAAATGTTTCACGAGTTTTTGAAATACTTTATTGTTTATTGCATTGCAACTGTTATTGTAATACATTATTAATAATTTTATTAGTTTGTTACCTTCCCATGAAGGTGGTCACATAATGAAACATTGGGGTCGAAAATTCATTTGGCGGAAATATTCTTCCCCACTAACTAATTCAGAGTTAGACCAAACCTGGAAGTTTGTGCGGTGACAATCAGTATGTATACTAAAATGCTTTAACACAATCCTAATGAAGATAGACACAAAATGCTGGAGTAACTCTGCAGGACAGGCAGCATCTCTGGAGACAAAGAATGGGTGACGTTTCGGGTTGAGATCCTTCTTCAGACCAACTGACCTCAGTCCCAATGGATACTTGGAGCTACCATTCCAACATAATAATCAAAGCCAATGAAGTATGATTGGAAGAAAGACTGAATTGTAATAAATGTTTTTATGTCAATGATGTATAAGCGATACACAGAAGCATGTACTCTCTACATAATTTTGTGGTGATAGGTTCATGGCCATCAGAAGTTTGGAGTGATTGAAAAGGAAACAAATTGCAGAAACTGTAAACCTGGAATAAAAGCAAAATGCTGGAAATACGCAGCGTCTGTAGAGAGAGAAAGCAAATAAATGTTTCATCAGATGAGAAATAATCGGCCTGAAATATTGGCTCCTTTCCGTCTCCACAAATGCTGCCTGGCCTGCTGAGTATTTCCAGTATTTTCTACTGTTATGTATTTTCAAATTGGGAATCTTGGCCCCAACATTAGTCACATGGAAAAAATAGTCATTGATTAAATATGTTTTAAACCACAGTATGGCGAATGGGGGAAATAGATTAGATGGGACATCTTGGTCAACATGGACAAGTTGGGGTGAAGGGCTCATATCTGTGCTGCATGACTCCATGATTATGGAGAACTTTGAATGTTTTCACTGAACCATATGGAATTAAGACCATTAGTACCAACAATCCCAGACTCAGTAAATAGTGCCCAGCCTATTTTATGGCCATCTTAGCTTGGAAGAACAGTAACATTGGTTATATTTTTTTCCCTCAATGCTATGAGGAAGATTTCCCTTCCTCCTATGAGGAACACGGAGAAGAAATCAACCAGGACCCTTCATTAGTTTCTATTTTCAATTGGATACCACTTGAGAACACGATTTGTTTCAGGTGTGAAGAAACCTAACTAGCTCCACCTATCACTTGCCCGGCTTTGTCCTGCCCACTCCTCTCTTTTCCAGCTTTCGCCCTCCCCCCTACATCACTCTGAAGAAGAGCCCCAACCTAAAACATTGTTTGACCATTCCCTCCACAGATGCTTCTCAAGCTGCCTCAGAAAAGCAGCTACCGTCATCAAAGACGTGTCCCATCCATAAAGACGTCATTCATATAACATATATATAACATATAACAATTACAGCACGGAAACAGGCCATCTCGGCCCTTCTAGTCCGTGCCGATCACTTACTCTCACCTAGTCCCATCTACCTGCACTCATACCATAACCCTACATTCCTTTCCCGTCCATATACCTATCCAATTTATTTTTAAATGATAAAAACAAACCTGCCTCCACCACTTCCACTGGAAGCTCATTCCACACAGCTACCACTCTCTGAGTAAAGAAGTTCCCCCTCATGTTACCCCTAAACTTCTGTCCCTTAATTCTCAAATCATATCCTCTTGTTTGAATCTTCCCTACTCTCAATGGAAAAAGCTTATCCACGTCAACTCTGTTTATCCCTCTCATCATTTTAAAGACCTCTATCAAGTCCCCCTTTAACCTTCTGCGCTCCAAAGAATAAAGACCTAACTTGTTCAACCTTTCTCTGTAACTTAGGTGCTGAAACCCAGGCAACATTCTAGTAAATCTCCTCTGTACTCTCTCTATTTTGTTGACATCTTTCCTATAATTTGGCTACCAAAATTGTACACCATACTCCAGAATTGGCCTCACCAATGCCTTGTACAATTTTAACATTACATCCCAACTTCTATACTCAATGCTCTGATTTATAAAGGCCAGCACACCAAAAGCTTTCTTTATCACCCTATCTACATGAGATTCCACCTTCAGGGAACTATGCACAGTTATTCCTAGATCTCTCTGTTCAACTGC
The DNA here is from genome assembly GCA_038087875.1 of Malacoraja senta. Classification (NCBI taxonomy): domain Eukaryota; kingdom Metazoa; phylum Chordata; class Chondrichthyes; order Rajiformes; family Rajidae; genus Malacoraja; species Malacoraja senta. The sequence goes on along the minus strand of CM075979.1, from coordinate 44,197,378 downwards.
ATTCCTCAATTCGCTACCATTTACCATGTACGTCCTATTTTGATTTGTCCTGCCAAGATGTAGCACCTCACACTTACCAGCATTAAACTCCATGTGGGAGGAAACCCACGTGGTCACAGCATTAACCTCCATCTGCCATCTTTCAGCCCACTCTTCCAAATGGCCTAAATCTCTCTGTAGACTTTGAAAATCTACTTCATTATCCACAACACCACCTATCTTAGTATCATCTGCATACTTACTAATCCAATTTACCACACCATCATCCAGATCATTGATGTATATGACAAACAACAGTGGACCCAACACAGATCCCTGAGGCACCCCACTAGTCACCGGCCTCCAACCTGACAAACAGCCATCCACCATTACTCTCTGGCATCTCCCATTCAGCCACTGTTGAATCCATCTTGCTACACCACCATTAATACCCAACAATTGAACCTTCTTAACCAACCTTCCATGTGGAACCTTGTCAAAGGCCTTACTAAAGTCCATATAGACAACATCCACCGCTTTACCTTCATCAATTTCCCTAGTAACCTCTTCAAAAAATTCAAGAAGATTAGTCAAATATGACCTTCCAGGCACAAATCCATGTTGACTGTTCCTAATCAGACCCTGTTTATCCAGATGCTTATATAGTATCCTTTCCATTAATTTGCCCACCACTGACGTCAAACTAACAGGTCTATAATTGCTAGGTTTACTCTTAGAACCCTTTTTAAACAATGGAACAACATGCGCAGTACGCCAATCCTCCGGCACCATTCCCGTTTCTAATGACATTTGAAATATTTCTGTCATAGCCCCGGCTATTTCTACACTAACTTCCCTCAATGTCCTAGGGAATATCGTGTCAGGATTCCTCCTTCTCCCCGGTCCCGTCAGGCAGAAGGTGCAGAAGCTTGAAAGTGCGCACCACCGGACTCAGGAACAGCTTCTTCCCCTCTGTTATCAGGCTTCTGAACGGTCCTTCCATAAGCTAGGGAACTGTCCAATTCACCTCTACCCCATTGCGAACATCAGTCTTTGTCTCTGGAACTGATGCGCTACAATGCTGAGAACTATATTCTGCACTCTGTATCTTCCCCTTTGCTCTACATATTGTACTTGAATTGGACTTGATTGTATCTATGTATGACATATCTGATCTGTTTGGATAGCGTGCAAAACAAAGCTTCTCACTGTCCTTCAGAACATGTCATGATGGTAAACCTAAACCTAAATCGAATCCCACTGAGTTACTCCAGTGCTTTGTGTATTTTATTTAGGTAGTATTGTCACCTGGGTATGGGTTTGGAAGGCAATGGTATCAATAAAGAAAAACTTAGCAAAGTTCTAATGCCAACAAGTCCCTCGCTTTGTTGCAAGGCTTCCAATCTTTGGTTCAGATTCGTAATTTGAATTATGGAATCAGATCATTTAGCTTCTAATGAGCTTACAGCTTCACTATAAATGTATTTCAAGCTTTAGATGATACGTAAATCTTTTCTTGTTTATTGAAGTCAGGCTCTGATGAATTAAAGAAATAAAGAAACAATGAAAAAGCAATGCGTGCAAAGGTGATGTGTGGGGCAAGTGTTTTACACAGAGAGTGGTGGGTGCCTGGAACAGGTGGAGGCAGATACGTTCGTGGCGTTTAAGAGGCTTTTAGATAGGCACATGGATATGCAGGGAATGGAGGGATGTGGATCATATACAGGCAAATGAGATCAGTGTAGGAAGGAACTGCAGATGTTGGTTTAAACCGAAGGTAGACACAAAATGCTGGAGTAACGCAGCAGGACAGGTAGCATCTCTGGAGAGAAGGAATGGGCGACGTTTCTGCTCGACCCAAAATCTCCCGCTGAGTTACTCCAGCATTTTGTGTCTACCCATGCTAGGCTTCATGCTCAGCACAAACATTGTGGGCCGAAGGGCCTATTCCTGTGCTGTACTCTGTTCTATGTTCTCTACAAAGTTTACAGATGATGGAGAAATTGTACTAAATTGTGAGTGCTGTATTGCAGGCGAGAACTGGATGTTGCAACGTAATGTTTATTACAATGAGACGAAGCTAGTCTGAAGGGAATTAGTTTTCCCTAGAAGGGCACATGAAATTGCTAAGTCAAGTTCAGCATCAAACGGGCTTTGGATGCTTTATTGCCTATTAAAATTTATGTTCACTGAAAAGAAATGTTACTCCTAAAATGATTTGACATAGCTGCATCTGGAAGGTTAAAACGAAGCCCTTTTTTATATAAAAGTATGATTTTTATTCAGTTGATAGTGACCATTTACTGTATTAAATCCAACGGGTACACATGAAAGCCACGTTTAAATCATGATTTATTTTTTCTTTATTTTAATTTAATACTTTTTGCTTTTTCTGTTTCCAATTATCACAAATGTTCTCCTTTTTGTTTTGAGTTATTTTTCTCTTTCCCAAATCCTCCTTGCTTCCCTCAAACATCCCTCCGATTCTCTCTTATTTTTAGTTTGCTTTGTTCTCTTCCTTGGCCCTACACATTTTACTTTGCTTTCTTAAATGTTTAACTACAGCCTTCTCCCAATTATTCACCCCATCTCTTATTCCCTTTTTTCCAATGCTCTTTGGTATTCATTATTTCTTCCTCGCATCTTGTTCTGTTGGTTTTTTAACTTAATTCTCATATTTCCTTTACTTGATTCTCTCCTTTGTTCTCTAGTTCTTTTAATGAAATATTTTCTTGTTCAACTGTCAAATCCTCTTTTTTAGATCTTTTCTAGGTTCAATTATTCCGTGCATCACATTTCGCACTTCCTCATTTTTGTTTTCTCCCGTCCTCCAGTTTTTTCCAATTCAATTTTCCACCTCCTCTTTGCTTTGCCTGGGAATAAAAAATGATCGGAAAGGTTAAGGTTTATTGATGTCACGTGTACCAAGGTAGAGTGAAGAGCTTTGTTTCGCATGCTGACCAATAAGATAATATCATACATACACACAATCAAATCAGACTCAAGTCCAATAGGTAGAGCAAAGGGGAAGATACAGAGTGCAGAATATAGTTCTCAGTATTGTAACGCATCAGTTCCAGAGACAAATGCTGATGTTCGCAATGGGGTAGAGGTGAATTGGACAGTACCCTAGCTCATGGATGGACCGTTCAGAAGCCTGATAACAGAGGGGAAGAAGCTGTTCCTGAGTCTGGTGGTGCGTATTTTCAAGCTTCTGTACCTTCTGCCTGACGGGACCGGGGAGAAGGAGGTATGACCGGGATGGGACACGTCTTTGATGATGTTAGCTTCTGAGGCAGCTTGAGCAGCATCTGTGGAGGGAATGGTCAAACAATGTTTTGGGTTGGAGCCCTTCTTCAGAGTGGTGTAGGGGGGAGGGAGAAAGCTGGAAAAGAGAGGAGGGGGCAGGACAAAGCCGGGTAAGTGATAGGTGCAGCTAGTTAGGTTTCTTCACACCTGAAGCAAATCGTGTTCTCAAGTGGTATCCAATGTCCACAATGGGGTAGAGGTGAATCGGACAGTACCCTAGCTTTCGCGAAGGACCATTCAGATGCCTGATAACAGAGGGGGTGATTTCCAATTACCTTAATTTTCTTAATACTGTCAGTTCCCTGGTTACTGATGCCCGATTAATGGACATGCCTACATAGGATTGAGCTCCCATAATATAAATGCATAAGTCTGACGTTCCTTCCTATGAATGACAGAACTAGATTATCCTCTCTCTCAACTTTTACCAATTGGTCTTTCTCACCAATCTTGTGTTTTTTAAGCCATCCATTCTTTACAATCGTGTGGAAACATGGTTATCATATCAAGCAAGTTCTACGTATTTACTCCTCGACTCAACTCTATGCCTCCAATTTCTCACTTTCTCATTATTTTCTACTCCCCTCCACGTTTTTCTGATTCTACTTTACATCTCCTCTCAACGGTTCAGTGGTTCTTTATTGTCAAGTATTGTCAAGCACAGTGAAATTCTTTTGCACAACCCAGCAGCATAATGAAGGACGAGTCGCACCCTGGCCACTCCCTCTCCTCCCCTCTCTCATCAACAGAGAAGAACAGAAGTGTGAAAACGCACACCACCAGATTCAGGGACAGTTTCTTCCCAGCTATTATCAGGCAACTGAACCATCCTACCACAACTAGAGAGCAGGGCTGAACTACTATCTACCTCATTGGTGACCCTTGATCAGACTTTGCTGGCTTTACCTTGCACTAAACGTTATTCCATTATCATGTATCTATACACTGTAAATGGCTCGATTGTAATTATGTTTTGTCATTCTACTGACTGGTTAGCACACAACAAAAGCTTTTCCTTGGTCCAGGTGACAATAAACTAAACCGAAACTGAACTGAAGTAATGTACATTCACCATATTTTGGCGCCATTTTCAAAGGAAAAAAAAAGTCCAAAGTCCAAAGTCTGGTACCCTTGGAAGTACTGGAGCGCCCCTGGTCCAGATAAGCCCCAGGTTACTGCAGGCCCGATACCCGATGTCCCTCTCCTCGCCCGACCGCCTCTGTGTACTGGGGGTGCCTCCTGCAGCCGACCTTGAAGACACTGGAGACAGTACCCCGATGGTCTCTCTCCCACTGGCCCACTCCTCACATCTGTCACTGCCAAGCAGCTCCCTCCTCCTCCACCCTCCAGTCTTCGGGGCTTCCTTGCTCCATTTTGCCCTTTCCCCCCCTTGCTTCTTTCCTCTATCATGTCAGATAAAGGCCAGCTCAATCCTTGCTAACTCTGAGTGGCCTTTCTCGGGAATAGTGCAGGAGGAACATGTTTATTTTTCATCGCGGGCTATTTTTAAATGAGCATCATGTGAATTACAAGGAAGAATATCACTGAATGGAAGCAGATTGAAAGTTGGGAGTTAATTATTCCTGTATAGTATCGTCATTTTGGAATGTGCAAAATCTGTACCACTGTTCCAGAAACCAAATATGTGTTGATCTGTCAGCCAGCTGAGGTACTATTTGGAAATATGATCATGAATAATTATACTTGCAAGATTGCTTAATTAACAGTATTCTAATAATAAACCGGAGATTGCTGACCTCGTCTTCGGATAGAATGGAAATGCTGCTATATTATCTTCCTGACCTACAGAGGTCTTTGCTGAGACAGATTAAGGAATCAAAAGTCTTCCCTTACTCTCTTGTTTCTCTTAAAAAAGAAACATATCAGTTGTTTGCAAGACATCAAGCAGCTGCCCCACGGTTTTTGTGCGTCAAGTGGCTGTAGTCCCTAATAATGCCCCGCTCTTCAATACTGTGCAGAGAGACTCCGTTTATGGCATGTTTTATTGAAAAGATATCTCGCACACAACACGAACAGGATCCGCAGAGATATTTTCAGCAGAATTGAGTGGCCTGCTTAGTAATTGAGAGAGAGAGTGAGGAGACATCTCCTGTTTAATTTGTTTTGCCTGAGCCCTCAGCTTTGTAGACGTACGTATGCTTGGTTTTCTTCCCCCTCCTTGTTTAATAGAATTACTGGGGGGTTTTTAGGGAATGCTATACCTTGAGGTAAATTACTATACAAGGCTAAGTCTCATTAGTAGTTCTCATTTCAATGTAGTTTAATGCAGCAAAAAAAGAGCGTGTTTTTGAATTAGGATTTGCCTACGTTCCCCGAAGTGTCGGATCCCTGTTTAGTTTCCTAAGTGGTCAGTAAGAAAACATAAGGGTTGGCTGAGATGTTGTTAGCGCTACAGGGCAAGGACTTGAGGGCAGATGGCGATGAATGTTTTATGCAGCAGCAATGGGGACGGAATACTAAAAGAATATTTTGTAAATTTGATTAATATGATAAAATATGGACAAGCCATACAGACCAACATGGAGACCGCTGCAAAAGAGGGCAAAGAGTCTAAAACAAAATAAAAGATTGGGAAATGAAAATGTGATCTTTGTAATGTTAATGTATCGATCTGTGTGGCTTAAAACAGAATATCATTCTTCCGATAACAAAAGGTAATTTATTTGGTTCAATTAGAGATTGAATGCATCTAACTGTAAAAAGTGCAGAGGGTTATTGAGGCAATTTTAGTGCAGTCTCTTCTGGCATAACAGGTGACAGTCCTTCAAGTCCAGGAATTTCTGGTTTAAATGCCAGTGATTCTTGCCTGTAAACAAGACTCAATTGACTGTGCTTTCAAAATAGTAGCCATTCTTACAGATTCCAGCAGTTCAGTGTCCTCGTACAGTCGTACAGCATAGAAACAGGCCCTTCGGCCCAATTCATCCATATCGACTATTATTCCCCACCCAAGCTAGTTCAAAGATATAGCATGGAAACAGGCCCTTCGGCCCAATTCATCCATACCGACCATGATTCCACATCTAAGCTCGTTGAAAGATATAACATGGAAACAGGCGCTTCGGGCCACCGAGTCCACACCGACCATCAATCACCTGTTCACACTAGTTCAATGTTATCCCACTTTCTCATCCATTCCCTACACACTAGGGGCAATTTACAGAGGGCCGATTAACTTACAAACTGCACAGGTTTGAGATAACCATATAACCATATAACAATTACAGCACGGAAACAGGCCATCTCGGCCCTTCTAGTCCGTGCCGAACACTTATTCTCACCTAGTCTCATCTACCTGCACTCAGACCATAACCCTCCATTCCTTTCCCGTCCATATACCTATCCAATTTATTTTTAAATGATAAAATCGAACCTGCCTCCACCACTTCCACTGGAAGCTCATTCCACACAGCTACCACTCTCTGAGTAAAGAAGTTCCCCCTCATGTTATCCCTAAACTTTTGTCCCTTAACTCTCAAATCATGTCCTCTTGTTTGAATCTTCCCATCTCTCAATGGAAAAAGCTTATCCGCGTCAACTCTGTCTATCCCTCTCATAATTGTAAAGACCTCTATCAAGTACCCCCTTAACCTTCTGCGCTCCAAAGAATAAAGACCTATCTTGTTCAACCTTTCTCTGTAACTTAGGTGCTGAAACCCAGGCAACATTCTAGTAAATCTCCTCTGTACTCTCCCTATTTTGTTGACATCTTTCCTATAATTTGGCGACCAAAATAGTACACCATACTCCAGAATTGGCCTCACCAATGCCTTGTACAATTTTAACATTACATCCCAACTTCTATACTCAATGCTCTGATTTATAAAGGCCAGCACACCAAAAGCTTTCTTTACCACCCTATCTACATGAGATTCCACCTTCAGGGAACTATGCACAGTTATTTCTAGATCCCTCTGTTCAACTGCATTCCTCAATTCGCTACCATTTACCATGTACGTCCTATTTTGATTTGTCCTGCCAAGATGTAGCACCTCACACTTATCAGTATTAAACTCCATGTGGGAGGAAACCCACGTGGTCACAGCGAGAATGTGCAATCTCCACACAGACAGCACCTGAAGTTAGAATCGAACCTGGGCCTCTGACGCTGTGAGGCAGCGGCTCTACCAGCTGTGCCACTGTGCCACAGTTTGCTAACAGCCTTTAAGTTGTTCTATCTATGGTTACATGTGCTTTACTTTTAGTGCTTGTTACCTATTCCCCAAATAAAGATTTTTACAAGGATTTAATTTGAGAAATTTCACACTTTACAACCTTTCTGTCAATAAACGGCCTATGGACAGATGATAGCAAAATCTCGTTTGTGAGTAAATATTGATATACTTTAGGGATATGGCAGAATGTACAGATTCACTGGTCACTTGAATCATTTGACCAGGCTCACCTCGTTAACTTTTATTTAAATAGTTCATTTAATTTGAGGGAATTAAAATGTTTACATCTTTTCCATGTTTTTGTTCTTCTACATCTAGGGATTCAAGCGTGTAGACTAGTTCTCCAATATAGCTGAAACATTTGGGTACCTTTATAAAAAAAGTAGAGACAGCGAGCTGCAGATGCTGGAATCTTGCTGGAGTAAGTCAATGGGTCAGGCAGCATCTCTGGAGGACATGGGTAGGTGACGTTTCAGGTCGCGACCCTTCTTATAGAAACATAGTAAATAGGTGTAGGAGGAGGCCATTTGGCCCTTCAAGCCAGCAGCGCCATTCATTGTGATCATGGCTGATCATCCACAATCAGTAACCCGTGCCTGCCCTCTCCCCATATCCCTTGATTCCGCTAGCCCCTAGAGTTCCATCTAACTCTCTTTTAAATCCATCCAGTGAATTGGCCTCTACTTCCTTCTGTGGCGGAGAATTCCACAAATTCACAACTCTCTGGGTGAAAATGTTTTTTTCTCAACTCAGTTTTAAATGGCCTCCCCTTTATTCTTAGACTGTGGCCCCTGGTTCTGGACTCCCACCAAAATTGGGAAATTTTTTCCTGCATCTAGCGTGTCGAGTCCTTTTATAATTTTATATATTTCTATAAGATCTCCTCATCTTTCTAAATTCCAGTGAATACAAGCCCAGTCTTTCCAATCTTTCCTCATATGGCAGTCCCGCCATCCCGGGGATTAACCTCGTGAACCCACGCTGCACTGCCTCAATAGCAAGGATGTCCTTCCTCAAATTAGTAGACCAAAACTGCACACAATACTTTAGATGTGGTCTCACCAGGGCCCTGTACAACTGCAGAAGGACCTTTTTACTCCTGTACTCAAATCCTCTCGTTATGAAGGCCAACATGCCATTAGCTTTCTTCACTGCCTGCTGTACCTGCATGTTTACTTTCAGTGACTGGTGTACAAGGACACCCAGGTCTCATTGCACTTCCCTTTTTCCTAATCTGACACTATTGAGATAATAATGTGCCTCCTTGTTCTTGCCGCCAAAGTGGATAATCTCACATTTATCTACATTATACTGCATCTGCCATGCATCTGCCCACTCACTCAACCTGTCCAAGTCACCCTGCAACCTCCTAGCATTTATTTGTAGTTCACACGGCCACCCAGCTTTGTGTCATCTGCAAATTTGCTAGTGTTAATTTTAATTCCATCATCTAAATCATTAATATATATTGTAAATAGTTGCGGCCCCAGCACCGAGCCTTGCGACACTCCACTCGCCACTACCTGCCATTCTGACAGGGACCCGTTTATTCCTACTCTGTTTCCTGTCTGCCAACCAATTCTCTATCCATGTCAATACCCTACCCCTAATACCATGTGCTCTAATTTTGCCCACTAATCTCCTGTGTGGGACATTATCAAAGGCTTTCTGAAAGTCCAGATAAACTACATCCACTGGCTCTCCTTCATCCATTTTACTTGTCACATCCTCAAAAAATTCCAGAAGATTAGTCAAGCAGGATTTCCCCTTCATAAATCCATGCTGACTTGGACCAATCCTTTTACTGCTGTCCAAATGTGCCGTTATTATTTCTTTAATAATTGACTCCAGCATCTTTCCCACCACCGATGTCAGGCTAACTGGTCTATAATTCCCCGTTTTCTCTCTCGCTCCTTTCTTGAAAAGTGGGACAACATTAGCTACCCTCCAATCCACAGGAACTGATCCTGAACCTATAGAACATTGTAAAATGATCATCAATGCATCCACAATTTCTAGAGCCACTTCCTTGAATACCCTGGGATGCAGACCATCAGGCCCTGGGGATTTATCAATCTTCAGTCCCATTAGTCTACTCAATACTATTTCTCGCCTAATTCAAATTTCTTTCAGTTCCTCTGTCTCCCTAGATCATCTGTCCTCTAGTACATCTGGAATATTGTTTGTGTCTTCCTTAGTGAAGACAGAACCAAAGTACCTTTTCAATTCTTCTGCCATTTCCTTGTTCCCCATAATAATTTCACCTGTTTCTGCCTTCAAGGGACCCACATTTGTCTTTACTAATCTTTTTCTCTTAACATACCTAAAGAAGCTTTTACTATCCTTCTTTATATTCTTGGCCAGCTTACCTTCGTACTTCATCTTTTCACCCTTTTCCTGCCATTGCTGTTCCACCGTCATTCATGTTGGGATCCTTTTCCAGCTCCTCTCTTATGCCTTCATAGACCCCTTTGTTCAACTGCAACACTGATACTTCTGATTTAACCTTCTCCCTCTCAAACTGCTTGTCAATGTCAATGTCATATCTCAATGTCATATCTACCAATCTCTAACTGAGCCTCAAGCTCATCCACTTTACTTCTTATTCTTCGCGCATTCTTATATAATACTTTCAATCCATTACTCACCTCACCTTTCACATTGATTCCTATTTCACTTGGCCTTACTCTCCTATCCCTTTGTGAGCTTTCTGTCCCATTAATTCTGGTGTTTTTCTTAACTTTTCCTATGCTCACTTTCCCTTTAACTCCACTTTAACTGGGAAGAAGCCCATCTCTACAATCAGCCTGAAGAAGGGTCCCGACTCCAAAATGTCTCCAGTGCACGGCCTCCAGAGATGCTGCCTGACCCACTGTTACTCCAGCTTTTTGTTGCTATAGTGGCGAATGATAGGTGGATACAAGAGAGGGGGGGGTGAGAGGGGGGGGGGTGGGGGGGGGGGTGTTGATGGGCAGATGGGTGAACAAAGACCAGAGATATAAAGGAGACTAGGGGAAGACAAGGAAGAGTGTGTGATATGGTGTGAAGTGGCATGAGAGGGGGGGATATGGATGTAGTTTGCTGGCGTCTGTGAATGATATGCTGATGAAACAAATAACCCTGAAATATTATGAGCTCACACAAGAAATGCAAAACACCCACTATGGACATCCAGTTCCAATAAAGGGCCTGCATTTGTTCTCACTGGACATCAGCCACAGTTAGGAATTTGTCCAGCTTCCTTTCGACGGCGTGTAGTGATTTGCACTCTCTGCAGGGGACCGCAACTAGTTCCAAAGCTCGGCAGACAAGAAAGCTGGCTGACATCCTAGCTAGTGCGTTCCTTCTGTAATTATGTGCCCTGGTTATCCCTGCTATATTCAACACCAATAATCTAGCCCACATGCGTGTGCTTTCATCCTTCCACTTTCTGCGGTTCCTTGTGTGCTCCTGAAATTTGTGATATTCTGAAGCCACGCACAAACTGGAAGAACAGGAATGAGTAGGTTAACCTATGATTAGCATTTGTCAGCACTGGGCCTGTACTTGCTGGAGTTTAGATGAATGAGGGGGAACCTCAATGAAACTTACAGAATAGTGAAAGGCTTGGACAGAGTGGATATGGAGAGGATGTTTTCACTAGTGCGAGAGTCGAGGACTAGAGGTCAGAGCCTCAGAATTAAAGGACGTTCTTTTAGGAAGATGAGGAGGAATTTCTTTAGTCGGAGGATGGTGAATCTGTGGAATTCTTTACCACGGAAGGCAGAAGAGGCCAAGTCAGTGGATATTTTTAAGGCAGAGATAGATAGATTCTTGTTTAGTACAGGTGTCAGAGGTTATGGGGAGAAGGCTGGACAATGGGGTTAGGAGGGAGAGATAGATCATCCATGATTGAATGATGGAGTAGACTTGATGGGCTGAATGGCCTAATTCTACTCCTATCAATTATGACCATACAACAACACTCATATACGCAGCAACCTAACAGTTCTGAATTCTCTAATTTTAAATAACCCCCCCCACCGCCCCCCACCCTCTCCCTCTCCCCTCCCCATCCCCTTCCATCCATGTCCCTGCCTCCGGCATTACACTCACTCTTACTCTCCTCTCATTATCTAACACCGTTTTGTCTCCTTCTCATCTCTAACCTTTGTTGACCCCTCTCACCAGTATCCACCTATCACTTGCCAGGCTCAGTCCTGTCCCCACCTCTCTTTACCAGCTCCCCCCCCCCACCCCGCCCCAACTGCAATCAGTTTGAGGAAACGTCACGCATCCATGTCCTCCAGACATGCTGCCTGACCCGCTGAGTTACTACAGCACTTTGTGTTCTATTCTGAAGTAAACCTTATTCCATAATTCTACCAGTTACATACGTATTTGTCTCAATTGCTAACATAAGAACATATTTACATCGGCCACAGTTTCACACAGTTTCCTCATCTCATCATTATAGATTGTGAAAGCAATGACACGACAAACACTTCCTTCAGATCCCACTCACAAATGTTCTCAATGCAAAATACCGACACTTATAACAACCAGTTTCATTCGTTCCATCGGGAAGAAGGCACAGGAGTCTGGAAACCGTGACCACCAGGTTTAAGAACAGTATCAGCCCAAGAACCATCAGGTTCTTGAACACTACCCAACCTCAACTAAACTATGGGATGAGGATAGACACAAAATGCTGGAGTAACTCAGCGGGACTGGTAGCATCTCTGGAGAGAAGGAAAGGGTGACGTTTCGGGTCAAGACCCTTCTTCAGACTTTGGGTTGTGTTGGTTGTACAAAGGACTTTAGGCTTTTTGGCACTGCTATAGGAATTATTAATTTATTGAATTTATTGAAATATTATCAATGAGTATTGTGCCTACAGGCTATTCTGCTGCTGCAAGTAAGAATGTCATTGTTTTGTTGTGGGTACATATGACAATTAGCACTGTGTAATAATAATAATAATAATAATAATACATTTTATTTATGGGCGCCTTTCACAAAGTCTCAAGGACACCTTACAAAGTTTAACAAATAGTGTAGAAACATGTAAGCGGAATGAAATAAATAGCAAAGACATCACCAGTACACAAATTAAAGATAGAATTAAATCCAAAAACAAAAATCAAACACACAATATGGAAGTGTAGGAAGGAACTGCAGATGCTGGTTTACTCCGTAGATAGACACAAAAATGCTGGAGTAACTCAGAGGGTCAGGCAGCATCTCTGGAGAAAAGTAATAGGTGACATTTCAGATTGTGGCCCAACCTCACACTTCGTTGGAGAGAGGAGGAGAATTTCTTCTGAAGAAGGGTCCCAACCCCAAATGTCACCTATTCATTTCTTATAGATATGCTGCCTGACCCACTGAGTTACCCCAGCGTTTTGTGTCTGACAATTAACACTTCTGACTCTTGTCTCTTCTTCAATGCAACCAGTTCCATTTCTGCTCAAATTCTACCCACCAATTTGATCCTGTCATTCAAAGTTCAGTAAATATCTGTGCAACTTTTCATATTCTTCTTCACATCTTTATTTTTCTAACGGCATGCAGCATCTTCATGAATCCAAGTCATACAGCCTCAACATCCTTCCTCACAGGATGGGGTTACAATTTCCACATGACTCTCTACATTACTCTGGCATATATATTTCTTTCACTATTTCATTCACGCTCTACAGTGTGACATTTTTCGTGAGCTGAATTGTTTACAGAATTTTATAGGACTCATTAAGGCAAAAAGGATAATACGAATCATTTTAAATGCATATCTACCACAATACTGTTAAAATGTATGGACTGCTTCCTTTATCCTCGTTACGTTTTTGCATATCTTTCATTCAGTGTTCTTTACCTCTCTACATCATCGTCTATATTTCTCAGTTCCTTCCAAAACATAAAATGAATGCATAGTTTGCAGTTTCAAATGTCCCTTTGTGCACCCATTTGGAATGAGAACAAGGGAATTATCTTGGCCTAAAGCGATGGTTTTTGGATGCACGGTTTGTGCTTGTTCTCAAAGCATCTCAGTCAGAGCATGTCTTGGTTAAGGAGGTACAGGGAGAGGAAAGGTTTGCAGAGTCGACAGTATACCCAACAACACTCTCACACTGAAGCAGCAGCCAAGAAGGATCACCAGTGCCTCCTTCCTGAGGAGACTGAGCAAATTCAGCATGTCTTCAGTGACTTAGGTTAGATTTTTTTAGTTTAGAGATACAGCGCGGAAACAGGACCTTCGGCCCACCGAGTCTGCGCCGACCAACGGTACACTACCACTATCCTACACACTTGGGACCCAAGCCAATTAACCTACAAATCTAAACTGCACATTTTTGGATGTCCATCACACAGACCAGACTCCCCATCATTGACTCCATCTACACTTCACACTGCCTCAGAAAAGCAAGCAACATCATCAAAGACTTGTCCCACCCTTCCTTCTTATTCCTACTTCCATCAGGTAGAAAACACAGAAGCTTGAAATCGTGCACCACCAGACTCAGGAACGAACTGCTTCTTCCCCACTGTTCTGAACTATACTGTCCGATTCACCTCTACCCCTTTGCGGACATTAGACTTTGTCTCTGGTGCACTACAATGCTGAGAACTACTTTCTTCAATCTGTATCTTCCCCTTTGCTCTGCCTATGGCACCAAAGCTTGACTTGGTTGTATCTATGTATGCTATTATCTGATCCGTTTGGATAACATGCAAAACAAAGCTTTTCACTGTAGCTCGGTACATGTGACAATAATAAGATGGCCTAAATCTAAGCCTAAACCTATTCCGATATTATTGCTCTCAGGAAAACCACCTCAGCTCATTGCAGGCCAGCAAGAGGAATTTGTTCTCTGTAGGAAGGATATGTTCAGCACGTTTGGCACAAAGTACAATCAGACTGCTTATAATCATTATGTTCACCAATTATTGCTTAGTGGCACTAAAATATCAGGCACTGTATGGATCACCAGGCGAGAAGGAGCGTTGGTTAACGGTACTTGAATCTCCTTTCCGACAAAATATTGCACCGCACATGACCAAACATATCTCATCAAAATTAAATAATGAAGTCCATCCAATATATGAGTGCGTCTGGGCTTTATAGTATGTCCCTAATATGTTTAAGGGGGTCAGTAGGCATAATTATCAGTGAGATCAAAGGTTGTGTAAAGACAACTTAAAATCTAGTGTAGGAAGGAACTGCAGATGCTGGTTTAAACCGAAGATAAACACAAAAAAGCTGGAGTAACTCAGCGGGACAGGCAGCATCTCGGGAGAGAAGGAATAGGTGACGTTTCGGGTCGAGACCCTTCTTCAGTATCTAGTGTCTAATCTAGTGTCTCAAGAAGGGTCCTGGCCCAAAATATCATCTGCCTGACCCACTAAGTAAATTTTACCGGTGGATCACTTTGCATCAGAAGTACTTCTGTAGTGTTTTGGACAAATTGAGTAAAATGATTGCTTTGCGATCGGGTGTGAAGGCATACAAATTGAGTACGCATTCTTAGAATCGAGAGAAATCGTATCATTTCTTGGCAAATCCATTATCAAAATGAGTGTCTTCAGATGGTAATGCTTGATCCATGGGCTGTGTGCCTGATGGATGGAGCGTACTGTGTAGGAATGCACTTTGATGCAACATTAAGGCGTGGGTCAGACTAATAAAAGGTTATATTTGGACTTGCAATTGCCTGTGTAACGCGGTGTAATTGACTGTACCTTTACTCATACCGGAAGCATCCAGCGTGTGGAAAATAAAAGCTCCCATATTTGTTTCTGGGCTACGACTTGAATAAGCCATTGTTCCACTTTGGAAAGTTTCAACATGAGCCTGTTCCTGTTGCTTGGGATTACAATAATACATGGGAATCTTATGACTCTGACAGTTGTGTTGGCAGCCTGCCATGTTTACTGGGTGAGGCTTGTCAATGGTACATTATGATGAACAAGCACATGATGAGAGTTCTGAGTAGAAATCATTTCCTTTCTATGTATCTGTACCCCTAAAAACAAAAGTTATTCACCAGGTCAGTGAGGGATATATAATTGTGGGATTAGCTCCAAACTCTAGAAACAAGGAACTGCGGATGTTGCTTTACAAACTAGACATAAAGTACCAGAGCAACTCAGCGGGTCAGGCAGCATCTCTGGAGAACATGGGCGGTGACGTTTCTGGTCGGGATCCTTCTTCAGACTGACTCTGTCTGACTAGTTGGATGCTTTCCCACTTCGCAAGAGTCAAGAATGTTTAATTGTCATATGTACCGACGATGGAACAATGACATTCTTACTTGCTGCAGCACAGGTTTGTAAACATAGATAATATATAACTGAAAAAAAAATCTATAAATCAATAAGCTCAAAATTTGTGCAAAAAACCCGAAAGTCCTTACTGCAACCAAAGACAGTCCCCAGAGGTTTATAATTGAGCCTGGTGGTTGTTGGGTAGAAGCTGCTCTTAAACCTGGTGGTCATGGTTTGTAGACTCCTGTACCTTCCTCCCGATGGTAGGAGTGAGATGAGAGCATGGCTACGGTGGTGTGGGTCTCTGATGATGCTGGCTGCCTTTTTGAGGCAGCGACTCCTGTAGATCCCTTCAATGGTGGGGAGGTCAATACCTGTGATGGAGCGGGCAGTGTGTGGTGGGGAGGTCAGTGCCCGTGATGGAGAGGGCAGTGTGTGGTGGGGAGGTCAGTACCCGTGATGGAGTGGGCAGTGTGTGGTGGGGAGGTCAGTACCCATGATGGAGCGGGCAGTGTGGGGTGATGAGGTCATTACCCGTGATGGAGTGGGCAGTGTGTGGTGGGGAGGTCAGTACCCGTGATGGAGCGGGCAGTGTGTGGTGGGGAGGTCAGTACCCATGATGGAGAGGGCAGTGTGTGGTGGGGAGGTCAGTACCCGTGATGGAGTGGGCAGTGTGGGGTGGGGAGGTCAGTACCCATGATGGAGTGGGCAGTGTGTGGTGGGGAGGTCAGTACCCGTGATGGAGCGGGCAGTGTGTGGTGGGGAGGTCAGTACCCATGATGGAGCGGGCAGTGTGGGGTGGGGAGGTCATTACCCGTGATGGAGTGGGCAGTGTGGGGTGGGGAGGTCAGTACCCATGATGGAGCGGGCAGCGTCTACCACCTTCTGTAATCTCCTTCGTTCCTTGCGTTTGTGAAAAATAGTTAAATATATATATATTTTTTATTTTCTACTCATTTCCGCAGAAGGTTGTGACTCATGCTGAGGGACAGTTCCTAAGGGGCTGGAAACATTCCAGTTTCTCAATCAAGTAGTAATTTTTCAAGTATGGACATTAGGCACTGACAGACAATTTGGCTTCAAGGGACAATGCATTGGTAACGGTCCTCATTGAAAACCCACCAGGGGCAATTTGAAGCCGAAATCAGTCCACACAGAAGTGAAGAGTGAGTGGATCGGCCATGTTAAATTCTTCACCACTTCCAAGGAATAGTTGGAACTATTCGCACCAACCATCGATCACCCCGTAGACCAGCACTATCCTGCACACTAGGGACAATTTACAATTTACAGAAGCATTGAACCTACAAAGCTGTCGTATTTTGGAGTAAGGGAGGAAACCGGGGAACCTGGAGAAAACTCATGCAGTCACAGGGAGAACGTTTAAACCGGGGAACCTGGAGAAAACTCATGCAGTCACAGGGAGAACGTATAAACCGGGGAACGTGGAGAAAACTCATGCAGTCACAGGGAGAACGTATAAACTGCGTAGACAATATTTGTACTCAGGATCAAACCCGGGTCTCTGACACGCTAAGGCAGAACTCTACCGCTGTGCCACTGTGCCGATCTGGCATGTCACATTGGAAGTTGTATACTTGCATCTAATCTAAATATGTTTTAAATATTTGTACCAATGTAATTCTTCTGGAGAAATGTCATCCTTTTATCTTGTCGGGGTGTATACATGAGTTTAAAGCACATAATCGCAAGGTGTTGTATTTTGGTAAGACAACCCAAGATAGGACTTGCACAATAAATGGTCGCGCTCTGTGTTATAGAACAGAGATATCTCGGGGTGCAGGTAGATAGTTCCATGAAAGTGCTGACTCAGAGTGGTGAAGATGCCATTTGGCATGCTTGCCTTTATCGGTCAGGGCACTGAGTATAGGAAAAAAAGACACAAAGTGCTGGAGTAACTTAGTGGATCATAGCCTGACCTGCTATGATACTCCAGCACCATGTGTCTTTTTTGCAAACCAGCATCTGCAGTTCCTTGTTTCTACTTTCTTTAACTTTCTGACGTGGATAACAGCGCATATATGGAATGAGCTGCCAGAGGAAGTGGTGGGGCTGTGTAAGATAGCAACATTTCAAAGGCCCTTGATTTCCTTCATGGGTGGGAGAGATTTGGAGGGACATAGGCCATGCACAGGCAAATGGGACTAGCTCGGTTGGGCAACTTGGTCGGCATGGACCAGTTAGGCCGAATGGCCTGTTTCCATGCTCCTTGACTCGATGCCACTTGACAGGGTACTTAATCAGAAGGATCTCATATTTCAGACAGGTACATGGATAGGACAAGCTTAGATATGGGCCAAAAGCAGGCAGATGGGACTGGTATAGATGGGGCATGTTGATTAGCATGAGCAAGTTGGACCGAAGGGCCTGTTTCCTTGCTGTATGACTCTATGACATCTGATCCTTGCCAGGGTTAGAATTATAAACTATGGAATTTCTGATTTTATTAAAAGAAAAACCAGCCTTCAAATTCTTGTTTTCTATAGGAGAGTGTTCTATTGCAGGCATCTGAGCAGCCGACAGGGATTAGTTGCGATACTTTCCAAAGTTGATAATGTTGCTGACACTGCCTTGGCACACGTGTGAAGTATGACTGACTCCGTGGGTGAGGCACTGAGGAACAACCTCTGAATCACTTGCCAGGGGAGAAGGAAGAACACTGAGAAGGGGCGGGTGTGGCGAGACGGATGCCTTAAAGGTTCCAAAGGTTGGGTGGCGCAGTGGCGCAGTGGCCAGAGACCTGGTTTCCATCCTGACTACGGATGCTGTCTGTGCGGAGTGTGTACGTACTCCCCATGACCGCATGGGTTTCCCTGGGTGCACCGGTTTCCTCCCACACACCATAGACAGGGTGCAGGGTTGTAGGTTTCCCAGTCTGAAGAAGGCTCCTGACCCAAAATGTCACCAATCCATTTTTTCCAGAGGTGCTGCCTGACCCGCTGAGTTACTCCAGCTCTATGCATCTATCTTCCGTCTTCATCTTGTGTTTGAGGCAGCAGAGGTTATGTGCAGTTCAATGTGCTGTTGTCAATGGCCGTGAGGTCTACCCCTCCACCAGGGGGGCGGAGGACAGCGCAGTCAACAATGACGCGCTGCGCTGTTTGCTGGTCTGCTCCACACACGCAGGCTGCTGATGAACGCAGCCCCCAGCGATGCATGTTGGCGTCAAACCGGCCGACCCCTGTACGGAGCCGGTTCAGGGCGACCCACTCTTTGCGGGGCAGGTCCGAGCCAGGTGGGTGGGGCTGTAGTGTTCGGTGCAACAGTGAATTGCGGAGGTCACGAAGTCTGTTCCCAGCTGGTTCTCCAAGCTCCTAGTGTGTTGAAACCGGAGCCACAGAGGGTCGCTGCGTGACGGGAGAAGGGGCGACGAGATGACAGGCGTTGAGGTCCCAGTTGCTGTAAGTCCTGTGAGTATCTTTGGTATAAACCAGCATCTGCAGTTCTTTTCTACGCAGGGTTGTAGGTTAATTGGCTTCAATAAAAATTGAAAATGTTGTGTATTATAGTGCTAGTGTACGGGGTAATCACTAGTCGGCACGCACCCAGTGGGATGAACGGCCTGTTTCTATGCTGTATCTTAAACTAAACTAAATTAAACTGTACAAAAGTCAGAGTCATCTTGGTGCTCCAAAATGATGAGCATCACACTGGTAGCTCGCTGGTCGGGACTGATCTGTGCTCAACATAGAACTGCCAGCTCTTCTTTATCTAATTTGCACAGTAATTCCACTAATTAGAATAGGTGGTGTGGGAGTGCTAATAAAACAATAATGCACATATACAAATGATCTCACAGCAGTCTGTAGCGCACGATGTACTGAACTGATTTCAATGCTCCATGATGAATAGAATAAGTGGTAGTTTACCATCAACATCGTTTCTTATCAGATAGAGAGGAATCTTCACCACGCACAAACTAGTCTGGGCGGCACGGTGGCACAGCGGTAGAGTTGTGGCCTCACAGCGCCAGAGATCCGGCTTTGATCCTGACTATGGTGCCTGCACAGAGTTTGTACAGTCTCCCTGTGATCGCGTGGGTTTTCTCCAGTTGTTTAGTTTAGAGATACAGTGCGGAAACAGTCCCTTCAGTCCACAGACCATTGATCACCCCGTACACTAGCACTATCTACACACTAGGGGCAATTTAGAATGTTACCGAAGCCAATGACCCTACGAACCTGCACGTCTTTGGAGGGTGGGAGGAAACCGGAACACCCGGAGAAAACCCACGTGGTCACAGGAAGAACGTACAGACTCCGTACAGACAGCACACGTAGTCTCAGGTGCTCTCCCACACTCCACTAGTGTACGGGGTGATTATTGGTCAGCACGGACTCAGTGGGCCTAAAGTTCTGTTTCAATGCTGTATCTTTAAAATCTAAAGTCTAAAGTAATTGGAACAAATGCACCTCAATGCAGAGAACTATTTCCTGCACTCTTTCTCTCCTCTACTAATCGTACTTGAGAAAGACACGAAATAATGGAGTGGTGGAAGTAATCGGTGTTGGACCTGTACAGAGACATCCAACAACAGACCTCGACATTAAGGACAAAGAACTGCAGATGCTGGTTAATCCAGTAAATGACACAAAGTGCTGGAGTTACTGAGCAGGTCAGGCAGCATCGCTGGAGAACATGGACAGGTAGCCTTCTTCAGACCGATTGCAGGGGGGATGGGAAAGAAAGCTGGCAGAGAGGAGGGGCAGGGCAGACTGTTGAAGAAAGGCCAGGGATAAAAAGACAGGTATGAACCCAAAAGGATAAAGATTTGTGAATTGTGAAACTCAGGGATAGAAAAGTTGCAAATTGTGTAGGCGGTGGAAGGGATGCAGATTATAGTACTTGAGTTTGACTTGATTATATTTATGTGTTGTATTAAATGATGGATAGTTTGCGTTTCACTATACTTAGGCACACGTGACAATAATAAACCTAATTTTCAGGTACAACATAAAGTGCTGGAGTAACTCAGCAGGTCAGGCAGCATCTCAGGTGAACATGGATAGGTGAAGTTTCAGGTCGAGACCATTTGTCAGACTGATTGTAGGGTCTCGACCCAAAACGTTACCTATCCCTGTTCTCCAGAGTTGCTGCCTGACCTGTTCGTCCGACTTTGTGTCATTTTCTGGATTAACCAGTACCTGCAATTCTTTGTTCCTAATTTCCAGGTATTTTGGTGGATGTCTGTACAGGTCCACCACCGATTTTCCGTCAACTGGTGGTCCGGCATCTCCTTCAATCACGATAATCACGAGAGCGCAGTTGAAATCCTCCCCCACCCCCCCCCCCCCCCCCCGCTGGAACTCCCCAGAAAAGCAGTGCCTAGGCCTATCTCGACCTCATCGGGACTTCCGCAGCCGATCGGTGGGTCGAATTTGCACCCTGCATCCGTGGCTATGGAACCCTGGCCCGGCTGAAGCCGGCAGATCCATTGCCGTAACCAACTTTGCGAGCCGGTGTCTCGGCCCCTCAGCGGCCTAGATAGACCGTTCCGGTACCGTTGGATTCCTCTCGGAGTCCGTGACCTCTGTTGGTCTGGCAAAACGGATAATCCAGAAAGGCCCTGAAACCAAGGGTGCTGGAAAATCGGTGGTGGACCTGTCTATCCGACTTGTCTACTAAGCCTGACCCCCGCAGGTCAGGCTAAGGCAGGCTACCTCCTGTTGTGATTGAGATGTGTATTTCGCTCCCAGTAGGTTGAGGTGGACAGGAAGGCAGTACTTCCAACTTTCTTGTTACTGCGATTCATTTGGACAACTAGCAAGTGTTTCCAGCAAAGCCAAGCTGTAGAACATGGGCCAAGAGTTTCAGTTTCCTTATTGGAAAAGTGGGGTAGATTTGGCAGGTCTGACTGACGGTCTGGATGTGATTAACGCACTTCCAAGTTGGAAGGTACGTTTTGGCTGCAGGAAGAAAGAATGCAGAAGGATCCTGAAGCCGCCCTCTGCCATTGACGCGAGTATTTAACTTGGTGGAAAATAACATCCTTTCTGAAGTTTTGAATGATTCTTGGAAGCATATCCTTTGGAGAGAATTGTATTGTCGTTTCAAATACAGAGATTTCACTACCTCTCGGGAACTCAAAAGTTCGCCTGAAAACTTTAGAGTGAAGCCATTGAGAAAGTTTTGTGATCTCTCCAATTAGAATCCAATTGAACTGTTGGGTGTGAATAACTCTGTTTCAAAAGCTAAACCTTCCTATGTTTAATCAAAAGATAACAGTTACAATTTAGTTTATTGCCATGTGCATCGAGGTACAGTGAAAAGCTTTTGTTGCATGCTATCCAGTCAGCGAAGGATAATACATGATTACAATCGAGCCATTTACAGTGTTTAGATACATCAAGGATTAACGTTTCGACTTGGGTATATGTGTAGGAAGAGTGTATAGAGACATTTCTGTTACTCCGCATATATCATGTTCATAAATCATAGCAGAAATAGGCCATTCGGCCCATCAAGTCTACTCCGCCATTCAATCGTGGCTGATCTATTTTTCCCTCTCAACCCCATTCTTCCGCCTTCTCCCCATAACCCTTGACACCCGTACTAATCAAGAATCTGTCAATCTCTGCCTTAAAAATAGAAATATAGAAACATAGAAAATAATTGTAGAAGTAGGCCATTCGGCCCTTCGAGCCAGCACCGCCATTCAAGATGATCATGGCTGATCATCCAAAATCAGTACCCCGTTCCGGATTTTTCCCCATATCCCTAGATTCCTTTCGCCCTAAAGGGCCTGTCCCACTGTACGAGGTAATTCAAGAGCTCTCCCGAGTTTAAAAAAAATCTAACTCGTAGGTACGTAGAATGTACGTAGCGGGTACGTCGGAGCTCGGGACGTCTCATAGCGGCTCGTAACGTTAACTGCAGGTACTCAGGAAACGTGGTAAGCTCGTGAAGATTTTTCAACATGTTGAAAAATGTCCACGAGAGCCCCGAGTACCTACGAGCGGCTATTACCGTAATTCTCTGAGTTCAAATCAGGGGAAACTCGGGAGAACTCTTGAATTACCTCGTACAGTGGGACAGACCCTTAAGAGGTAAATCTAACTCATTCTTGAAAACACCCAATGACTTGGTCTCCACAGCCATCTGTGACAATGAATTCCTCAGATTCATCACCCTCTGACTGAAGAAATTCCTCCTCATCTCCTTTCTAAAGGTATGTCCTTTAATTCTGAGGCTGTCCCCTCTGGTCCTGGAATATCCCGCTAGTGGAAACATCCTCTCCACATCCACTCTATCCAAGCCTTTCACTATTCGGTAAGTTTCAATTAGGTCCTCCCACATCAGAGAGCTATCGAGTCATACTATACAGAACCAGGCCCTTTGGTCCAACTCATCCAAGATGCCACAACTTAGGTAGAAAGGAGCTGCAGATGCTGGTTTACACTGAAGATAGACATAAAATGCTGGAGTAACTCAACGTATCAGGCAACATCTCTGGAGAAAATAGGTCGTTTCGGGTCGAGACCCTTCTTCAGACCCCACTTAGCTGGTCTCTTTGCTCATGTTTCGCCCATATCCCTCTAAACCTTTCCCATACATGAACCTCTCCAAGTGTCTTCTAAATGTTGTTATGTCATAGACACCAGGAATCAAGATGCGTGTTTACGAAAAATAGAGGCACAAACCAAGCACTTTAAGCCTTATATTCATGCCACTTTAATTAGGTCAAGGTGAAGGTTTCAGGGTCAGTTTATTGTCACATGTACCAATTAAGGTACAGTGACATTTGAGTTACCATACAGCCATACTAAGTGAAAAGCAACAAGAAACACAACCAAATAAAATAAAATTTAACATAAACAACCACCACAGCGGCTCCCCACATTCCCCACTGTGATGGAAGGTTATAAAGTCCAATCTTCTCCCTCTATATTCTCCCGCGGTCTGGGATGTTGAACCATCCACAGTCGGGGCGATCACAGCTCCCGCAGCCAGCGATCCGAAGCCCTCGGGTTGGGGTGATCAAAACTCTCGCGTCGGGACGGTTGAAACTTAGAGCTCCAGAATCAGCCTCTAACCAGGGACCGCTGGCTCCACGATGTTAAAGTCCACAGGCCTTTATTTAGAGATACAGCGAGGAAACAGGTCCTTCGTCCCACTGAGTCCCCGCCGACCAGCGATCCCCACACACTAACACTATCCTACATACTCTAGGGACAATTTACATTTATACCAAGCCAATTGACCAACAAACCTGTATGCCTTTGGAGTGTGGGAGGAAACTGAAGATCTCGGAGAAAACCCACACGGTCACAGGGGGGATGTACAAACTCTGTCCAGACAGCACCCGTAGTCGGGATCGAACCCGGGTCTCTGGTGCAGAAAGCGCTGAAAGGCAGCAGCTCTACTGCTGTGCCAACGTGCCGCCCACTTTTCATGCTACTTGTCATTCCACTTCATGCCCCTTTTCTCATTGTAAGTTTTCACCTGCCTGACCGGTGGATTCTGATCAGCAGTCAGAGTTGCCTAGACTTTTCTTTGGCGGCAGATTAGTACGTGCCCAGCCTCCTGTTCCCCAAAGCTGCTACAAGGCGGATGAGTTGGCCGGGTTGACTGAAGGCTTGACTAATGTGAGTGTCGGGCCGTTACTGGGTGAGAGCCCCATTCACCACATGGCCGATCTGCTCTGGACCTTTGTGAAGTGATCGACGCCAGCATTATCACCAGCTGCTTCTGCCTGATTGTCCATGATTGCCAAGGTACCTGGAAACATATGTGGAATCTCTCACCTGCTGATGACCATGGGGAATTGTCAACAGATCATCAAAGAACAATTTGCTTCGCTCCGCCATCTGCCATTAGGACACCTGCAGTCACCACCAGCACAGGATCTACATCTCCAATGGTAACGCCTACCACCACCTTTGTGTAAAGAGCCTGTTATAGTAACATATGGGATAGAATCATAGCGTTATAGAGTGATACAGTGTGGAAACAGACCCTTCGGCCCAACTTGCCCACACCGGCCAACATGTCCCAGCTACACTAGTTCCACCTGCCCCCATATCTCTCCAAACCTGTCCTATCCACGTAACTGTCTAAATGTTTCTTAAATGTTGGGATAGTCCCAGCCTCAACTATCTCCTCTGGCAACTTGTTCTATACACCCACCATCCTTTGTGTGAAAATGTACTCCTCAGATTCCTATTCAATCTTTTCCCCTTCACCTTAAACCTATATCCTCGGGTCATCGATTTACCTACTCTGGGCAAGAGACGTTGTGCATCTACTCGATCTATTCCTCTGATGAACACAAGACCATTCTACTTAACCATCTCACTTAGCCACAACATAGGTTGGCAAGTTTTGACCTGTACGTTTAGTTTAGTTTAGAGATTTAACTTGAAGACAGGCCCTTCGGCCCATCATCTCTGGAGAACATGGTTAGGTGATGTTTTGTGTCAGGACTGTACTTCAGACTGATTGCCAAACTAATTCTACATTATACACATTCTTTTATTCTGGACGATTCCTTTGTAGGAATTGGTCACCAGAGTCCTCTTTAGACTTTAGAGATACAGCACGGAAACAGGCCCCTCAGCCCACCGAGTCCTCACCAACCAGCGATCCCCGTACACTAGCACTATCCTACACACTAGGGACAATTTCCAATTTTACCGAAATCAATTAACCTACAAACCTGTACATCTTTGGAGTGTGGGAGGAAAGCGGAACACCCGGAGAAATCCCGGGAAGAACATGCAAACTCCGTACAGACAGCACCCGTAGTCAGGATCAAACCCGGGTCTATGGCGCCGTAAGGCAGCAACTCTACCGCTGCAACACTGGGCCGACCATATTGAGGTGTACAAGATCATGAGGAACATGGATAAAGTGAATGTTCACAGTCTTTTTCCCAGGGTAGAGGATTGTAAAACTAGAGGGCGTCGGCTTAAGGTTGAGAGAGGAGAGATTTAAGAGGGCCCATAGGGGCAACTTTTTCACACAGAGGGTAGTTCGTATTTGGATTGAGCTGCCAGATGAAACTACAGAAGTAGTTTGAAGTCAATTATGACTTGAAAATTATATTTAGATAGATATATGGATGAGAAGGGTTTAGAGGGATATGGGCTAAAAATGTTCATAAGTTCATAAGTGATAGGAGCAGAATTAGGCCACTTGGCCAATCATTTCTACTCTGCCATTCAATCATGGCTGATCTATCTCTCCCTCCTAACCCCATTCACCTCCCGTCTCTCCATAACTACTGACATTCAGGGCATATAGGCAAATGGGACTAGCCCAACATGCCAAGTTGGTCCATATATTTGTCTAAATGTCTTTTGAAAGTTGTAATTGTATCCACTTTCCAAATCAGATACGGACGACCCTCTGTGTTGCCCCTGGTCCTTCTTAAGTCTTTCCCTTCTCACAAGCCTCTGCCCTCTAGTTTTAGAATCCTCTAACCTGGGATAACCTGGGCATCCACATTATCCATGGCCCTCACAATCTTGCACATCTCAGTAAGGTCATGACCCACAAGGTCAGCAGAAGATCCCTATATTTTCTCTGGCTTCACTGACTGATGAGCAAGTAGCCCCGAATGTGGTTAGCAAGTGTGTGTACTAAATACTTAAACAGTTCGACCAGCCTTTGCTACACACTGCATGCTGAGTGGCATAAACAGATATTGCAATCATGAAGGCAGTTCCATTGCAATCTCGTATCGAAGCTCTGGGTGAAGGGGAAGCCATATGAAAACACCAGAGGCACTGAACATGATGGGCTGTCCTGATGCACATTACTGTGGAGCCGCGGTTTAGAAAAAAACCCTCTCGTTCCTTCAATCATTAATAACATGCGTTAGATTTGCAACGAGCTGATCTCCTTCAGAAATATTAACACCCCAGAGGGTGGCGGATAGTGAAGGAGTCTATTCCGCATCTTGCTCTGTCAATGAAGCATCTACACTGAACTTAGATGAGGACAAACTGTTTCACACAGAGAGTTGTGAATTTGTGGAATTCTCTGCCTCAGAAGGCAGTGGGGGCTGATTCACTGGCTTTCAAAAGTGAGTTAGATAGAGGTCTTAGGACTAGCTGAATCAAGGGGTATGGGGAGAAGGTAGGAATGGGGTACTGATTGTGGATGATCAGCCATTCAATGGCGGTGCTGGCTCGAAGGGCCAAATGGCCTACTCCTGCACCTATTGTCTATGTATCTATGTATCTAATGATGACGGTAACTTCAAAACCAACAATGAGCCGGAAAGTTTCATGGGGAAACTATTTCACCACTTGGTTGATGGTTCTGTTACAAATGAGGGCATTCGTGTTATTCAAAACCCTCATGATCTTGCGCATCTCAATAAGGTCATACCTCACAAGGTGATCAGAAGAGGGATTGACGAAGAACCATCCAGCTGCTTCTGATGGATCTACTGTTGCCAAAGACAGCAAACAATGATGTCAACCGTCCATTTCCCTTCACCGATGCTGCCTGACCTGCTGAGTTCCTCCAGCACCTTGTGTTTTGCTCAGCATTCCTGCGGTCTCCATGAGGGCAAACAATGTGTCAACTCCAGATACTTTAATAAAGCTCTAGTCTATGTGTTGTAATCATGGTCATGGGGTCATTGAGACGTACAGCACGGGAGCAGGCCCTTTGGCCCAACTTGTTCATGCTGACCAAAGTGACATATTGGGATAGTCCCATTTGTCTGTAGTTGCCCCATATCCCTGTAAACCCTTCATATCCATATATCTGTCCAAAGATATTTTAAATTTCATGATTGTATCAGCTTGTATAGCTTCCTCCAGAAGCTCATTCCAGATACAGTCTAGTCTCTGAGTGAAAATGTTGCCCCTGAGGTCCCTCTTAAAACACCCCTCCGAAGCCTGTGCCGCGGGAGAAAGACTGTGAGCGTTCACTTTATACAAGCCCCTCGTGATCTTGTACACCTCATTGAGGTCATCCCTCTGCCTTGTACACTCTAAAGAAAAGAATTCCCAGCCAATCCAACCTCTCCCTATAACTCAAGCCCGCAAGCCCAAGACTCATCCTGGTGAATCTCCTGTACTCTTTCCAACATAATCCTCTAGCCGGGAGAACAGAACTGCACAAATGTCATTTATTTTCGCATTTAACAGCATCGGAGACCCGGGTTCGATCCCGACGTCAGGTGCTGTCGGTGTGGAGTTTGCACATTCTCCCTGTGACCGCATGGGTTCCCTCCGGGTGCTCCAGTTTCCTCCCACATCCCAAAGACGTGCGTGTTTCTAGGTTAACTGGCCCTCTGTAAATTGCCTCTAGTGTGTAGGGTGTAGATGAGAAAGTGAATTAACATAGAACTAGTGTGAACGGTCAGCATGGACTCAGTGGGCCGAGTGGCCGGATACCATGCTGTGTCTCTAAACGAAACTAAACATGGATAGGTGACGGTTTGGGTCGGGACTCTTCATGAGTATCATATTTGGAAGACTTAAGTTTGTTATCAAAGGAGCACTTACTATTGACTTATTTTCCATTTGATTTGTTGCCGTGTCATTTCAACCATTTGATATTCTCTTAATTCCTTCCCATGACGACTTCAACCTCCAGATATGATTCTGGGTCCCTTCCAATCTCCCCTCCACAGACCTAACTCAGATTGGTATCTCAACTAGACTTGGGGGTAAAGCAAATCTCCAGAGGCAGATCATTCCAAATGTTTCAACTCTCCTGACTCCAGTCTTCAAATGAGATTTATTGTTCTTATTACATTTATAACATTGTCTATAATGTTCTGCATGTTTCAAATTTCAGATGGAAATTAAAGAACCCATTACAAATAGGTGTACACGCCACTTTATATTTGATCGTTATTTATGAATAATAATTTTTTAAAATATCATCCACGCATTTTATGAAGTTTGGAAGTTATTTTGTTAAGAGTTCTGATTAAAAGAGCACCTTCTCCATTAAAAAAGCACTTGGCAAACTTTTTTCCTGTGTTGCCAAACACTACGACTCAAAGATACAAATCATGTCAGACATATAATTGCACTACAAAAGTGTAATTTGGATTTAAAGATGAATGTCTGTTTCATTGAACCGCCTCCCATCCCACAAAGACAGTGTGTCTTTAAAGTGCAATGTTTCAAGTGGATCTTAACCATTTAACTGCCGGGTTGACACAAACATTACGGTTTTGATGCTACAGCTCTCATTAAGTGCACATTTTGATCAGAGCTGCTTCAAACATGTGCGTTGTGAAACAGACTGAGGCGTCACATGTAGACACAAAGAACTGCAGGTGCAGTAACCTTGGGTCGAACACAAAGTGCTGGAATAACTCAGTGGGTCAGGCAGTATATCTGGAGGGGTGGCGCAGTGGTAGAGTTCGACATAAAAAGCTGGAGTAACTCAGCGGGACAGGCAGAATCTTTGGGTGACGTTTCGGGTCGAGACTCTTCTTCAGCGGTAGAGTTGCTGCCTTACAGCGCCAGAGACCCAGTTACAATCCTGACTGGGGATGGTGTCTGTACGGAGTTTATACGTTCTCCCTGTGGCCGTGTGGGTTTTCTCCGGGTGCTCCAGTTTTCTCCGGGTGCTCCAGTTTTCTCCCACACTCAAAAGATGTACAAGTTTGCAGTAAAAATATGGGATAGGGTGTTACTTAAACTTGGTGCCACAAACTATTCTAGGTCAGTGAAATGGAGATTTCCTATTCTCCTCTCCCCAAGATACCACAACCCATATCACATGCTGCAGCATCTTTTATGAATATTTACTTTGTGTTCCACAATTTGTTGATCTGGGGCGGTATGTCTTGCCTTGTGGTATCACGAGACAATGCATGTAAGGGAGAACAGAGATCCAGAGTTGAAGAAGGTTCTCGACCCGAAACGTCCATTCACCTTCTCCAGGGATGCTGCCTGACCCGCTGAGTTAATCCACAACTTTGTGTCTTTTCCAGAGTTGAAGTAGACTTTTGATTACATAGCTTTGTAATTATTATTTGTTGGTCTGAATGTGTTAAAATCACTTCAGACTTTAGATTTTACTTTAAACTTTAGAGATACAGCGTGGAAATAGCATAGGCCTTTCAGTCCTCCGAGTCCACGCCGACCAGCGATCCCCATTCACTCGCACTATCCTACACACCAGGGACAATTTACAAATTTTACCGAAGCCAATTAACCTACAAACCTGTATGTCTTTGGAGTGTGGGAGGAAACCGGAGCACCCGGAGAAAACCCACACAGTTCACAGGGAGAACGTACAAACTCCGTACGGACAGCACCCGTAGGATTGAACCCAGGTTAAGGCAGCAACTCTACTGCTGTGCCACCGTGCCGCCCTATGTTTTCACACTTCTTGAGCTTTATAACAACTTTTCTCTCCTTACACCTCTGATGGGGAAGAAGGGTGTCATGTTCCTGCATATAGAGTCATAGTGTCGTAGAGTCATAGAGTGATACAGTGTGGAAACAGGCCCTTTGGCCCAACTTGCCCACACCGGCCAACATGTGCCTGTTGCACTAGTCCTACCTGCCAGCATTTGGTCCATATCCCTCCAAACCTGTCTATCCATGTACCTGTCTGTTTCTTAAATGTTGGGATAGTCCCAGCCTCAACTACCTCCTCTGGCAGCTTGTTCCATGCACCTACCACCCTTTGATTGAAAAATTGCCCCTCAGATATAGATTGCTCATTCATAGTTAGTCTTCAGACATTACACAAAGAGTTTCCATCAGACATTACACAAACATGTTTGAATAAATTTAACCTAATTTGCCTTTTAGAAAATGGGGGATGTGTGTTGCTACCAATGTACGCTCGCACCCTGCTCGTATCAAGTAAACAAACAGAAAAATACAAGGCATACATTTAACATATTCCCAACTTGAATCTGACTATATGTTTCTGGATCATTAGGTTAAAATGATCCCTTAAGGCATTACAATGAGACTAGTCAGGTGATATGGTAGTATTGAGACCTGCAAGACTGCAGATGATGGAATCTAGAACAAAAGCCAAACAGATAGAAACATAAAAAATAGGTGCAGGTGTAGGCCATTCGGCCCTTCGAACCAGCACCGCTATTCAATATGATCATGGCTGATCATCCAAAATCAGTACCCTGTTCTGGCTTTTTCCCCATATCCCTTGATTCCTTTAACCCTAAGAGCTAAATCTAACTCTCTCTTGATGCTGCCTGTCCGGCTGAGTTACTCCAGCATTTTGTGTCTGCTGGAAGAACTCAATGGGTCCATTTCCATCAGTAGGGCCCCAACCTGAAACATCATCTGAGAGCGTAATACACAGGAGCAGAATTAGGCTATTCGGCCCATCATGTCTGCTGCTATTCAGTATTGGCAGATCCATCTGTCCCTCTCAACCCCATTTTTCTGCCTTCTTCCCGAAACCTGTCAACTAAAAATACCCAATGACTTGGCCTCTGTGGCAATGAATTTCCTAGATTCACTGCCCTCTGGCTGAAGAAGTTCCTCCTCATCTTCTTTCTAAAGGTACATCTTTAATTCTGAGGTTTTGCCCCCTTGTCCCAGACCCACTACTGGAAACATCCTCTCCACATCAGGCCTTTTATGATACGGTGGGTTTCAATGAGATCCCCCCATCATCCTTCCAGCGAGTACAAGTCCAGAGACATCACACGTTCATCATACATTAACCCATTCATTCTCGTAAGCCTCCTCTGGACCCTCTCCAATGCCAGCATGCCCTTCCTCAGATATGGGGCCCAAAACTGTTCATAGTATTCCAAATGTGGCCTGACCAGTGCCTAATAAAGTCTCATGATTACATCCTTAAAGATGCTGCCTGTCCCGCTGAGCTCCTCCAACACTTTGTTTTGTTTTTACCGTGGTTAGTTATGCTGGCAGCCAGGAACTATCACCATGTCGAAGTGGTTTTGAATCGATTGTTTCGAAGAACAACGGGTTAACGTCCAGTACCACCATGTGTGTGACTTCTACAGAAAATAGATAGTATCGGAAATGTTCCAAGAGAGCTCGCGGCTGTAACAGCTGGGTATTAACTTGCTGAACCTTGAGGAAACCTTCACCGTGCCAATTCCAAAGGGCAGCACAGTGGCACAGCTGGTAGAGCTGCTGCCTCACAGCGCCCCAGACCCGAGTTCGATCCTGACCTTGGCACGGAGTTTGCATGTTCTTCCTGTGACACGTGGGTTTTCTCCAGGTGCTCCAGTTTCCTCCCACATCCCAAAGACGTGTAGGTTTGTAGGTAAATTGGCCCTCTGTAAATTGTCCCTAGTGTGTCGAGAGTGGATGAGAAAGTGGGATAATGTAGAAACTAGTGTGAACGGGTGATTGATGGTCAGTTGAAGGGCCTGTTCCATGCTATATGTCTGAACTAAACTATTATTTAAGGCACCTGCATAATCTTTGCATTCTCTCCTGCGAAACAACACCGGAAAGTTAAACTAATGACACAACTGGAATCCTGTAAAGCTAATCTCTTCTTGTTAGCTTCATTACTTAAAATGCAAGGATTATAGTGCAAAATAGCTAGATTTCATGCACAATATATTTTGCCTGACTGCAAGTCCATATAAATCCCTGACCTAAACTGCTGAGAAATCCAAATTAATATAGTTTCTATTTGTGTGGCAAAGAATGAGTGCAATTTCTTTGCTGAAGTTCCTTAGAATGGGTCTTGCTTAGATGGGGCATCGTGGTCAGCATGGGCGAGTTGGGCCGAAGGGTCTGCTTCTGTGTTGTATGACTCCACGTGCCATTATCACATATCTAAACCCAGGAAACCTGTCATAGAGCGTGGGAACAGGCCCTTCGGCCCAACCTGCCCACACTGACCAACATGCCCCATTTACACTCGTCCCATCTGCCTGCATTCTCCCCACCCCTCAAAACCTGAGGAATGTTGAACAAATGTTAAGATTATTAAGCAAAACTGAAGCACACACGATTGAGGTTCACATGTTAGTTCGACTTGCCTGCATTTGGCCCATATCCTGCCAAACCTTTCCTATCCATGTACCTGTCCAAATGTCTTCAAAACTTGCAGTACAAGGTTAAAATGTCAGCCATGTTAAACAAGCAATGTGTTCACAAAATTACTGGGAGGTTGGAAATTCTTGACACAAATCCAAATGTTATTAATTTTCCAAATGTATAAATGTTTTATACATATCTTGACAAGTCGGCTTCAATACAAAGTATTATTTTCTGGGTTTGACTCTGTATTGGGCTAACGTATGTTAATTAATTAGTAGCTGATGTTTCTGCATAAAGTCGATTTCTCCCCGAAAGGTTTTTTCCCCTTCACTTTCCCCTCATTTAAAAGGGTTAGTTCCTTGGTGAAGATTCCAGTGCCTTTGTCTCCTACTTCTATGGTTTTATGTGAAGTACAGGCAGCTGGTTTAGATTTACTTGGAGTTTATTTCAGTCATCTTTAGAGATACAACATGGAAACAGGCCCTTCGGCCCACTGAGTCTGCGTTGACCAGCGATCACTCTGTACACTAACGCTATCCTACACACTTGGGACAAGTTCCAATTTCTAGTGAAGCCAATTAACCTACAAACCTGTATGTCTTTGGAGTGTGAGAGTAAACCGGAGCATCCGGAGAAATACCCACAGGGAGAACGTACAAACTCCATTTGGACGGTAGACAGAAAAGCTGGAGAAACTCAGCAGGTGAGGCAGCATCTATGGATCTCGACCGCAACGTCGCCTATTCCTTCGCTCCACGGATGCTGCCTCACCCGCTGAGTTTCTCCAGCTTTTTTGTCTACCTTCGATTTTTCAAGCATCTGCAGTTCTTTCTTAAAAAAACTCCATATGGACAGCACCAGTAGTGTGGATTGAATCCAGGTCTCTGGGACTGTTTGGCCGCAGCTCCACTGCTGCACCACTGTGCTGCCCAAATGAGACTTTGTGTATAAGACCATGAGGGGAATAGATGGGGTGAATGCAAGTGTTTTTCAGCAAGAGTAGGGGAATCAACAACAAGAAGAATTAGGTTAAGGTGAGAGGGGCAAGAATGTAGGAATCTGAGGGGCAACGTTTTCAATCAAGAGGGTGATGGGTAAATGGAACAGGCTGTCACAGGAGGTAGTTGAGGCAGGTAACCATATAACCATATAACAATTACAGCACGGAAACAGGCCATCTTGGCCCTTCTAGTCCGTGCCGAACACTTACTCTCACCTAGTCCCATCTACCTGCACTCAGACCATAACCCTCCATTCCTTTCCCGTCCATATACCTATCCAATTTATTTTTAAATGATTAAATCGAACCTGCCTCCACCACTTCCACTGGAAGCTCATTCCACACAGCTACCACTCTCTGAGTAAAGAAGTTCCCCCTCATGTTACCCCTAAACTTCTGTCCCTTAATTCTCAATTCAGGTACTATAAAAGCATTTAAAAACAGGTTAAAAAAGACCCAATGTGCTGGAGTAACTCAGCGGGCCAGACAGCATCACCAGAGAGCATGGATAGGTGACGTTTTGGGTCAGGACCCTTCTTCAGAGATGCTGTCTGACCCGCTGAGTTACTCCAGTTCATTGTGTGCATCTTCGGTTTAAACCAGCATCTGCAGTTCCTTCCTACATAAATAATTATATGTGCAGTCTAGTGTCCTTATCTTTTCTAAATACTGACGAAAGATGATTAAGCCCCATGTGCGTAGAAACAAAATCAGTTGTTTCTTTTTGTAATGGGCTGGTGGGATATTGTAAACTTTTGAATTGGTTCCAGAAGCAGCCTTTTACTTGGTGTTACCAGTTTTAGGCCCAGCACTTTGAAGGATTGTGTAGTTTGCCACAGAGACCTTGGGAAAATGTAAATACTGACAAGGGATAAGCTATTGTTTTCATTCCAGGCTTTTGCTGTTTTAAAGTTATTTGAAAGGCATTCTGCTTGTCGTTATGTGGTGTGCTGCTCATATTTGGATATCGTTCAGCTCACAAAGTTGAAGTTTAACTCGTTCAAGATAATAGAAGCAGTTGGGCTTTGAGCAGTCCAAGTAGTAGATTTACTCTTTATCACGGTTCAGGTTTTGGATTAGGTTCGTGTTTATCATTGTCACGTGCACCAAGGTCTTTAATTTATGAAACATAGCCATGCACGTACTGTACAATCATAAGGCCATAGTCATAAGTGATAGGAGCTGAATTAGACCATTCAGCCCATCGAGTCTATTCAATCAGGTCTGATCCAGCTCTCTCTCCAAACCCCATTCTGCTGCCTTCTCCCCAGCGCCTTCTTTCCAGCGGTGTGGGGAGAGAGGGATGAGAAATGAGGAAGCAAGGAACTATAGATGCCAGTTTACAACAAAAGATACAAAATTTCCGGAATCTCTGGTGAACTTGGATAGGTCATGTTTTTTGGGTCTTCAGACTGCTAAATCCAAATCACTCCTCATTTCCTGATGATAATAAGTATATTTACTTAACGATTGTGTTGTAATCCCATATAAGACATAATTTGACTGGTCCTTGCCATGTAGAAGGTAGAACATAGGGCAGAGACAGGCCCTTCAGCCCGCATTATCTATGTTGAACATAATGCCAAGTTAAAGGTGTCAGGGGTTATGGGGAGAAGGCAGGAGAATGGGGTTGAGAGGGAAAGATAGATCGGCCATGATTGAATGACAGAGTAGATTTGATGGGCCGAATGGCCTAATTCCGCTCCTAGAATTTGTGAACTTATGAAGTTAAACTAATCTCCTCTGCCAACGTTCCCCCCCCCCACTACAGTCAGTCTGAAGAAGGGTCCCGACCCGAAACGCCCCCTATCCATGTTCCCCAGAGATGCTGCCTGACCCGCTGAGTTACTCCAGCACTCTGTGATTAGACTTTAGCGATATAGCTCAGAAACAGGCCCTTCTTTGATGGGAGAGGAGGAGCAGACCGGGATGCGGCCTGTCTGTTCGGGAAGGAGCGGTGTATATCCGGAGCCAGCACCAGTTATCTGAATGGCTGGGCGATCGAGGAACCAGGACTCCTCCTGAGGGAACATCCATGTTGATGTTTATATCAATAGCTTCTTATATGGGAAGGAATAGAGCCAGTTGTTGTAACCAAGTGCCGGGTCAGCGTGGCAGTAAGCAGCTGCCTTTGGAGGCATTTTACCCAGCGCATAAATCCCAATTATTAGAAAAATAAGCCTTAATGTCGAACAATTCAAGAGTTTAAACCATTTAAAGTTAAATTATGTCTCTCAGGCAGTTCCTTGTATTTATAAGGTTCTGTCATTTGTATTTATAAAACTATGAATTTAAATTTAGTACTATAGCTTTGTTTGAATTAGGTACAGATGTAGCCCTGAATTATGGACTGTAATTCATTTTGACTGGAACCAATAAATCACTTGGGTGATGCCTTTAATGCGAAGGACTTATACTTTATGTTTAGTTTTAATAGTTGTGATTCATTCAGCCACACAACTGTATTGTAAATGTAACAGTGTTACCCTATTTATCTTCAGCACAACATAATATTTAAAGATTAGCTATAAAAGTTGAAATACATGGATATTTACAAAGTCAAAATGTTAAATTGATTTGTAACCAGATTTGTCCTTCAAATTGAAAACAATAGACAATAGACAATAGACAATAGACAATAGACAATAAGTGCAGGAGTAGGCCATTCGGCCCTTCGAGCCAGCACCGCCATTCAATGTGATCATGGCTGATCATCCCCAATCAGTACCCCGTTCCTGCCTTCTCCCCATATCCCCTGACTCTGCTATTTTTAAGAGCCCTATCTAGCTCTCTCTTGAAAGCATCCAGAGAACCTGCCTCCACTGCCGTCTGAGGCAGAGAATTCCACAGACTCACCACCCTCTGTGAGAAAAAGTGTTTCCTCGTCTCCGTTCTAAATGGCTTACTCCTTATTCTTGAACTGTGGCCCCTGGTTCTGGACTGCCCCAACATCGGGAACATGTTTCCTGCCTCTAGTGTGTCCAAACCCTTAACAATCTTATATGTTACAATGAGATTCCCTCTCATCCTTCTAAACTCCAGAGTGTACGTCCAGCTGCTCCATTCTCTCAGCATATGACAGTCCCGCCATCCCGGGAATTAACCTTGTAAACCTACGCTGCACTCCCTCAATAGCAAGAATGTCCTTCCTCAAATTAGGGGACCAAAACTGCACACAATACTCCAGGTGTGGTCTCACTAGGGCTCTGTGCAACTGCAGAAGGACCACTTTGCTCCTATATTCGATTCCTCTTGTTATAAAGGCCAACATGCCATTCGCTTTCTTCACTGCCTGCTGTACCTGCATGCTTACTTTCATAGACTGATGTACAAGGGCCCCCAGATCCCATTGTACTTCCCCTTTTCCCAACTTGACGCCATTTAGATAGTAATCTGCTTCCTGTTTTTGCTACCAAAGTGGATAACCTCACATTTATCCGCATTAAACTTCATCTGCCATGCATCTGCCCACCCCCCCAACCTGTCCAAGTCGCCCTGCATTCTCATAGCATCCTCCTCAGTTAACAATATTAACTGAAAAGCTCCACTATTTAAATTTTGGCGCTGTGTTTTCTTGAACTTTTTTTCCAATTTCTTTGCCTTTCCCACCACTGGCCCATCCCAACTCAGACCCCTGAAGATGTTCACACTGCTGGTGTAACTCAGCTGGTCAGGCAGCATCTCTGGCGAAAAGGAATAGGTGACATTTCGGGTCGAGACCCTTCTTGAGACTGAGTCAGGGGAGAGGGAAACTAGAGGTACGAAAAGGTACAGAATAAATCAGAGCTGGCACCGATGGCCAAGGAGCTCACGATGGTCCATTCACCCCAAGAACAGTATAGACTGCCTGCATTAGGATACCCATCCCCACAGGTGCCCGCTGGAAATTCGTGGTACAGCGGGTTGAGCCGCTGCCTCACAGCGCCAGAGACCCAACTTCGATCCTGACCTCGGGTGCTGTCTGTGTGGGGTTTGCACGTTCTCACTGTGACAGCGTGGGTTCTCTCCTGGTGCTCCACTTTCCTCCCACATGGCAAAGACGTGCAGGTTTGTAGGAGAATTGGTCTCTGTAAAATTGCCCTCAGTGTGTAGAGTCAAACCTTTCCTGCCGTGTACCTGTCCAAATGTCTTTTACATGATGTTATGGTACCTGCCTTATCTACCTCCTCTGGTAACATTCCATATACCCACCACCCTCTGTGCACAAAAGCTTGCCCCTCAGTTTCATATTAAATCCCCTCTCAACTTAAAACTATGTCCTCTGGTTCTTGATTGCTTTACCATGGGTTTGTACGTGAGTTTGTTCGCTCTCCCAGTGACCAGGTGGGTTTTCTCTCAGTGCTCAGGTTTCTTCCCATAATCCAAAGATGTATTGGCTTGTAGGTAAATTGGTTTTGATAAAATTGTAAAGTGTCCCCAGTGTGTATAATCGTGCTAGTGTACGGGGTGATTGCTGGTCAGCACAGACTCGTTGGGCCAAAAGGCCTGTTTCCATGCTATATCTCTAAAGTCGAAAAGTCTAAAGGTACTATAACAACTTTTAAAAGATATTTGGGCAGGTATATGTACATGGAAAGTGTGTATGCTAAAGGACGAGTTGGGGAAAGGGCCTCATACTATCTTTAATCAGACTTTACTGAACTTTATCTTACACTAAACGTTATTCCCTGTATCCTGTATCTGTACACTGTGGACAGCTCGATTGTAATCATGGATCTTTCTGCTGACTGATTAGCATGCAACAAAAGGCTTTTCACTGTACCTTGGTACACGTGACAATGAACTAAACTACACTAATGACATTTATTCTTAACCACATCGTTCTGCGTAGATGAATTCACCCTATAATTAGAAGAGTTTCACTTCTGCTAAGAGATGCAAAAGACTAACTGGCATGTGGGAAGTGTATCTAGCATGGGCTTTAGGTTCATTCCGGCCCTGCCATGTCACTGTGGATAACACTGTGCTCTGAATGTGCGGCAAGAATTAATTTTCATAACATCTCTCATGTAGTCAAATGTTCCAGGGTACTTCCACAAGAGTGTTGTCCCTGACATTGGACCCTGAGGCACACATGGACTATTTGCTTAGTCAACGCGGTAGGTTGTGAACTGTATCGTAAAGGAGGGAAGAGGGAGAAAGGTTTTGAGAGATCTTCAGAAGGATGGGCTCAGGACATAGCTCTGGCCACTGAGGTCTGAGACCAGGGGATATTGATCTCACCATTGGTATGTTAATGTGTTGGAAGGAACTGCAGATGCTGGTTTAAACCAAAGATAGATGCAAAAGCTGGAGTAATTCAGCAGGACAGGCAGCATCTGTGGAGAGAAGGAATAGGTGACGTTTCGGGTTGTCTGAAGAGTCTCTACCCAAAGGGTCTCAACCCCAACCTATTCCTTTTCTTCAGAGGTGCTGTCTGACCCACTGAGTTACTCCAGCTTTTTGTGTTATCATTGCTTTGGTAAACTTTGGAAGGACATTGTGTATGATCACAAATACATTCAACAGTTAGAACCTTTTTCCCAGGATGGAAATGTCATAGACTAGAGGGTATAGCTTTAGGGTAAAATGGGAGAAGTATAAAGGAGATGTACGGGACATGTTTCAGAGGCTTTTTAAATGGATATGCAGGGAAAGGAGGGATATGGATATGGAAGAGAGGAGATATTGCATTGGAAGATAGGAGCGCCTGGTCTGGGACCAATACACAAAGGGTGGGCCATCTTGCAATTGTCACGGCAATAAATCATAAAATGGTGAAATTGTTCAGCAGGTTAGGCAGCATCTGTGGAGAAAGGGTGCGAGGGAATGTGGGAGAGACGGAAAGGGGGAGAGAGAGAGAGGGACCTAACAGTTCAATTTGTCTGAAGAAGGGTCTCTACTCGAAACGTCACCCATTCCTTCTCTCCAGAGATGCTGCCTGTCCCGCTGAATTATTCCAGCTTTTTATGCCTATCTTCGGTTTAAACCAGCATCTGCAGTTCCTTCCTACTCAGTTCAAATTGTCAACCTTTCAACAGCATGGGAAAATAGTCCTCAATGGATTCATTCAAGTTGTCCTCTTACTCATCAGTAGATTCACCACAGTCTTGGTTGCACAAGCTAAAGGTGTTTAGGATTTTGGACTTGGAATTCAGCTGTGATAATCGGTTTCAGGAGATAGTCATAGAGTTGTTACGCACGGAAATAGGTCCTTCGCCCCAACTCGTCCATGCTGACCAAGATGCATGATCGAAGTTGGTTCCATTCGCCCATGTTTGGCCCATATCCCTCTAAACCTTTCCTATCTGTGTACCTGTCCAAATGCCTTTTCAATATTGTTATTGTACCTGCCTCAACTACCCCCTCTGGGAGCTATTCCCATATACCCACCACCTTCTGTGTGGAAACATTTCCGTTCAGGTTCCTATTAAATCTTTCCCGTCTTGCCTTAAACCTATGCTCCCCCGCCCCCTCTCTTTGCTGTGCCCCACTTGGACACACCCATTTCTCCGCTTCCTTTACCCCAACCACCCATATTCCTTCCTCTGGCTTCACAATTCGTGCCTCTTCTATCCCTATCTCACACCTTTTGTCTTTTCAATTCTGGCCTTTGTACAACAATCTATCTATCAAGCCCCTTCTCGCCCGCATGTATCCACCTATCACTCACCAGTCCTCCTCCTGCCCCTCTCCTCTTCCAACATTCGCTCCCACTGCCACAATCAGTCTGAAGAAGAGTCCCGACACAAAAGGGCGCTTATCCATGTTCTCAGATGCTGCCTGA
Organism: Malacoraja senta; assembly: GCA_038087875.1. Taxonomy (NCBI): domain Eukaryota; kingdom Metazoa; phylum Chordata; class Chondrichthyes; order Rajiformes; family Rajidae; genus Malacoraja; species Malacoraja senta. The sequence continues at coordinate 44,156,929 of CM075979.1, read as the reverse complement.
TCCGCTGAGTAACTCCAGCACTTTGTGTCTAAATGTTTATCTTCTACAGTCACCTGAAGTCTTAATATATAAAATTATCTTTCAAGATGGTTTTTATGAAATGGCTGTTTAAGGAAAACATACTCAGAGTTATATTTAAAATCACAACATCTCAGAATATCACAGATGCAGTACTTGCTGTATAATACTTCACGTTAGTGAATAATGAGGTGTTGAAGTCACCTGTTTCAATGCACAATTGACAAATTTGTCATTTCCAGAGGATAACAATAGTAGCATTAATCCACAAAGGGCATTGTATTCGTGCCAGCAACTCAATGGGTAAGACGGAAATAACCCTTATTAAAATGTACTTACACAGCAAATTCCCACTGAATGGAACCAGGGCTTGGATTGAAGAACAATAATACTTTCAGACAAACCTATGCAGTTAAAACAAAATCCATGCTAAGCAGACAGTTCCTGTTGTGCAAAGTGCTGGAGGAACTCAGCGGGTCAGGCAGCATCTCTGGAGAACATGGATAGCTGATGTTTCGGGTCGGGACCCTTCATCAGACCCAAAGAGAAGTGGATAGAAATGAGGAACTGCAGATGCAGGTCAACATAAAAGGACACAAAGTGCTGGTGTAACTCAGTGGCTCAGGCAGCATCGTAGGACGTATAGTCTGAAGAAGGGTGGTGGGTGTATGGAACAAGCTGCCAGTAGAAGTAGTTAAGGCAGGTACTATAAAAACATTTAAAAGGCATTAGGACATGTAGATGGATACGAAATGGTTAGAGAAATAAGGACCAAACGCAGGCTAGTGTAGATTGGATCAAAGGGCCTGTTTTCATGCTGTATGACTCAATCACTTTGACTTTATCTAGAGGGCATAGCTTTAAGTTGAAAGGGGCAAAGTTTAAAAGAGATGTCATAAGATCATAAGGGATAGGAGTAGAATTAGACCATTTGACCCATCAAGTCTACGCCATTCAATCATCTCTCCCTTCTAACCCCATTCTCCTGCCTTCTCCCCATAACATCTGACACCTGTACTGATCAAGAATCTATCAATCTCTGCCTTAAAAATATCCTCGGACTTGGCCTCTCCAGTCTTCAGTGGCAAAGAATTCCACAGATTCGCCACCCTCTGACTAAAGAATGTGTGGGACAAGTTTTTAACACAGAGGGTGGTGAGTGTCTGGAACATGCTGCCGTGGATGATGGAGGAGACAGATACGAGAGTGGTGTTCAGGAGGGCTTTGGATAGGACATGGATATGCAGGGAATGGAGGGGTATGGATTATGTGCAGGCAGATGAGTTGGTCTTGGAATCATGCACAGGCATTGTGGGGCGAAGGGTCTCGTCCAGTGCTGTGTTGTTCTATGGTCTATGGTCGATAATAAACACTTTGTGCTCTGTTCAATGTAGGACAGGTGGGCATTAAAAATCTCGCTTGCAGGCGCATTCTTTGAATTGGGGCTGGCAGGAGGGCGAACCAAAAAATGGGCCCAGGTGTAAATACGGAAAATTAATGCAACCCTTCTGGTGTCTGCCAAAGCCACTTGTTACAGAGGAGCAGATGAAAAGAAACCTTACTTCAGTCCAGATTTCAATTATTAAAACAAACAGATGGTCACCTCTTAAACTGTTACGCTGGGGCCTTTACAGCAGTAACTTGACTTACAGAAGGAATTCTCTGGTTTGGGAAAGTTGCTTTCACAATTTCTGTCTTTCTGTCACCATCGAGTTCCTAGCTGAATGAGTGGTTGGCATGTATGACACTGATTCATCTTCATGCTTCTCTAATCCATCGTCAAAACATCGTGGTGCAGGAACTCAGCGGGTCAGGCAGCATCTGTGGAGGGAATGGACGGACGACGTTTCCCGACCTGGAATGTGGATGATCAGCCATGATCACAGTGAATGGCGGTGCTGGCTCGAAGGGCCGAACGGCCTAATCCTGCACCTATAGTCTATTGTCTATTCCCTTCATAGATACTGTGTGTAGGAAGGAACTGCAGATGCTGGTTTAAACCGAAGATAGACACAAAAAGCTGGCGTAACTCAGCAGGACAAGCAGCATCTGTGGAGAGAAGGAATGGGTGACGTTTTGGGGCAGGGTCCAGTCTGAAGAAGGGTCGCGATCCGAAACGTCACCCATTCCTTCTCTCCACAGATGCTGCCTGTCCCGCTGAGTTGCTCCAGCATTTTGTGTCTCTCTTCCCTTCATAGATCCTGCCTGACCCGCTGAGTTTAAAAATGAACCATTTATAGAAAATCTGGGCTTTAATGGAAATCCTTGGCACCTATTCCTTTTCTCCAGAGATGCTTCCTGACCCTCGGACTCTCTTTACTGGCTTTATCTTGCACTAAACGTTTTTCCCTAATCCTCCATCTGATAACACTCTCAATGGTTGGATTGTAATCATCTATTGTCTTTCCGCTGACTGGATAGCATGCAAAGAAAGCATTTCACTGTAACTCAGTACACGTGACGATAAATGACACTGAACTGAACTGAGTTAGTCCAGCATTGTGTCCATCTTGCCTGTCTTTGACCTCCATCATGGTCTAGGTGCAAGGCACAGCACACATAGAGTCATAGACCCTATGGGGCCCTTCAATGCTGTCTATGCAGACCTGAAACGGCATCTGTCCATTCCCCCCCACACATACTGCCTGACACACTGAGTTCTTCCAGCACTTAGTGTTTTGTTCCAGATTCCAGCATCTGCAGTTCCTTGTGTCGCTGTATCCCATGGTCTTGTTCACAATTTACAATTTCATCCAAAGCAAGAACAGGTGTAAGAAGTTGTTTTTTCTACATTGGCAGAAACATCAGGCTTTGAAATTCCTTTAAACTCAGAGGTGTTGCAAGGAGGAGAAAGTGACAACAAACTGGTTACAGATTGCAGACTGACAGAGTGTATTGAATTGTCCAGCATGAAAGGCTGAATAGAAAATGTACACTGGCGACAAATATGGTGTGTTCCAAATAGAATGATTCGATAATGAACCTACTCACTACACCATCAGAACATGGAGATTGTTATATTGACAGCTAGTATTATCATTGGGGTGACTCAGCAAGTCAGGCAGCATCTCAGGAGAACATGGATAGGTGACGTTTCAAGTCGGGGCCTTCTATAAGACCCTCATAGAGTTATAGAGAGTCATGGAGTGATACAGTGTGGAAGCAGGCCCTTCGGCCCAACTTGCCGACACCGACCAACAATGTCCCAGCTACACTAATCCCACCTCCCACTTTTGGTCCATATCCTTCCAAACCTGTCCTATCCATGTACCTATTTAACTGTTTCTTAAAGGTTGGGATCGTCCCAGACTTAACTACCTCCTTTTGGCAGCTTGTTCCATATACCCACCACCCTTTGTGTGAAAAAGGTACCCCTCAGGTTCCTATTAAATATTTTCCCCATCTCCTTAAACCTACTATGTCCTCTGGTCCTTAATTCACCTACTCTGCGAAAGAGACTCTGGGCATTTACCCAATCTATTAATCAGATGATTTTATACACCTTTATAAGATCACCCCTCAGCCTCCTGTGCTCCAAGGAATAGAGTCCCAGCCTACTCAACCTCTCCCGATTGCTCACACCCTCTAACCCTGGCAACATCCTCGTCCTGACCCGAAACATCACCTATTCATGTTCTCCTGAGATGCTGCCTGGCCTGCTGAACTACTCTAGCACGTTGTGTCTTATTTTGTAAACCAGTATCAGTGTAAATAGCTCGTTCTAAGCTTCCCCCCAGTCTAGTTTCAGTCAAAAATCACTGAGTCAAGCACTTGCACATCTAAACTTTATTTTGACAAAACACAATTACAGTTGCCACTACTGTACCTAACCATCGCGGGTTCGATCCTTGTATCTGCCTGATCAAGCTCTCTTGGCCTCGCTCAAACAGAGACACTCCAGAAGGTCAGGCAATCCTAAGCGCTCTCCCAGAAGATCGACACAGGACCTCGTGGTAGCGGACTTTTCTAGGTCCCCGGACCTCGAGGGGCAGAACCACATGGGGGTGGTCTCTTTACAATCCAATTACAGATATCGATTAACCCCGTACATGACAGACATTTCCATAACCCAATAATACAGTGGCTAATACATTGTATTCACACAGTGTTTCTCAGAGGAAACGAACATCGCAACATGTGCCCTGATATGCAAGAAAACCAGACAAGGCTCAATACTTAATCCAATCAACATCCAGCAAAGTAAAGCTTTGCAACATTATTTACAATGTGTTTGCATTCATCCAATCCATTCTATGCATTTTGCACTTAATTGTCAGGGTCTGCAGATGTTCCCATTCTCTTCCTGCAGTTCTGATCTAGGCTCTAGGCAAACCAGCACCATTCTGCAGCTTGTCCCATTTCTACAGAAAGCACTTTTAAATTGACCAAATGGCCTAGCAGCCCAGAAGCCTTTACTCCATTTTAGTGTCCTAGCCCCTCCAATTTGGCCAGGATTAACATTCTTTCATTTTATCATATATGATAAACCATCATTTATGATAACCAAGTAGTCAGATAATTAGATGACCAGATATACATATGTGTGTCTATTACATTCTCCATCTATTAACAACAACAAGACAATGATGTTTCTTCCCAGAATCTTGTCAAGCTTCCCGAGTTTTCGTGGGCGTAGCTTCACAATTTCTGTCTGATGAGTCTTCACCTCCCGAGTTTTCATGTCCGCAAAATCCCTTCTTCTGTGTTGTTGCCCATTCTTCCATCCCTTTCCATAGTCGAACCTATAACCTAGAATTCCTGAAAAACTTGGGACAAAGCAAGTTACCATCATGCACCAATGCTTCCCCATACATTCACTGTATTTTTGCAATACTATCCCTTTTCCATTTCACTTTTCTGCTCTATTATATTCCACACTATCACTGTATTCTTATTACTATTCTGTTCTATAATATACTCTTTACTATCCTAGGACACTAATCAGATCTGTCCATATTCACACAATGTTATAATATGTATATCTGATGATGGTTTCTCATATAAATTTCAGCTGGGTTCAGTCCAGATTTCCCTACAGACATGACTCTTATTTAAAGCAAACCATGATAAATGTTCCAATTTAACCAAATTCAGTCTCAGCCTTCAATTTACTATTTTAATTTTCAGTGTCCATCTTACTCTTCTCATTCCACAGCATTGTGGCCGATAACACAATTCCATTCCAATTCCTGTGGAATTCCCAGTTGTTCAAATTTAAACAATCAATTTCCATATGTTGTCAGTTTTATCATAAATCCAATTAAGAATGCCAATTCTAGGGACAGTTTCTTTCCACCTTGATAATAGAAGCAGCCTTACCATCAAGGGTTAAACAATTTAGATCCATTGGTCAAATACATCGACTGATATCTCCACACCCATTCAAGTTTCTCCTTCTAATTCAATAGACGTCTCCTCCAGTACTTCTTCCTTAGTATGTTGGCTCGGCTCTCAGTCCATAGGGGTTCTCTTATACTAGTTTCCCAACCACTGAGTAATTTCTAGTCTGGTCTCATAAAGGGTAGTCCTGCTGTTCACAGTTCCTCTTTTGACCATTTCCAATTCCAACTCTCATGTTCCCTGAATAATTTCCATGTTACCAGATCTTCCCAAGTTCCATCCTTCCTGATGTTCTCTGAATAATCCTTCCCATCTTTGTCTGCCTGTCTGGGGATGAGACAATAATAATATCAATTAATAATCAAACTCCAAATATCCCCAAGCCAAATCTCACAAGTCAGTTCCAAATCTCAAAATTTTAAAGTCCCTCCAATTCATTACCATACAATTTAGAGAACAAATTCAAAATTTTATAAATTTATTTTTAATAATCATAATTTAGAACCAAAGTAAGTGTTTTACCCCAAACCACAGAGGAATGTCTTTTATTCAAATTCATTTCTTCAAAATGGAGCTTGCTCCAATAGTCGTCATAGGTTGCCGGTGTTGTTTCTCTAGGAAAGATTAGATAGTGTTACTTTCCTTTCCTTTACTGGCGTCAAAAGCTAGATGATGTTAAAGTTGGGCACCAGGGTAGGTCTTCTTCTTCTTCTTCTTCTCTGATGTCAGTTTCAACTGAGGAGCAGCTTTCTCTATTGGTTGGTCTTCCCAGATATGTTTTAAAGGGACAGGACAGTATAATTTCCTCCTTGTTGTTGGTTCCTGTTTCTGGGGAGCTACATTACCTGTGCTGTCTTCTGCCTGTTCTCAAGGGGTCTGTATATTCTTTACCTCACTCCCCAGATAGTATGTTGTTGATTATACTGTCCTGCAGGCACAAACTTAGTAACAAGTTAGTATAATAGCTCCTTTCCCCACTCCCGAACCTCCTGCACAATAAGTTTGTTTCTTCTCTCCCTAGTGCCATTTCAGTTCTCCTTAGTTCCCATTCCTTCTCACACCAGCTACTATGTTTCCCTTTCCCCTCTTCACTGAGGGCTCTCGATAATTATATTATTTGTGTCTCCTCCTAGGATATGGGTGATGTTCTTTCTGGGTTTTATTGTTAATTTTGGGCCATGTGAGGATGCCTTCAGATTTCATAGGTGGTATTAACTGGCACATAATATTATCAATGTCAGGATCAACCCCTCCGTATCTTCCTGCTGTCTCACCCTCAGAAAAGCTACTCGTTCTGGCTCTGTACTTCAGGAAGGATTCCTTCACTTTCCCACTACTGGATTTTCGAATTAACTTTGGTACCCACTTTGGCGGAACCTTCCTTCTAGCCCCTTGATCTCCTATACCATTCCCCACTGGTGAAGCAATCATAGGAGCTAGAAGGTCACTCCCCGATTTTTCCACTTTAGATTTGAATTTAGTGGGAGGAGTCGAAGATGCCGCTAACTCCTCCCGTGTGCCCTGCTCACAAGCTGTGCATGGCGTCTCTGAACTGAGAACATGAGAGTGCTGTGAGGAATGCTGTGACTCCATTCCGAAAAATTCTACCCACCCTGGCATATTGTGAGCCTCTCTCCCTTCGAGGTCTACAGATACCGCTGCACTCTTACCAAATTTAATAAGTTTACTTTTAGTCAGCACCTCCCCTTTAAGAGCCATCTCAGTAGTTTCCCTTTTAGAATATGGTATTCTCTCCTGCTCCTGCTCCTGCTGTTGGCTTCCACTATCTTCCTTTCCCTGTTCCGGATTGTCTCGAGAAGGACCAGTTCTCTCGTGTTCCCCTCTAATCCCTAATTTTCACGTTGCCATTCTTAGAGTAGACAGCAGAACGATCTCTTTATTTTTTTTCCTTCGAGTGAAGAACATTCTCCATATTCCAATTAGCTCATTCCATTCTTCACTGTTTCCATATCGTTTAACAATTGTTTCTACATAGTTTATTCCTAATACAGATTTTAGTCCACCCAGCGGCCAAAGTTCGCTTCTCAAAACATTTAATTCTCCAGATAATCCTCTTAATCTGTCTGCTTCTTGTGGAAGCTTCTCACAAATTATTCTTATCGGGCTTCCGGGTCTATATGATAAGTCCTTCTCTGAGACATTCCCCAATTTTCTGCACAATAGTCACGATACAAAATAAAATTACAGACACTCACACCTATTCAAACTCACTCCTTCCTTTCAGACTCCAAAGTCAATGGAGTCACTCCCACATACTGGCCAATCGTCTCTGAGATTCACACCCATTCACACAATTGTTCCCTTCCAACCGTTACTCAATCACCCACTCAATCGCTCCTATTCAATTATTCAAATCAATCGCTCGTATTCAATCGCTCTCCCAACTTTCTTCATTTAACTCTAAACTTTCAAAGAAAGGATCTCCGGTTTCTCAACCCAAGACTCCAACTCTTAATCACAGTCTCTTCCAAGCAGTAATCTCTCCCACTCAATCAACAGACAAACAAATCCGAACCACGCGAATAAACTATAATCAGAAAAGAAAGTATTCCCCCGATTACAAGTAACCCCAGACACACCCCAATATAAACTACAAGCATCCAATAAATCACACTCTAATAAATCTTCCTCGTGGTGCAATTGGTCAGCAGAATGACTCCTCCCCCGACACAGCGATCGAAAGAGTACAAACCCTGATCGAACCACCACGATTCAGATTCTCACAATACTACAATCTAAACAATTACAAATATTTAATTCAAACAGACTTTTACTTCAATTATCTAAATCCTTAAAAATCCTTTATCACTCACACAAGCAGCAATACAAATAGCGGTCTGTGAACTTAACAAACTCTAAATCTTAACTTTCTAAATCTTAATACACTCTAAATATATTTACATACACAAAATATTTACACAATTCGGATCCGATAACAGGAATGGCGGTGTACAGGAAGGGACAAAGCCGACTGTATTTTTTAAGGAGGCTGAGGTCATTTAACATCTGCCAACCCCTACTGTGCAGTGTCTACCATTCAGTGGTGGCCAGTGCTCTGTTTTTTGCTGTGGCCTGTTGGGGAGATGGCGCCCGCATAGTGGACAAAAACAGACTGGACAAGCTGATCAGGAAGGCCGGCTCAGTGGTCGGGGCTGAGCAACGAACGGTCCAGCAGGTGGCAGAGGCCAGAACTCTGAACAAACTGGGTTCAATAATGACCAACCCCACTCACCCACTCCATGCCCTGAAGGTGATCAAGAGCAGCATCTTCAGTCAGAGACTGATTGCACCAATGTGCAAAACTGAGAGACATAGGAAGTCCTGTTTACCGGCTGCTATAAGGTTATATAATGCGCATAAATAACTGCACTTTTTTTTTCCATTAATTGTATTTTAACTTGCATTTTAACTTGTATTTTAACTTGTTAAGTATGGAAGCTATTTGAGGAAATGTGTGGTGTTATGTCTGTCTTGAAGCTGTCGTGGCACTGTAATTTCCTGTAAAGGATTATTAAAGGTATATCTATCTAAAAAATACAAAAAAGATGATACTACATTTTTACAATTTACAATAATAATTTAACACGCTAGCGCACAGTTTACAAACACTCGATCTCAATACCGCGTCACGCTGTTATCAATCAATGAACCTCTCCCTCCGATACCGAAGATTTTCCCCTTCCTAGAGTACTCTTTGCTGAGGGGTACTACTCTTTAAATGACTACTTTCCCTCCCGAATGTTACTATCCACACACTAAGACTGGACTTCTACAGGGGGACCTCTATCCCTCCTCTCTAAGTTCTACAGAATTAGGGGTACCTTTCGCATCCGGGTACTTTTCACCAAGTAAACCAGTTACATTTTGCTATCAGGTACTAATCAACAATCGATCAGAGGGTTACTATTCACTGTTGATCAGCCGCTATTCGAAATCGATCATGAACATGCACAAACTCCCAAGTTCTATCTACACAGAATTCGAATTCTACCATACGGGCAGAACTTCAATGTGAAATTCTGTATTTGGAGATTTGATTTTGCAAATCTAGACTTGTTCTCGGACGCATAGTTTTGGTGCGTATCTCTCCACATACACGGGCTCTCGAATTCAAACTAAATTGCCCAATGAAATCTCGAATGGACTAGAGTATTCCCAGCCAATCTATACTCTAGCCACCGAGCCCAGTGCCTTTACGAGATTCCTCGTTCGTCACTCCAGGGAGGGACTCAGATATCTTCATGCAGATACCCCTCTCTGCTGGGCACCGGGGGTTCAGTGCCTAGCCTTTTCGCACTGGCAGTCGATGTCGATTTTCAGAACGCACCTTTCCAATCAGCGCTCCCGGCAAAGATAGATCAATACGTAGACCAGACTTGTGTTCCAATACCCCACCAATTGGATACCAAATCTGGCCAGTGGGCTACCCTTCACCCAATGAAGCGCGTCAGGTTCTCGTTAAAGCAGCTGCAGTCTGCCAACTACAACCAGGTTTGGGGCCAATCCACGCCCTGTTTTATGGGACCCTAACCCAAAGGAGTGCTAACCACCCCACCCCTCCCCCATGCTTGCTAGACTCTGTTCTAATGATCTCGATTGGACCTTTTCCAAAGCCCGCAAATAATCGATCCGCTCCGACTAACGAAGTGCAGAAAATCAATGCGAAAACCACACAGAGGGCCCGATTTCTGCACTCGCGATTGAAACAGCTCAACACCCTTGATCGCAAACTTGTGTTTGGGGGTCCGTTGGGATCCCGGACGAGCCCCCAATGTAAATAGGTCATTCTAAGCTTCCCCCAGTCCAGTTTCAGTCAAAAATCACTGAGTCAAGCACTTGCGCATCTAGACTTTATATTGTCAAAACACAATTACTGTTCAACTACTGTACCTAACCACCGCGGGTTCGATCCTCGTATCTGCCTGATCAAGCCCTCTTGGCCTCGCTCAAACAGAGACACTCCAGAAGGTCACGCAGTCCTAAGCGCTCTCCCAGAAGATCGACACAGGACCTCGTAGTGGCGGACTTTTATAGGTCCCCGAACCTCGAGGGGCCGAACCACATGGGGTTGGTTTCTTTACAGTCCAATAACAAATATCGATTAACCCCATTCATGACAGACATTTCCCTAACCCAATAATACAGTGGCTAATACATTGTATTCAAACAGTGTTTCTCAGAGGAAACGGACATCGCAACATGTGCCCTGATATGCAAGACAACCAGACAAGGCTCAATACTTGTCTGGTTGTCTTGTCTGCATAATACCTAACGGAGAATAGTGCCAAGTGACAATACTTAATCCAATCAACATCCAGCAAAGTAAAGCTTTGCAACATTATTTACAATGTGTATGTCTGGTTTGCATTCATCTAATCCATTCTATGCATTTTGCACCTAATTGTCAGGGTCTGCAGATGTTCCCATTCTCTTCCTGCAGCTCTGATCTAGGCTCTAGACAAACTGGCACCATTCTGCAGCTTGTCCTATTTCTATAGAAAGCACTTTTCAATTGACCAAATGGCCTTACTCAATTTTAGTGTCCTAGCCTCTCCAATTTGGCCAGGATTAACATTAGCAGTTCCTTATTTCGACATTATAATTACATTAATACATGGTGTTAAATCATAGGTTGGTGTTGCATTACAGTGCTGGCAACTTTAGGCATTTATTTCTTACATCTTAACTTATTATCCAACTTAACATCTTAACATTCCAACAACTATCAGGCTCTTGAATACTGCCAGAGGAAGTAATTCGGAAAGGTATACAAAAAACATTTAAAAGATGTATAGACAGATACATGATAGGACAGGTTTTGAGGGATATCGTCCAAATGTAGGCAAATGGAACTAGCTTAGATGGGATATCTTGGTCAGCATGGAAGAAGTGGGCTGAAGGGCCTGTTTCTATGCTGTGACTGTGAGTGCAGCACAGTGGCTCACCCACTCTGAGTTGCTGCCTTACAGCACCAGATCCTGACCTCAGCTGCTGCCTTTACAGAGTTTGTATGTTCTCCCTGTGACCGTGTGGGTTTTCTCCAGGTGCTCCGGTTTCCTTCCACATCCTAAAGACTTGCGGGTTTGTAGGTTAATTGGCTTCTATAAATTCCCCCCTAGTGTGTAGGGTGCAAAGGCGGGATAATATTGAACTGGTGAATGGGTGGTCATTGGTCGGCGCGGACTCGGTGGGCCGAAGGGCCTGTTTCCGTGCTGTATCTCTAAACTAAACTACATTATTGCAAATCCACCCCTGCATAATACCTAATGGAGAATAGTGCCAAGTGACGATAAATGGGAGAGATTTGCAGAAAGGCCGACTGGAAAACATTACTGACCTTAAACAAGAATGACAAACTTAAAACATTATTTGATCCACGGCTGCCTATTAAGGTCTGACCACATTTTGAAACACTTCCTGAAGATTAGTCGGCTGTAATTCTGAATGATTGGGAATGGATGTCGGAACAGACTTCTGACCACTGTGTTACTGTCTAGGTTCTGTAGCTTTCAATCTTGTCTCCTCTTTAACCGGCTAATGAGAGATCAGGTTGTAGAGCCAGGAATAAATTGATGGCCACAGTTCCAAGGAGGACCAGAGAGTCCCATCTGTGATTGTTGTACCTGGGCCAGAGGACGTTTACAGATCACATTGCAAATTGGTGCTCATGCATAGTGCTCTGTCGTTGCTGAGTCCTTTGTACAAGGTAAAGACTGGCGTATAATAACCTCAGGCACAAGGGACTGCAGATGCGGGAATCATGTGCAAAACACAAAGTGCTGGAGGAACTCAGCGGGGCCAGGCAGCATCTGTGGAGGGAATGGACAGGTGGTGTTTTGTGTTGAGTTTAAGTTTAGTTTATTGTCACGTGTACCGAGGTACAGTGAAAAGCTTTTGTTGCATGCTAACCAGTCAACGGAAAGACAATACAGGGTTACAATAGAGCTGTCCACAGTGTACAGATACAGGATAAAGGGAATAACATGAATAACAATTAGTGTAAGATAAAGCCAGTAAAGTCTGATCAAAGTTAGTTGGAGGGCAGTGGAGGGCAGTGGAGGGTAGTGGAGGGCAGTGGAGGGCAGTGGAGGGCAGTGGAGGCCAAGTCACTGGATGGATTTAAGAGAGAGTTAGATAGAGCTCTAGGGGCTAGTGGAATCAAGGGATATGGGGAGAAGGCAGGCACGGGTTATTGATTGGGTCGATCAGCCATGATCGCAATGAATGGTGGTGCTGGCTCGAAGAGCTGAATAGCCTCCTCCTGCACCTATTTTCTATGTTTCTATGTTTCCATGTCTCCAATGAGGTAGATAGTAGCTCAGGACTGCTCTCTAGTTATTGGTAGGATGGTTCAGTTGCCTGATAACAGCTGGGAAGAAACTGTCCTGAATCTGGAGGTGTGCGTTTTCACACATCTATATCTTTTGCCTGATGGGAGAGGGGAGAAAAGGGAGTGGCCAGGGTGCAACTTGTCCTTGATTATGCTGCTGGCCCTGCCGAGGTAGCGTGAAGTGTAAATGGAGCCAATGGTTGGCCTGTGTGATGGTCTGGGCTGCGTCCACAATTCTCTACAATTCCTTGGGGTCTTGGATGGAGCTGTGTCCAAACCCCGCTGTGATGCATCCTGATAAAATGCTTTCCTCGGCAGTCCCGATTAGGACCATTCAATCACGTACAGCATTGGTCAATAACTCTATGTGTGGGCTGTACTGTACACTTATACCTGAATAGAAGTCATGGACAGGCAACCGCTATTAAGCCATTTATTTATTTCAATAAACAGTTCATTTTTAAACTCAGTGATACAGGCAGCATCTGTGAAGAGAATGGGCAGGTAACGTTTCAGGTCTGGAAACAAAGGAAAGGAAACAAACAGCTGAGCTGCTGAGTTCCTCCAACACTGTGTGTTTGGCATAGTGGATGATAACTAGTGAGTTACTGACCATTTCCCTACTCTGACACACCAGCTGAGGCTGCCTCTCCACAATCACTTGCTCACTCTACTGGTTGCAGTTCCACTATGTTGTAAGTAGGCACATCACAATGGCATAGCTAGTTTAGCCGCTGCCTCACAGCGTCAGAGACATGAGTTTGATCCTGACCTCAGGTGCTGTCTGTGTGTGGAGTTTGTACATTTTCCCTGTGGGTCAGGGGTGGGGAACCTGTGGCCCTTAAGTGCGGCCTTTTGAATGAATCCAAATTGTGTAATTGGCCAAATAAAAGATGTCACAAAATGGAGAATCTCTGTATTTGCAAAACCTGCTTGGGCTCTTTCTGTGAAAGTTGCAAGCTGTGAGACAGCTCCAAGGAGTCCGGACCCTAGATGGAAGTTGAGGATAAGGTGAGGTCCAGATATCCTTCCTTTTGTTAATATGTATGAGGGTTTTGCAGAAGAGCTGAGCAGGTTTGCATGATTAGGATGAATTAGCCCTCAACGTAACAGAACAACTTCATGCAATACTCCAAAAGGAAAATATATATTATTCAATCACTTTGGATGAATCAACTGATACTACTGACTCGGCGCAGGTTTTATATTTAATTCGGGCCATAACAGAAGATTTTCTTTGCTACGAAGAGTTACTCGCTTTGGGCACTCTTACGGGTAGAACACGAGGAATAGATTTCTTCAACAACTTTCAAGATAAATGTCGTGAAGTTGGACTGGATTTGGTTAATTTAGTGAGTGTATGTACAGACGGTGCACCTTCCATGACAGGAAAACGTGAAGGGTTTATTGCACAGATAAAAAAGGTATTATCAGATCCAGATGCTCTCATTTCTTTTCATTGTATCTTACATCAGCAAAATCTCTGTGCTAAATCTATTATTTTAAGTGACACTTTGCAACAAGTTATAAGTATTGTCAACTATATTCGTGCAAATGCAACACGGCATCGTCAGTTTCGTAATATGTTAAAGTTCGATGATGAGGTATTCAGTGTGGATTTGCCGTATCATTGTAAAGTGCGTTGGCTATCGCAGGGACAGATGTTAGCAAAATGTTTATCTTTGTGAGAACAGATAGTTAAATTTCATGAAGAACAGAATCAGCAATGTGAATTATTGAAAGAAGATTTCTGCATTTCTGTGTGATATCAAGTCAATGCAAAATGACTTGAATGTTTCTTTGCAAGATAAAACTAAGTCTATATATGATATGTGGCAAAAAAATTCAAGCATTTCGAAAAAAGCTATCTTTTTTCAAAACTCTTCTTCTTCAAAATGAAATTTCGGATGAACATTTTCCCCAGTTAGCAAAGGTCATTGATGAACAGGAGGATTCATGCGAATCATTTGAAGAATATGCAGCTGTTATAGACTTATTAATTAAAGAATACAATGAAAGGTTCACTGACTTTGAGAATCATGACATCACACTCAAATTAGCATTTCAACCTCACCTAGTTGATGTCTCCAAGGCTCCTAAAGAACTACAGATGGAATTGATTGAGCTCACAGAAGATGACATTTTAAAGTCCTTATTTGACGCTAAGAAAGATCCGATTGAAATATGGAAAAATACAATAGAATACCCACGTCTTCGGCAACATGCACGAAAAATGATTTCTTACTTTTCAACCACATATTGTTGCGAATCTACATTCTCCTACCTAACCCAAATCAAGATGCCCTTAAGGTCACAAATGACGGATACCCATCTAGAAGATCAGCTGAAACGGCGTACCTCCATGTTGCAACCAAATATTCAAATGCTTTCCCACAAAAAGCAGTCACAGGTCATTAAAAGGTTACTTAACTTTAGAATTAACAAAATGTTTTCATTTTCTAGAAGTTAGTACATAGTAGTTAGATTTTTACAAAATAATGTACATTTTGAAGTATATCTAATTGAAGTTTCTTGGATGCGGCCTTATTAGATTGCAGCTAACTTATAGCCCTGTCCAAAGGTACGAGTTCATTCCAGGAGATCTCCCGAGTTAAAAAAAAAATCTCTTAGCGCTAACGGCAGGTACTCGGGAAGACTCGCTAACGGCAGGTAAGCACGGGAAGACTCGGGAAGATTTTTCAACATGATGAAAAATGTCCACGAGAGCCCCGAGTACCGACGAGTGGCCATTACCGTAAATCTCCGAGTTCGAATCAGGGCAAAATCGGGAGAACTCTTGGAATGAACTCGTACCGTGGGACAGGGGTTCTAATACGGCGTTCCATCATGAAAAGGTACCCCACCACTGGCTTGGATTTTCTCCCGTGCTCCGGTTTCCTCGCACATCCCAAAGACGTGCAGGTTTGTTTAGTTTAGTTTATGGTCACATATACCGAGGTTCAGTGAAAAGCTTTTGCTGCGTGCAATCCAGTCAGCGGAAAGACAATACATGATTACAATTAAGCCATTTACCATTTGTAAGTGAATAAGCCTCTGTAAATTGCCCCTAGTGTGTAGGGAGTGGATGAGAAAGTGGGATAACATAGAACTAGTGTGAACGGGTGATCGATGGTTGGCGTGGACTTGGTGGGCTGCTGGGCCTGTTTCCATGCTGTATATCTAAACCAAACATTCATTTAAGACATTAATTCCTGTGAAAGTCCTGTTTCCACGCCGTATCTTTCAGTCAATCAAACAATCAATCAATCAAACAATCAAACAAACAATTGATAAGTATACGGAACAGTGACTGTCGCTGAGATATCCTAGCGATGCTGTTTAAACTTTAGACTTTAGAGATACAGCATGGAAACAGGCCCTTTGGCCCACCGAGTCCATGCAGACCAGCGATCCCTATACACTAACGCTATCCTACACATGGGGAACAATTTACAATTTTAGAGAAGCCAATTAATCTACAAACCTGTACGTCATTGGAGTGTGGGAGGAAACCGGAGCACCCGGAAAAACCCACATGGTCACAGGGAGAATATACAACCTCAGTACAGACAGCGCCCATAGTCAGGATCGAACCCGGGTCTCTGGCGCTGCAGAGTCATAGAGTGATACAGTGTGGAAACAGGCCCTTCAGCCCAACTTGCCCACACCGGCCAACAATGTCCCAGCTGCACTAGTCCCAACTGCCCACGTTTGGTCCATATCCCTCCAAACCTGTCCTATCCATGTACCTGTCTGACTGTTTCTTATTAGGTAACAACTCTACCTTGCGCCATCGTGCCACCCCTGTTTGTTGTGACAGTGCATGACAGTAGAGCGTGTTGCCATCACTACAAAGTTATCTCACTTCCCGGCCACGTGACACTGATTGTGCCTAGTGGTGCCTGTTCGTCGATAGAAGCAGCACGTGTCTGAGGATGAAATGCATCTTATTTCCCTTCTTCCAAGCAGACACTGAACAGTAAATGTCACCCTTGACTCATCTCCTCATCCTGTCTCCAGTTGCTGTGGTGAAGATGAAAGCGCTGCCAGGGTTTCACCCTCACGTTCTGTGGGGTCGATCTCTTTCCATTCGACATGTCATGGTGATCACATGGAAGCTGAAGACTTCTGCTCCTCACAGTGCACGGGGATCACAGTGCTGCCACTGCTGCCTGCAATATTGTTTTGATAGAGCTCTTTGCTTTGTGAAGAGCTGTAAACTGTTGCACAATAGGTCACAAAGTGAGGCTGATGCTGCACAGAGAGACAATGACCATTGCTGATATTCGGCCACACTTATAAATGTTTTGAAAGGGTGTATTTTCAACCTTTATACGTATGTTTTTACATTGTTCAATGGTAGTTTATGGTCACCTACCTAGACAGGGTGGATGCACAGAGTCCGTTACCCAGTGTGTAGGAAGGAACTGCAGATGTTGATTTCAACCGAAGATAGACACAAAAAGCTGGAGTAACTCAGCGGGTCAGGCAGCATCTCTGGAGAGAAGGAATAGGTGACATTTTGGGCCGAGACCCTTCTTCAGAGTGGGAGTCAGGGGAAAGGGAAACTCGAGATATACACGGTGATCTGGAGAGGTAAAGAGCAAATGGATGAAAGATATGCAAAAAAGTAGGATGATTGGAGAGAGGGGGAGAACTTCTTCAAGGTAGGCAAACCTTGAGGAGACTTCTCAGTGGAGCAGACAAAATGTGTAGCAGGTACTTGAGGCAGGTACTATAACAACATGTAAATGACATTTGGACAGGTACATGGATAAGAAAGGTTACCCATCCACGTACTTGTCCCAAAGTCTTTTAAATGCTGTCCTAGTACCTGCCTCATCTACTTCCTCTGGCAGCTCGTTCCATATACCCGCTACCCTCTGTGTGAAAACATTGCCCCTCATGTTTGTATTGAACTTTGCCCCTCTAACCTTACACCTATTTTGTTTTTGATTTCCCTACCGTGGGTAGAAGACTGTGCATTCACCCTGTCGATCCCCTCATGGTTTATACAGCTCAATAAGATCGCCCCTCAGCCTCTTGCGTTGAAGGAATAAAGTCCCAGCCTGACCTACCCCTCACTGTAGCTCAGGCGCTGGAGATCGAGGGTGGGGTGGGAGAGCGTGGCCTCATTTGAGGGATGCCTTGGTATTGACCCATAGCATTTGCTGCCTTCATTCCACTGCTTTAGAAGGGCAGACATGCATCTAACAGGAAACACAAAAGGTCTATCGTGTGAGGATTTAATTCTTGGGGAAATGTTTCATGAGCCTCAATGGTACTTGTTGATAGATTGCATGAGAATAATGCCAGATCCACCCATTTTAATCAGGGCTATTAGGTCCCAATTAATGAAGGAGATATAAATAGTTGTATCGGAAATCCGCCGCGTTTCATTCCATGACCCCATTTTGTGCGCGGGAGACGTTGGATTACTAAAAGCATTCGTTATTATTTAAAAGCAAAAAATGTGTTTGGTCGCATGACTGTTTTTTTGTAAATGCGCAAACTAACTGTTCAAAACGCAAATCCAACCCGCTGTTATTAGGGTCTCTAATTTGGGAAATAGTCTAAATCTTGCGGCCGCACATTGGTCAGGGCGATGCTTTGAACACTGTGATCTTTCATGTTGAAGTCGGGCAGAGAGAGACACTGAGCAGCAATTGTTCCTTGATTCCAGATTTATAGACCCAGGCTACCTACCAGTTCCCCCCCCCCCCCCCCCCCCCACTGAGATAAAGGTTGCAGAGTCACTTTATTTATGCAATATTGCATGTATTTTTTTAATGGGGGGTGCGCACTAGCTATGCTAAGCATCCTTTGATCTTCTATCTCTAGTTTGCAATATCACTGATATGTGCTGTCAAAAGAGACTGGGGCTGGGAAAAGTTCAACTTGACAAGAACAAGCTGTCCCCCCCGGCTTGCGATGAGACTTCAGAGCTGAGGGTCTGGTAGCCAGCACTATGCCTGCAAGAGAAGAATGGAAACCCAGCAATGCCCAGGCCACTCGTTTCTTGGCAGTGGGGAAGGCATGTTTAAATGTCTGAAGAAGGGTCTCGACCTGAAACCTCACCCATTCCTTCTCTCAGAGATGCTGTCTGTCCCGCTGAGTTACTCCAGCATTTTGGGTCCATCTTCGGCTTAAGCCCAGCATCTGCAGTTCCTTCCTACACATGAATAGTTTTCATTGCTGGGTGCTGATAGTGTGTGCTTCATGTCATCTTTTACGTAGTGCTCGCTTTTACAGCTACTTTGTAGTGCTGCTATCAGCATTGACAATCTTCTGATCTACCTTTCTAAAGCTGTCAGACACGGATAACTTCTCCTTTGAATAAAGCTGCAAGCTGCATCAATAAGGCAGCAAATGTTTCGAACAATATCGTTCTTCTTCCCCGAATGAATGCATATTTTCCCAAAATTGAACAACCAATTATTTTTTTTATGAGGAGAATATAATCGTTGATTTTTTTTATTCTTTCTGTGTTGTGCACCACATTTTCTTTGGTCTCATGACTTAAAGCTGCGTGACAAATCCAATTCTTAAGTGATAGGGAAATGAGACTGATTATACACAGACAAAAGATAAGCAAGGAGATTTAACAAGATTATTCTGCAAGCAAATGTCACAGTTAAATGGCAAAGTAAGTAAATACGGTGCCAAATGTGGTACTAAATCGTAGTGACAAGCTATGACCCTTCGTCTGTGCCAATATCATTTGCAGGCACGGTGTGCTGATGACATTTAGATACACCTCTCCTCCACCTCTTATCAATCCCCCTCCGCCCCAGTCTCCTCTTTTCTGGTTATTGTTCGATGTCCACAACTGGACAAATCATAACTTCCTCCAGTACAACTTGGGCACCTTACAACCCAGCGGTATTATTTCTCTAATTTCATGTACCTTCTACATTCCGTCACCCTCCTGTCAACTCCCCCCCCCCCCCCACCCTCTCCCCCATCCTGGTCATCCTACCAGTTCCACTGTTCGCATCCTTGCATCCCACTCGTTAACACATCTTCCCCAGCCAACAATGGGCCATTGTGGGCTCCATCCTTTCAGTTGCCGGCCCTGCTTTGTGCTGGCCTTCTTTGCCTCCAGTTTTGCACCCTCTTCCCTCCCCACCTCTATCTTTCAGTCTGAAAGAGGGTTCCGACCCAAAAAGTCACCTATTCCTTGTCTCCAGAGATGCTGCCTGACCCGTTGTGTTACCCCAACATTTTGTGTCTATTTTCAGTGTAGACCAGCATCTGTAGTTCCTTCCCACACATTCAGGAAAACCAATGCCATTGCTTTGCCCCACTTTGCCAGTCCAGTTTCTTTAAGCCAATACCTTTCTTAATTTGTAAAGAACCGTGGATGCTGTTTAATACACAAAAGGACACAGAGTGCTGGAATGACTCAGCAGGTCTGGCAACATCTCTGCAGAACATGGATAGACGATGCCTCAGGTTACCACCCAGTCTGAAGAAGGATCTCAACCCAAAACCTCACCCATCCATGTTCACCAGAGAAGCTGCCTGACCCGCTGAGTTACTCCAGCACTTTGTGACCTTTCTCAATTTGCTGTCTGTTGTATCAGACTCAGTTTGTCTGTGCAGAAACAAGAAACTGCAGATGCTGGCTTATAAAAGAAGACAATGTAAGCACGTTACAGATAGAGGCCCAAGAACCTGCAGATGCTGGAATCCTGAGCAAAACACAAAATGGTGGAGGAAGTCAACGGGCCAGACAGCATCTGTGGAGGGAATGGACAGACTTGAAACAAGTCGAATCCCTTCTTCAGAGTGAGAAAGAGAAATTGGGTGGATGAAATGCCAAGTTAAACAAGGAGGTAAAAAATCTGAGAAGAATTAAGTTTTATCTTTGAAAGAGAAAGGAAACATTTTTCTGGAAGAAAAATAATCGTCACAGGGTTATTGCAACTCAATGATTCGTGAAGAGGTCAGAAATAATCTAAAGCTCAAACTTAGAAAATCCAGGGATCTTAGACATGGAACATAGAACAGTGCATCACAACAACAGGCCCTTCAACCCACAGTTTTTATGCCGAACATGATGCCAGGACAATCTCGCTGAGTTACTCCAGCTTTTGGTGTATATCTCTTATCTAGTAGCTGCACGTACATAGATATATAGATACATAGAAAATAGGTGCAGGAGTAGGCCATTCGGCCCTTCGAGCCTGCACCGCCATTCAATATGATTATGGCTGATCATCCAACTCAGTATCCCGTACCTGCCTTCTCTCCATACCCCCTGATCCCTTTAACCACAAGGGCCACATCTAACTCCCTCTTAAATATAGCCAATGAACTGGCCTCAACTACCCTCTGTGGCAGAGAGTTCCAGAGATTCACCACTCTCTTTGTGAAAAAGTTTTTTCTCATCTCGGTCTAAAAGGATTTCCCCCTTATCCTTAAGCTGTGACCCCTTGTCCTGGACTTCCCCAACATCGGGAACAATCTTCCTGCATCTAGCCTGTCCAACCCCATAAGAATTTTGTACGTTTCTATAAGATCCCCTCTCAATCTCCTAAATTCTAGCGAGTATAAGCCAAGTCTATCCAGTCTTTCTTCATATGAAAGGCCTGACATCCCAGGAATCAGTCTGGTGAACCTTCTCTGCACTCCCTCTATGGCTATAATGTCCTTCCTCAGATCCAGTTCCCTCCATTCCCTGCATATCCATGTGCCTATCCAAAAGCCTCTTCAACACCACTATCGTACCTGCCGCCACCACCCTCAGCAGCATGTTCCACGCATTCATCACCCTCTGTTGAAAACAAGTTGCCCCGCGCATCACCTTTACACTTTGTCCCTCTCACCTTAAAGCTATGCCCCCTTGCTGGATTGTACGTGGCTGAAGGGATGGAATATGATGTTCATTGTCTTGCACAGTATCAGGCTCAGACACTGTGACAAAACACCAAGTGCTGGAGTAACACAGTGGGTCAGGCAGCACCTGTGGAGAACATGGATGGGTGACGTTTCAGGTCACTTCCCTTCTTCAGACTGATGGAGTGGAGTGGGGAGGGGGGGTGTGAGAAGCCAAGAAAGCAGTGGTGGGGACACGACAGAACCTGGCAAGTGGCAGGTGGATGCATGTGAGAGGGTGGGAGATAATTGGCGGATGAGTGGAGTAAGTGACAAAGGCTGGAGGTGAAAAGACAAGAGGTTGTCACATTAGGAGAGAAGAGGAGTGAAAAGTAAAGCCAGAGGGGGGGCATATTAGTTTAATTTAGAGATATTGTGCAGAAACAGGTCCTTTGGCCCACCGAGGCCACACCAACCAGTGATCACCCTGTACATTAACACTGTCCTATACACTAGGGACAATTTACAATTTACAGAAGCCAAATTAATCCTACAACCCACATGTCTTTGGAATGTGGAAGGAAACCGGAGCACCGGGAGAATACCCATGCGGTCACAGGAAGAACATGCAAACTCTGTACCGACAGCACCCGTAGTCAGGATCGAACCTGGGTCTCTAGTTTTGTAAGGCAGCAAATCCACCGCTGTGCCACAGTGCTGCCGATATAGTGGAAGGGAACTGAGGGAGGGGGAGTGAGGGGCAGGATAGTGGGACAAATGAATGCGCATCAGGGCTGGGAGGAGGCACAGGAATGGGAGAGGGAGTAGCGTGGGATGGGGAAATTGGCGACTTTGATTCCAGCATCTGCAGTTCTTGTATCTCCATGGGCTCTATGATGGTGACTTCCATCAATCAAATAGTCCACTGACACTCACCATTCTCATAGTCATAAAGTGATACACCGTGAAAACATGCCCTTCAGCCAACTTGCCCACACCGACCAACATGTCTCATCTACACTAGTCCCACCTGCCTGCGTTTTGCCAATATCCCTCTAAACCTGTCGTATCATTGTACCTGTCTAACTAGTTCTTAAATGTTCCAATATTCCCTGCCTCAACTAACTCACCCAGTAGTTTGTTCCATTCGCCCACCACCATGTGTGTGAAAAAGTTACCCCTCAAATTCCTATTAAATCTTTCCCCCTTCACATTAAACGTATGTCATCTGCTTCAAAGATTTGCTACTTAATTGAGATGGAGATAGTGGGCTGATATCAGTGGACATTTATCCCAGAATCAGACACTACGGGAGAAGGGAGAAAGCTGGGTAAACAGCTATTACCACAAGTGTGGAATGGTACCATCAGGGTCATTCAACTACATGTATGACACACAGTTGGAATAAAAGCTATTGCAAGAGATTGAGACACATTTTGGTCGTCGCGTCATGTGGATGGAGTGAAACTTTGCTCACACCAACTTGAAATGTTGAATGGGGTTGAAGTATTATAAATGATCAGGAAATGTCACATTAGTTTCAGTAATCCATCATTCTCTTTGACACAAATGAGGATTTTGATCAATGTCAGTGATCTTGGCTCATCATTCTCTGGTCACCCAGCTACTGCAAGGAGCCAACACTCAAGGGTGATTAATTGTCATATGTACTGACAACGGAACAGTGGAATTCTTGAGATAGTCACAAACTGCTGGAGTAATTCAGTGGGTCAGGCAGCATCTCTGGAGAAGGTTTCAGGTCGGGACCCTTCTTCAAATTGAAAATGAAATTCATATTTGTAGCAGCTTAACAACCCTATAAATATGATACACACCAGTATATAATAATCAAAAAAATCTACACAATAATGACCATAATACTCGTGTCAAAAACCTAATGTCCTTAGTCCAACCAAAGATGGTCCATAGAAGTTCCTAGATGAGGTTAGTGTTGTTCAGTGTTCAAGAGCCTGATGGTTGTTGGGATGAAGTTCATTCTTAAACCTGGTGGTCACAGTTTTCTGACTCCTCTATCTTCTTCTCAATGGTAGGAGTGAAATGAGAGCGTGGTCAGGGTGGTGGCAGCCAGCAACGTCTTTGATGTTGCTGGCTGTCATCGAGGCAGCGCCTCCTGTAGATCCCTTCGATGGTGGGGAGGTCAGTACCCATCATGGACTGAGCAGTGTCTACCACTCTCTGTAATCATGCACGGATGTCCTTATGTGTAAGAAGGAACTGCAGATGCTGGTTTGAACGGAAGATAACACAAAAAGCTGGAGTAACTCAGCGGGGCAGGCAGCATCTCTGGAGAGAAGGAATGGGTGACATTTCGGGTTGAGACCCATCTTCCGACTGAGTTATTCCAGCTTTTTGTGTCTATCTAAGGATGTCCTTAAATTGAAAAGGGTGCAAAAGAGGTTGACCATGATGTTACGCGGGCTTATGGACGAGTTATAGGGAGAGGTTAGATAGGCATGGGAGGCTGAGGGGTGACCTTATTGAGGCGTACAGAACATGAGGGTGGCATGAATAAAGTGAATGCTCACAGTCTGTTTCCCAGGGTAGTGGATTTTCAAACTAAGGAGCACAGGCTTAAGGTGAGAGGGGAGAGATTTAAGAGGGACCTCATAGGCAACTTTTTCACTCAGAGGGTAGTCCATATCTTGAATGATTTGCAAGAGGAAGTTATAGAAGCGGGTACACTTGTGACTGTTAAAAATCATTTGGACAACTATATGGATAGGAAGGTTTAAGAGGGCAAAAATGTGGGCAAATGGGATTATCACAGTATTCCAACTTGGCCAGCATGGACAAGGTGGGCCGAAGGGCCTGTTTCCATGCTGGGTCTATATCTAGATAGTAATAAACCATCCATACTGAAGGAATTTGAGGATTTTATTTATGTTTTAAGGCAATTGAAGTAAATGGACATGAGCTGGAAACATGAAGGAGATATAGAAGCCTGTTTAACATTTTTGAAGGAAT
This sequence comes from Malacoraja senta, assembly GCA_038087875.1. Classification (NCBI taxonomy): domain Eukaryota; kingdom Metazoa; phylum Chordata; class Chondrichthyes; order Rajiformes; family Rajidae; genus Malacoraja; species Malacoraja senta. The sequence goes on along the minus strand of CM075979.1, from coordinate 44,132,415 downwards.
TATAGTATAAGATCAGGGAATGGTTGATGTTATTCGCCAGTACAAAGAGAAAAAAAAACAAGAAATGAATTAACAAATAACAGGCAAGTTCACTTACCATTCATAATGGGAAAAATGGTTGAGAGCATTTTATGAGATGCTATCAATGTTCACTTAAAGAATAAAGGAGCCATAAGGAATAGTCATCATAGGTTTAGAGGCAATAGTTCATGCCTCACAAATTCAGGAGCATTCTTTGAGCAGGTAACTAAATAAGTAGGTGCTGTTTTACCTACTGGTTTCCAGAAGGAATTTTGATGAAATTCCAAATGCAAAGCTTCCAAAAACAAGAGACAGGCTCACAGAATAACTGACAAATTAAGGTGAACATTGGCTTGACATAGAAAATAGCAAGTAATCTTAAATAGAAAGTGAAGTCTTTGTGGCATTTAATTTGCATAATAATATTGCTCTATCCAATGACTTGGAGGATAATGCTTTGTAACCAATGTAGAGCATAGAATATGGGACGTTGCCGCACAGGAACTGGCCCTTCAGCCCACAATGTCTGTACCGAACATGATGCCAAGTTAAGCTAATCTCATCTGCCTGCACATGATCCATATCACTCCATATCCATGTGCCTATCTCAAAACCTTTCAAAGGTCACCATTGTATCTGCCTCCACCACCACCCCTGGCAGCACATTCCAGGCACCCTCTGTGTATGGAGATGTCCTGCACTTTGCCCTCTCACCCTAAACCTGCACCCTCTAGTCTTCGATATTTCCTTCCCGGGAAAAATATTATGAGTGTCTACCTTATCTCTGCCTCTCATAATTTTATATACTTAGTATTGTGATATATATGTGCAAATGAGAACCAATCCATGTGTTAACTTTCAAATTCTGTTGTAAGAAGAGGTGATGTTTTGACTGTTTGGTTGAAGTGAGTATTGTTAGTGATTTTAGACTTTAGAGATGCAGCATGGAAACAGGCCCTTCGGCCCACCAGCAATCACCCCGTATACTAACATACACACACTTGGGACAATTTTATAGCAACTTACCAAAGCCAATTAACCTACAAACCTGCATGTCTTTGGAATGTGGGAGGAAACCGGAGCACCCGGTGAAAACTCACGTGGTCACAGGGAGAATGTGCAAACTCCATACAGACAGCACCCGTAGTCAGGATGGAACCCGGGTCTCTGGCGCTGTAAGGCAGCAACTCTACCGCTGCGTCACCGTGCCACCATTAAATGCTGGAGAAATTGATGATTATTTATGTGGGTCCCAATTTTAGAATCAAATTCTTCCTGATCAGTTGAAACTCGTTGCCCAAATACTCTGCTTCTGATCAGTGTCAGGCACTGGTCTCATTCCCACAACAACTATCACGTAATTGTCAATTTAGTCTAAAGACAGCTTTGTGTGGAGGGCCCATGAACCCATGCTTCACACGTGGACAAATAGAATGAAAGTCTTGGCAATTATTAATGGAATTTAGGGAGTTACTGTTTGGGATAAATGTTAATTTTGTTAGCACAGCATGTGGCAGCTCATTCTTTCAGATGTCGGTCAAATGTAATGAATATTCCATAACCGGATCAGCGAATATTTTCCCTGGTAAGCTCCCTTCATCACTTGCGATTGTTTGTTTTTTCCTCTCCAGAATCATCCTGTGTCGAGAAGTTTCTCTCGAAGGACTGGAAAGAGAAGATGGCCGGACTCAATACAGGGGAGATTCTTGGCGAGATCAAAGGTAGTCACCATTCTGAAATGTTGTTGGTTCTTTGGAGGAAACTATTTATTGTGGAAAACATCCAAACACTACGAAAAAAAACAATTAGTCAAGATGTGGCAATTAATCTCTTTCGCCTTAGCTGTTTCCCTCTGCTACATGTCAAATCTTAACTTTGTTAGGTCTAAAGGGCATTGCCTTGAACAACCACAATGGATATCAGCTTAAAATATGCATTAGAGGCACAATGCAGATGCTGGAATCTTGGGCAAGACACAAAGTGCTGGAGGAACTCAGCAGGCCGGGCAGCATCTGCGGAGTGAATGGACAGGTGACGTTTCGGGTCAGGAACCTTCTTCAAACTGATGAAAGGTCGCCTATCCAGTTCCTCCTCAGATGCTGCCAGGCCTGCTGAGTAACTCCACCACTGTGTAAAATATTCACCTGGACTACATTAGCGACAACTTGGTCCAGATTTTTGTCTGAAAAACCCCCTTGTTATTTTGGTAACATCTCAAATGCAAAGAAAGCTCCCTCGCTTCTTGTCTATATGATTCCATGTTCTTTTAAGCCTCTCCTTTTTTTCCCTCAATGAATACATGTGGAAATCTTTCCACTTGCCTGAACCTCCATGAGGCTCAGCAACAGGCAAGTAAAGCAGCTCAATTGAATGGTACCTCCTCAATCACCCTAAATCATTCCCCCCACTACTGATGCACAGTGTCTGCAGTGTGCACCATCTACATATGATTATTGACCGGATTAAGGGCCTGTCCCACTGTACGAGCTAATTCAAGAGTTTCCCCTGATTCGAACTCGGAGAATTACGGTAATGGCCGCTTGTAGGTACTCGGGGGGCTCTCGTGGACATTTTTCAACATGTTGAAAAATCTTCACGAGTCTTCACGAGCTTACCGCGTTTCCCGAGTACCTGCCGTTAGCGTTACGAGCCGCTAAGAGACGTCCCGAGCTCCGACGTACCCGCTACGTACATTCCACGTGCTTACCACGAGTTTTCTTTTTTTTTAAACTCGGGAGAGCTCTTGAATTACCTCATACAGTGGGACAGGCCCTTTACTCTAACACCACCTCCAAGGCCCATGAGGACAAGGGCAGCAAGTTGTCACATTTTGTGCTCATCCATGATTATGTTGCCTATTGTCTATAGCACCAAGTCCCATCCATCCATCATTCCATCCACCTTTGTGTTTGGTGGCTATTGTTTAAGCAATGTTTCATTGACATCCACATCTTCAATCAGTACATTATGTTGACCAATTCTAATACTATTATCCTTTCTAAAATTCTTTAAGGACCCAATGTTCTTCCAGTTCTTTTCTCTTTATTATCCTTTCTGTTAGTTTAGTTTAGATACTGCATGGAAGTAGGACCTTTAGCCCACTGAGTCCACGCTGCTCAATGATACCCATTCACACTAGTTCTATGTTATCCCACTTTCTCATCCACTCCCTACACACTAGGGGCAATTTACAGAGGGCCAATTAACCCACAAACCCCGCACATCTTTGGGATATGGGAGGAAACCGAAGCACCCGGAGGAAACCCTCGTGGTCACAGGGAGAACGTGCAAACTCCACACAGCCTGATGCCAAGGACAGGATTGAACCCGGGTCTCTGGCACAGTGAAGTGGTGGCTCTACCAGCTGCGCCACTGTGCCACCCCCACTCTAATCATTCCTCCATAAGCAACCACGAGTTCAATTGGCGAGACCTTAACACTTGCACCTTACGCTGTAAAACCCTCATTATTGTATCACTTTGTCCTCCATCTAGACTCTACTGGTAACAGACTGTTGGCTGGATTAGGGAGCATTAGTTATGGGGAGAGGTTGCACATACTTGGATTGCTTTCTCTGGAATGTTGGAGATTGTGCGGAGACCTGATAGAAGTAAAATTAAATTATGTAAGTCCCAGATAGGGTAGACAGTCAGAACCTTTTCCCCCTAGGATTAGAAATGTCAAAATGTAGAGGGCACAGCTTTAAAGTGAGAGGGGCAAAGTTTAAAGGAGATGTGCAGAGCAAGTTTTTGACACAGTGGGTGATGAGTGCCTGCCAGGGGTGGTGGTGGAGGCAGATACGATAGCGGTGTTGAAGAGACCTTTAGCTAGGTGCCTAGACATGCAGGGAATGGAGGGATACAGATTATGTGTAGGGATCTAGGCATCATGTTTGGCACGGGCATTGTGGGCTGAACGGTCTGTTCACGAGCTGTACTTCTGTGTTGTATGAATGGAGAGATGCAAGAGGTACAATAAAGATGGAGCCTTTGGCCAAGCTTCTCTCTGTGTGTTGGTCCCAGAAACAGATCCGCAATCACTCATTACAATTGCTTCACTATAAACCTCCACTCCAACAGCAGCATTCCTTACTTTAACTGTGCTCTTCTGAATATCACTATATCACCTATTCCCTTTCCCCTGTATCAGTACACTATAGCCGGCTCAATTCCAATCATGTATAGTCTTTCCACTGACTGGATAACACACAATAAAACACTTTTCACTGTAGCTCATTCACGTGACGATAAACTAAACAAAACTGAAATAAAATAAAATAAAATAAAATAAAATAAAATATGCAGGTGCAGGTGTAGAGCATAGACATTGTGGGCCGAAGGGCCTGTTCCTGTGCTGTACTGTTCTGTGTTATGAAGTAGACAATGTGCACTCACACAAGGCATTGTCATTGGAGTGAGAGAAATGATTTTATAAAATGAGCAAGAGTCCCAAGTCAACGATCGAGGGCAGTTTCTCCAAGCAGTCACCTTAACCCCCTTTGCCACAAACAGAAGTGAACCAGTGAGCATCAGAGGATATCAGAGCACTGGAGAAGTTGTTCTAAGGATGGTTTAAGTCTTGGAACTATAAGTATACTGTATGTTTAGTACAAAGCCTTTTCCCCGAGCTTTAATGCAGATACTGAAGGAGAATAAAGCCACAGCATATCTCGTGGTGACGTAAGTAGATACAAAAGGGCCAACATTTGCTAAAATTGAACAAAAGAAGACACAGGCGTCCAAAATAGATTTCCAAGTCCTTCGTAAAGTAATTCATTTATAAACCTAATGTTTGTCACCTATTCCATTATTTGAATATGGATTTACTTTAATTTAGAGATACAGCATGGAAACAGGCCCTTCGGCCCACTAAGTCCACGCTGACCATCGATCACCTGTTCACACTAATTCTATGTTTTCCCACTTTCTCATCCACTCCATACACACTAGGGGCAATTTACAGAGGGCCTGGTGTTGCGCAATGTTTATGTGCTGTATCTCTATAAATTCTAAAGTTTTGTGCAGTGTTCACGAGCCTGTTGGGAAGAAACTGATCCTGAACCTGGAAGTTGTGGTTTTCAGACTCCTGCACCTTCTTCCCAAAGGCAGGAAAGCAATGAGACCAGGGTGGTGTGGGTCTCTGATAATGTTGGCTGTCTTTTTGAGGCAGCGACTCCTCTAGATCCCTTCGATGGTGGGGAGGTCAGTACTTGTGATGGAGCGGACAGTGTGTGGTGGGGAGGTCAGTACCTGTGATGGAGCGGGCAGTGTGTGGTGGGGAGGTCAGTACCTGTGATGCACCAGGCAGTGTCCACCACTCTCTGAAATCTCCTTTGTTCCTGGGCATTTGTGCTGATGAACACATGTCAAGGTTTATGGGGTAAAGGCAGGAGAATAGAATTGAGAGGGAAAAATAGATCAGCCATGATCGAATAATGGAGCAGACGTTAGGCCGAATGGCCTAATTCTTCTTCTGTCTTATGGTCTTATATTTTAAGATGTAAAGTCATCTCTTCAGCAACTGATCATTTGTTCTCCTTTGCCAGAATTGGGTGAACTGTTTCAGCCAGGGTGGTAGACACAAACTGCTTGAGTAACTCAGCGGCTCAGGCAGCATTTCTGGAGAAAAGTAATAGGTGACGTTTTGGGTTGAGACCCTTCTTCAGGCTCAGGGGAAAGGGAAATGAGAGATATAGACGGTGATATAGACAGATGTTGAACAAATGAATGAAAGCTATGCAAAATAGTAGCAATGATAAAGGAAACAGGCCATTGCTAGCTGTGGGCCAGGTGAAAACAAATTACAGATAATGAGACTCAACAAGATGTCTTTGAAACTAGTACAACAACTTGGGTGGGGGAGGGATAGAGAGAGAGAGAGAGAGAGAGAGAGAGAGAGAGAGGGAGAGAGAGAGAGAGAGAGAGAGAGAGAGAGGATGCAGGGGTTACTTGAAGCTAGAGAAATCAAAAGTCACCCACTGGGTTGTAAGCTGCCCAAGCGAAATATGAGGTGCTGTTTCTCCAATTTGCGTGTGGCCACACTGAAAGGTCAGTGTGGGAATGAGAAGGGGTTAAAGGGTGCGTTGTCATCTTGGATTTGCTCTGATCTTCAGAATGAAAATGCCTCTGGGGATGCAGCAGGGCAGATTTTGTTTAATTGCTACGCAAGGAACTGCAGATTCTGGTTTACAAAAAGCAACACAAAGTGCTGAGGTAACTCAGTGGGTCAGACAGCATCCCTGGAGAACTTGGATAGGTGATGTTTCGGGTTGGGAACCTTATATTCTGCATGGGTAGCTCACAACGTTGAATTCTCCAATTTCAGGTAACCCACAAACCACCCCCCATCCCTCTTAATTTTCCTACCTTCCCTGTGCCACACCTGGATTCACACCCATTTCTTTCCTTCCTCCTCCCCCTCTCCCCCTCCTCCCTGCCCCCCCCCTCCCCCCTCCCCCTCCTCCCTACCCCCCCCCCCCCACCTCCTCTCCCACACCCCCCCCCCCCCACCTCCTCACCCTCACTCCCCCCCACCCCGTCCCCTTCCATCTCTATTTCTTCCTCTGGCTTCACAATTCACACCTCTTCTATTCTTATCTCACACTTTTTATCTCTTAATCTCTGACCTTTGTCCAACCACTTATCTATATAAAATAACACCTCTCAGTTTCTTCCTCCCACCCCTGCCATCACGATTTGTCTGAAGAAGGGTCTGAAACATCACCTATCGTGTTCTCCAGAGATGCCGCCTGACCCTCCGAATTACTCCAGCACTCTGTGTCCTTCTTTGTAAACCAGCATCTGAAGATCCTTGTGTATACTCCAGGGATGTTGCCGGGCCCACTGAGTTACTCTGGCATTTTGTGTCAGGTTCTGTTTAATTTTATTTCAGGCGAGAAATCAAAGAAATTACCTTTCAGTGAAACTGCAGCAAAATGATCCAGTTTAAGTATTTGTGAGTCTGGTTATGTGAAGACTGAACAAAGATCTTCCAAAGGCTGCTTTCTTCAACCTTGCTTTTGTTTATGGGTTGATGTCTCCGACAGGGAACAAAGCACTGGGGAACCACAGGAAGCAAGTTGGTAAAGGGACCAGATACAATGTCGTATATTGCACTGTCATACAGCCTTGAGCTGAGTGAGATTTGTTTTTTGAGTAATTTAAATGTATTTCAACTAAACTAGTGCTCTTCAGAAATTACTTTAAAATATTTGCCTAACATCTAGAACTGTTCTTAATGTTGATTTAAATCAAGCATCAATTGCTCTGTTCTCATTACTTGCACTTTTCCAAAAATGTAGGCAAGGTCTTCATGAACGTATCATATTTAAGATTTCTTAAAAGTTTAAAAAACTATATTTAGCACTTTTAAAACTTTAATTAGTGGGAAGGGATTACTATTGAAGGAGGGTCCTGATCCGAAATGTCACCTCGTTGTAGAGTCACAGAATCATACAGAGTGGAAACAGGCCCTTCGGCCCAACTTGCCCACACCGACCAACCTGTCCCATCTACACTAGTCCACCAGCTGCGTTTGGCCCATATCTCCCGAAACTTGTACTGTCCATGCAACAGTATAAATGCTTCTTTAAGGGCCTGTCCCACTTACGTGATTTTTTCGGCGACTTGCCGGCACCCGTCACAGTCGCAGCAGGACGCCGACAATTTTCAACATGTTGAAAATCCAGCGGTGACCAGAAAAAGGTACGACTCTTTGGGCAACTACTCACGACCATACAGGTGTCACCACGACCATACGGGCGACATGTCGCGGGGTGACGCCTGTATGGTCGTGAGTAGTCGCCCAAAGAGTCGTACCTTTTTCTGGTCGCCGCTGGATTTTCAACATGTTGAAAATTTTCGGCGACCTGCTGTGACTATGACGGTGCCACCAGTCACCGAAAAAATCACGTAAGTGGGACAGGCCCTTCACCTGCCTCATCTAGCTCCCTCGGCAGCTCGTTCCATACACCTACTATCCTTTGTGTAAAAACAGTTATCCCTCAGGTTCCTTTCCTCCTCACCTTAAACCTCTTGATTCCCCTACTCTGGGCAAGGGACCTATCCATGTTCTCCAAAGATGCTGCCAGACCCGCTGAGTTACTCCAGCACTTTGTGTCTTTTTTGTAAACCAGCACCATCAGAAAAAAGCTACCTGCTGCATATCTTTTTTTTGTCTTTGTTATATCTCCGAGAGGAGACACCAGTTAAACTGACTAATTCAGCAATTAAGCCACTGCTTTGCACTGAAGTCTGATGATAGTGGTAAAGATAGACACAAAAAGCTGGAGCAAGGTCAGGCAACATCTCTGGAAGGCATGGATAGTGTTCTGAAGAAGGGTTGGGACTCTTTTTCAGAACACTTCTACCCCCCCCCCCCCCTCCCTACCCCAACCCCCTGCCACTTTCACCCCTTCCTCTGGCTTCATATTTCACCTTTCTGTCTATCTCACAGCCTTTTGATTTCTTTTCATCTCTGGCTGTCTACCCATCTGCCCATAACCCCCCCCCCCCCCTCCTCGCCTCTCACACGCCGAGCTTTGTCCCACACTCCCCCACCGGAATCGCTGAAGAAGGGCCCGAAACGTCATGTATCCATGTTCTCCAGAGATGCTCTCTGACCCGCTGAGTTACTCCAGCACTTTGTAACCTTTTACTGGTGAAAAAAAATCACACGGATATAATTCTGTACAAAAAATATATGATGGACCCAATAGAAGCTAAGAAGTTGTATTATGAGGATTAAGACATCTTTTCCAAATTGGTTATAATTAATTTGTACAAACCTTCCTATTTATATACTTTTGAATATCATTAAATTGTCTAATTGTAATTGCCTTTTTGATATTCTAATTATTATGTCTTATAATTTAATATTTCACTTTGTGGGGTGCCTGAGGCAATGATATCACTGTCAGGCAATTAACAGATTAAGCATGATTGATTTAACCTGTTGGTCTTACAAATAACCACATCTCGGCAAACAGAGAGACTACTATTAGGAAGTACAAGTTGCAGTGTGAGAAAATTAATTCCTAAACATCAGAGGATATTAGTATTGTACTGTGAGACACATAATGTGAGACACAAGAATGACCCGATAATGTGGCGTCACAGGTAGATAAAATGGTCAAAAAGACTTTCGGCACATTGGCCTTCATCAGTCAGAGTACAGAGTATAGAGGTTGGGAGGTCATGTTGCAGTTATACAAGACGTTGGCGAGGTCACACTTGTATTGTGTTCAATTCTGGGCACCACGTTATAGGAAAGATGTTGTCAAACTGGAGATAGACACAAAATGCTGGAGTAACTCAGCAAGACAGGCATCATCTCTGGAATGAAGGAATGGGTGACGTTTCGGGTCGAGACCCTTCTTCGGACCGGGTACAAAGAAGATTAACCAGGATGGTGCCAGGACAGAGTGTTTTGCCCAGAGTAGGGGAATCGAGAACCAGAAGACTTTGGTTTAAGGTGAGGGGGGAAAGATTTATAGGAACCTGAGGGGTAACTTTTTTACACAAAGGGTGGTGGGTGTACTGCACGAGCTGCTGGTGGAAGTAATTGAGGCAGGTAGTTTCCCAACGTTTAAGAAATATTTAGACAGATACACAAATATTTAGATAGAATTTGTGGAATTCCCTGCCACAGAGGGCATTGGAGGCCAAATCACTGGATGGGGAGAAGGCAGGCACGGGTTATTGATTGGGGACTATCAGCCATGATCACAATGAATGGCGGTGCTGGCTCGAAGGGCTGAATTGCCTCCTCCTGCACCTATTTTCTATGTTTCTATGTTTCTATGATACATGGATAGGATAGGATAGGTTTAGAGGATATGGGCCAAACACAGGTATGTGGAACTAGTGTAGATGGGGCATGTTGGTTGGCATGGGCAAGTTGGGCTGAATGGCCTGATTCCCGCTGTATGACTAGATCGTCTCCCCCACCTCTCTGCCACATAATTTTTAGTTCTAATGGTTTTCTTTCCACAGATGCTGCCTAACCTGCTGAGCATTTCCATCATTTTCTGCTTCTTTTCAAGCTATATATAAAGGTTGGGAGTAAGGTCTTGGCCAATTCCAAAGATCTCAGGTGAAAATAGGGTGGCACAGTGGTGCAGCGGTAGAGCTGCTGCCTCATAGCATCAGAGACCCAGGTTCCTGACTTCGATCCTGATCTCGGGTGCTGTCTGTGTGGAGTTTGCACATGCTCCCTGTGAACGCGTGGGTTTCCTCCAGGTGCTCCGGTTTCCTCCCACATCCCAAAGATGTGCGGGTTTGTGGGTTAATTTGCCCTCTGTAAATTGCCCCTAGTGTGTCGGGAGTGAATGAGAAAGTGGGATAACATGGAACTAGAGCAAACAGGCGATCGATGGTCGGCGTGGATTCGGTAGGCCGAAGGGCCTGTATCCATGCTGTATCTTTAAACTAAATGAAACTAAACTAAAATAAACTAAACTAATCTAAACTGAACAGAACTAAACTACTGCCACCTCAGATGCCAAAGAATGAACAAAAACAAGGGCCGGATCTTGGAACGTCTGTATACTTTCGCTCCACACTGGCACTCCAGGACGTTTATATAAATGATCTTAGATTACAATTGAACAAATAAGGGCAGCATTGCAGGCTCTGAGTATGTAAACAATGGTCATAACAAAATGAATTCCAACTTATCAGCCATGGACACTGGGTAGAAATTCCCTGGGGGGGGGGGGGGGAAGACTAAGCTGATTAGTCACGTCACTTTTGAAGCATTGCTGAAAAGATATGAGATATGTGACGTACTGACTTACTTTATTGGTAGGTGTGTTGACCAAGTGAGAGTTCTAGGCTAGAGGAAACATTTGGACAGGTACATGGATAGGACAGGTTTAGAGGGATATGGGCTAAACGCAGGCAGGTGGGCAAGTTGGGTCAAAGGGCCTGTTTCCATACCATATCACTATGTTTCTATGACTCTATGAGGGATCTGGCATGAAGGCCAAAGATAGTCCGAAAGTACTTCAGCAGAAAAAGTTGCCGCAAGTTCACAATCTCCATCAGATCGTGAATGTACCTGGCTCTTAGCTCGGCAGATTCTGGGATGTCCCTGGACTCTGTGATAGTTGCTTAAGTGTCACTATCATATCAGCCCCCAATGGTAAAGCAGCTGCCTCACAGCGCCAGAGACCCAGGTTCGATCCTGACCTAGGGTACTGTCTGTGGGTAGAGTTTGCACATTCTCCCAGTGACCGCGTAGGTCTCCTCCAGTTTCCACCCACATCCCAAAGATGTGCAGGTTTGTAGGTTCATTGGCCCTCTGTAAATTGCCCACAGTGTGTAAATGGTGCCACCGTGCCGCTGAGACTGGACATCTTGGTCAGCAGAAGCAACAGAATGGCGCAGCGAGTGAGCCGCTGTCTTACAGCGCCAGAGAACTAGGTTTGACCCTGACCTCAGTTGCTGTCTGTGTGGAGTTTGCATATGTCCTGTGACTGTGTGGGATGTTTCGTTTTCCTCCCATAAAGATGTGCAGGTTTGTAGGTTAATTTGCCCCTAGTGTGTGGGGAGTGGATGAGACAGTAGGGTGACATTGAACTAGTGTGAACGTGTGATCAATGGTTGGCATGGACTCGGTGGGTCGAAGGGCCTGTTTCCATGCTGTATCTATAAAGTTAACTAACTGGTGGAGATGGGCCGAAGGGCCTGCTTCGGTGCTGAATGACTGCTGAAGTGAGGACTGCTGAAGTGATTAAACGATAAAGGCTGACCATTTTGGTTGTAAAGGAGCTGAAGATTCCTTTGGTATGGGCAGGCAGCAGGCAGGTTAATTGTGTGTTTTCATGCCTGGCTGTGTGTATCAATCAAGGGGAGTGAGGAATCTGGAGATGGTATCTCGTGTACAAACCACAAAGTAAAAAAAGACACAGCCTGGCTGCTCTCCAAGCCACGAAACCCAAAGTAAACTGGAGCAAGGTGTGTACGTACAGTAGCTTATGCTTCATTTTTACTGCTGCTCTGGCATCTCCCCCAGGGTAAGACATTGGCTTTGACATGAAAATCAAAGCAATCAAATGGGATCTGAAAGAATACAGCACTGGGAGAGTTGCCACAAACTTAATTATTAACTAACCCTGGATATCGGTCAAACAAAAGAGCAGGCGTTGCAAAGAAATATAGGACACATTTCCATTGTGTGATATTTATAGCAGAATCACTGTTGTTTTACTGTGGATCATCAAATTAAGTGATAGTATCCATGTGATATCTCTCTCTGCATGAATATATTGATTTGTTTTTGCGGAATAATTATGACGGAGCGATGTTAAGCGATAGTTAATGGAACCAGCAATCTGAAGTAGTGCAGGAAGGAACTGCAGATGTTAGTTTACACCGAAGACAGACACAAAATGCTGGAGTAACTCAGTGGTTCAGGCAGCATCTCTGGAGGAAAGGAATATGAACAGTCTGAAGAAGGTCTCGACCCGAAGCGTCACCAATTCTTTTTTTCCAGAGATGCTGTCCAACCCGCTGAGTTACTCCAGCTTTTTAATGTCTATCTTCAGTCTGAAGAAGTGTCCTCACCCGGAACTTCTATTCATTGGGCGGCACAGTGGCACAGCGGGTAGAGCCGCTGCCTCATGGCGTCAGAGACCCGTGTTCAATCCTGACCTTGGGTGCTGTCTGTGCGGAGTTTGCACATTTTGCCATGGGTTTCCTCCGGATGCTCTGCTTTCTTCCCACGTACATAAGACGTGCTGGTCTTAGTTATATGTCCATCTTTAAATTGCTCCAGCATGCAGGGAGTGGATGAGAAAGTGGGATAACATAGAACTAGTGTGACCGGGTGATTGGCATGGACACGTTGGGCTACAGGCCCTGTTTCCTACTGCTTCTCTGCCTGAATCATTGAGTTACTCCGGCAATGTGCTTTTCCTTTGTAAACTACCATCTGCAGTTCCTTGTCTTCAGCAGTTCATGCTAAGAGGAATGTAAATATAATTTGGAGTTAATGACGCTGGTGATTAGTATTGGTGGGCAGACCAGGGATCTGAAATCTCAGTGCGACTCTATGAGGGACTCGAGAGTGGTGTTCAGGCCAGGGATTTGATTTACAATAGAGAAAATTTGAGGATTATTGGAGAGTTTGTACGTCAGTGGGACTTTAATTTCTCAAACAATCTTCCAATTCCGTGCAAGGTTCTCAGTCGCATTATATTACCAATACTTTATTGCTTCAGACACATGGCTGGGGTTAGGTTTCAGATCCAGTCCTCACTTAATTAAATTTTTGGAACTTTTCACCCGCCATTTTCTTCTCACCTTTCCTGAGTCAGAGACCAAACCTCTTAACTTGTGTATTGTTATGTTCAGGTGATGAAGTGTGTTGGTAGACTGCTTGATATTTACGGAGTAAGGGGCTCTAGCGGTGGCACAGTGACGCAGCGGGTAGAACCGCTGCCTTTCAGCACCAACAGAACCTGGTTCGATCCTGACCTCGGGTGCTGTCTTTGTGTGGAGTTTGCACGATCTCCCTGTGACCGTGTGGGATTTCTCAGGCTGCTCCGGTTTCCTCCCACAACCCAAAAACATGCGGGTTTGTAGGCTAACTGGCCCTCTGTAAATTGTGGAGGGAGTGGATGGAAAAGTGGGATAACATGGAACTAGTGTGAACGGGTGACCAATGGGCGGTGTGGACTTGGTGGGCCACAGGGCTTATTTCCATGCTGTATCTCAAATCTAAACTAAACCAATGGAGTACTTGCCTACATTATCTCGTCAACACTCTAAGGCTAGAGGACAGTAATCAACTGAATATAACTAGTTTTTAATGGGCTATGTCCAAAACACGCTGAACATGTAACACCTGTCCCTCGCCTCCATCCAGGGACCCCAGCAGTCTTTCCAGGTGCACCTCCTCTAACCTCATCTACTGCATCCGGTGCTCCCAATGTTGTCTCCTGTACGTCAGTGAGACCAAATGTAGACAAGGCGACTGAGCTATTATCTGAGCTCCTACTATCCTGCCCCTCTTCCCCACGAACCTCTCTCCATCCATCCATGTCCCTCACACTGGCTTTACAGTTCACTCCTCTTCTTTCCTTATCTGGCACCCTTTTGTCTCCTTTTCATCACCAGCTTTTGCCACTTACAGCGTGTGGTGGGGAGGTCAGTACCCATGATGGAGTGGGCAGTGTGTGGTGGGGAGGTCAGTACCCGTGATGGAGTGGGCAGTGTGTGGTGGGGAGGTCAGTACCCATGATGGAGTGGGCAGTGTGTGGTGGGGAGGTCAGTACCCGTGATGGAGTGGGCAGCGTGTGGTGGGGAACCCGTCTTGAACTATGAAAGCGTTCGATGAGCAGGTGGGATTTCGATTGTTGCTCTCCAAGAGAACTTTCAACAACAACAGCTATTACAGTGACCTTGGAAATGCAGACACTGAAGCTGTTTTTCATCAATTTGACATTTACTTTAGCTTGTAAGAACGTTCTGCCTGTTTTGTTCAAGCCAAGTTGCTTTTAAGTTTTTGCTAACACCCCCATTATTTTGTTAGACAACAGGATGAAGGGGAGGGGAAAGGATAGGCAAGAAGTGTTGGAGTAACTCAGCGGGCCAGGCAGCATCTCTGGAGAACATGGATAGATGACGTTCTGGGTTTTGACCCTTCTTCAGACAGGATATAGTCTGGCAAGTGATAGATGGCTACTGGTGAAGGGGAGGGGGTGGGTTGATTGGCAGATGGTTGAACAAAAGCCAGAGATGAAAAGACAAAAATTGTGAGATGAGGACAGTGGTGAATCATGAAGCCAGAGGAAAGGAGCAGGTAGAAAGGGGAAGGGGGGAATGGGCGCACACAGATGTGGGCCACATGGGGTTGAAGGGGGGTGGGGAAGGGGGATGTTTGTAGGAAGGAACTGCAGATGCTGGTTTACACCAAAGGTTGACACAAAATGCTGCAGTAACTCAGTGGGTAACGTAGCAACTCTGGTGAAATGGAATAGGTCATGTTTTGGGTCAAGATCCTTCTTTAAACTGAGAGTTAGGGGAGAGGGAAACTAGAAGTATGAAAAGATACAGATCAAACCAGAGCCGGCACCGATGACCCAGGAAAGGTGGAGCCCACAATGGTCCATTGTTGGCTGTGGAAGAGGTGATAACAAAGGGATATATGGATGCGAACAGTGGGACTGGCAGGATGACTGGGGTGGGGGAGGGGATGTAGAGAGAGGGAAAGCAAGGGTTAATTGAAATGAGAGAAATCAATATTCATACCGCTGGGGTGTGAGCTACCCAAGCAAAATATGAGGTGCAGTTCCTCCAATTTGTGCTGGGCCTCACTCTGACAATGGAGGAGGCCCAGGACAGATAGATCAGGATGGGAATGGGAGGGGAGTTAAAGTGTTTGGCAACCGGGAGATATAGGTCAGTTACCTACAACTGGAGAATTCAAAGACTGGCCTTGTTTATGTTTGGAGGCTGTTTGAAGTTTGACATTAACTTTCCATGTGCACCTTGTCATAAGAGCGTCACCATACGTGGCCAGCCTGAATATGTTGCTGTCTCGGCAGCCCTCTCTCTACCATGCATTACAATGCTACACAATCGCAGCATTTATAAACTCTTAATTCACTGAATATGGGGTAGCAACGTATGGTAACCTCGACAATCGCTAACTGATGCTGCCGCAGAAAGAATTCCAGTGTTCATTTCTTTTTATATTTCAAAAAAAAAATCAATGAAATTAGTCATAATGGCTCAACAGCCCTGACTAAAAGGATGATAAGATAATACAGTTCTTTGTGATGTTTTTTTTAACGCTCAAATCTTTTATCTTTATTATTAACTTGGGACCCATCAAAGAGGAACAAAAACATATTTTATAAAGTATGTGCTTCCAATGGAGGGGGAGGTGAGGGAGGGTGGAGTGAGAGGAAGTTAATAGAATCCCTTTGCCACCCGACACAAAATAAAAAGCTTTTATCTTTTGTCGAGCTTCGATTCGATCAGGCTTTTTTGTTGTTGTTTCCTGCTTGTGTTTTTTTTCCGTTGACTTTTGCTGCCCTTTTACAGATGCTCATTGTGGTATTTTGGTTTTTTAAAAAAAGGCAGAATCAAAAGCAAAATGGGAGCAGAAGTGGATGTTAAATGCCGGCTACCCCTCCCTCCGAGGTGAGAGGTCCGGCCCACCATTGCTGTCTGCTGTACCATCGTCACCGAGTCAACTCCGACCCGCGTGCAGATCTAATGTGTCTCTACCACTCCTTCTTAAATGGAGAAACCTTGCACTCTGCCAAGAACCGGCCAAAGTGAAAATATGCAGCTGTTTATAGAAGTACTTACATTTGATAATATTTGCCTGTTGTCCAGCTGACGGAAGCCAAAATAATTGTGCATACTTTTATCCTGTGAGGGAACAGTCTAGGGTGTGTTGGCCGCTTCGGGAACATTGATTTAATCAGGCAGAAAAGGGCGGCACAGTGGCGTGGGGTAGAGTTGCTGCCTCACGGCGACAGAGACCCGGGTACGATCATGACTACGGGTGCTATCTGTGTGGAGTTTGCAAGTTCTTCCTGTGATCGCGTGGGTTTTCTCCGGGTGTTCCGGTTTCCTCCCACACTCGAAAGACGTACAGGTTTGTAGGTTAACTGGCTTTTGTAAAATTGCCCCTTGTGTGTAGAATAGTGCGTGTGTTGGGCGATCGCTGGTCAGCGTGGACTCAGTGGGCCGAGGGGTTTGTTTCCGCGCTGCATCTCTGTACAATCACTTCTCAGTCCTTGCCCTCTGCAGTAGGCATCCTTTTGGGTGTTCTCAACTATTCCAAATTGTATTCGAGAACCAGAGGACGTAGGTTTAAGGTGAGGGGGTAAAGAATTAATATGACCGTGTGGCAAATTTATCACACAGAGGGAGGTGGGCGTATGGAACGAGCCGCTGGAGGAGGTACTGTAGTTGAGGCAGGTACTATCATAACATTTAAGAAACATGGATAGGACAGGTTTAGAGGGATAAGGGCCAAACGCAGGCAGGTGGGACTAGTGTAGATGGGGCATGTTGGTCAGTGTGGGCAAGTTGGGCTGAAGGGCTTGTTTCCGTACTGCATCACTCTGTATGACTGAGCTGTATTTGCCAAAGTGCAGTTAGGAGCGCAGTGTTTGTGAAGTGCTCCACAGAGTGGGTTACCAATATCATTTGGCAATGGGGAGCAGGAAGGGGAAGGAACACCATGCTACATCTCACGGAGATGTGAGATGAAGGCTCTGAAGCATATGGAGCGGTGGGTCTGCCAAGGGTCACGGCAACAGGGAAGTGGGGCGCAGAGAGAATCACTATCACCCCAATGAATATTATCACCATCGCAGAGCAACACTGAAAGATTCACCATGTTCTATGTCAGAATGCCTTTGGTCTGTGTTTGTGATCCCAGCAGATTGTCTCTGCAATGGTAACGTGCCAAGTGTGCTGCGTTTGGTCTCTCTCTGTTTTCTACTTCAATATAACCGGCAGATGGGTGCATCGTCCCTGTGTGTCTTTCACCATCAGGTCAGGCTAGATTGATTTTATGGGCAGCCAGCTCTCTTCTCTGCACTGACACCTACTCTGCCATCCACGCTAGCATCTTGCAATCTGGTGCAAGGCTGGGAGATGGGAGCCGGCGATATACTCAGCCTGTAGCTTCTCATCTCAGGCTCCCAGAGTTAGTGCAGCCTTTATCAAGGAAGGAACGAGAGCAAAGCTGATTTGGCAGAATTCTGGTAGTATTACAACGTGGCTTAAATCCAGCACCGAGATTTTATGGGCAGCACAGTGGTGCAGCTGCTAGAACCGCTGCCTCTCAGCGCCAGAGACCCGGGTTCCATCCTGACTACGGGTGCTGTCTGTGTCTGGAGTTTGCACATTCTCCCCTTGAGCACGTAGGTTTCCTCCCACATCCCAAAGACGTGCGGGTTTCAAAGTTAATTGTCCCTCTGTAAATTGACCCCAGTGTGTAGGGAGTAGTGGAGGAGAAAGTGGGATAACATAGAACTAGTATGAATGGGCGATTGATGGCGGCGTGGACTCTGGGGGCTGAAGGGCCTGTTTCCATGCTGTATCTCTAAAGTGAAACTAAAAATTTAGAATGAATCTAAGAAATGTACATTAGTGTGAGAATGGAAAGATTACCAACAAGTGAATGGACTTGCTTTGGTAAATATGCATACCAATAGTTAAAATGTCTCCATGGATAGAGAAACAGAGTTAACATTTCACATTCGAGTACATCAAACAAAATATTGTCAGCACAAGGTAAAGCTTGAGTTACAGGGAGAATGTACAAACTCTTTGCAGACAGCACCTTTGTGCCTGGCGCTGTAAGGGAGCAGCTCTAATGCCCCTGTCCCACTTAGGAAACCTGAACGGAAACCTCTGGAGACTTTGCGCCCCACCCAAGGTTCCCGGAGGTTCCCGGAGGTTTTTGTCAGTCTCCCTAATGGTCGAAAGTGGTTTCCGCTTCTTCTATGTTCCGGCGATTATTTCCAAAAATACAAAACCGGCCGCGACTACAAATAGGTTGCCGTTTTAAAAATCTGTAATTTTTTAGTTGAAGCCGGTTGCGATGCTAGTTGAAGGTGGTTGCCGGAGGTTGAAGGTGGTTGCCGGAGGTTGCAGGTAGTGGAAGGTAAGATCTTTTTTTAACCCAGTTTTATTCCACCAGGGAGATCTTACCTTCCACTACCTGCAACTTCCGGTAACCACCTTCAACTAGCATCGCAACCGGCTTCAACTAAAACATTACCGATTTTTAAAACGGCAACCTATTTTTAGTCGCGGCCGGTTTTGAATTTTTTGAAATAATTGCCGGAACATAGAAGCGGAAACCACTCGACCATTAGGGAGAGTGACAAAAACCTCCGGGAACCTCACGGAAACCTTGGGTGGGGCGCAAAGTCTCCAGAGGTTTCCGTTCAGGTTTCCTAAGTGGGACAGGGGCATAGCTCTGCACCACTGTGCCGCCCCATTTGCCCACATTTGGTCCATATCCCTCTAAACCTTTTCTGTCCATGTACCTGTCCAAATGTCTTTAAAATGTTGTTATAGTACCTGCCTCAACCACCTCCTCTGGCAGCTCGTTCCATTTACCCACCACCCTCTGAGTGAAAAAGTTGCCCCTCGGGTTCTTCTTAAATCATTCCCCACTCACCTTAAACCCATGCCCTCTTGTGCTGGATTCCTCTGCCCTGGGAAAAAACTCTTGGTAATCTTTTAAGATCTCTCGATGTCGTTTTTTTTTAGTTCTATCTCTCTCTCTCTCTCTCACATTTTTCTCTCTGCATTTGATACTGTTCTGTACTTTAATTCTGTTCATCCTCTGCTGCATCAGCAGTGACAAAATCAGTCATATCTTCCTCAAAAGTCATTCTCTCTCTCAAATTTGTCTAATTTATTAATCCTTCTGTTCATCTTTCTTTCTGTAATTTGTACTTTTAAAATTACAGAGATCCCTATTGCCTTATCATTGCTTCCTGTGATGTGCTCCATTTTGAATGAACATGGCCTTGACAAAATTAGTTGTACGGCTTGTAGCTATAAGTAGAGGTTGGAACAACAGATTGTTTTCTTCAGAGGTTGAGGAGAGACCTGATAGAAGTATATTAAATGATGAGAGGTAAAGACAGGTAGACCACCAGAACCCTTTTCCCAGGGTGGAACTGTCAAAGACTAGAGGGCAAAGCTTTATTGTGAGAGAGGAAGGAAGAAGTGTCTGAAGATGGGTCTTGACCCAAACCGTCACCCATCAATGATCTCCAGAGATGCTGCCCGACCTGCACAGTTACTCCAGCACTTTGTGTCCCAAGGTTAAAAGGAGATCTGTGGGTAGGGTTGCCAATTTTCCCACTCCCAAATAAGGGACAAATTCCCGATGGCAATTAGTTGACCGACTCGGCCGTGGCTGGGTGAATGATGATTGGCCCGGGTGATGGACTGCACAAAAAGCCCAGCTGGCGGGTCAGCTGAGGAGTCTGGGCCCGGGCCGCGCGACATCGCGCGCAAAGTCTGGCACCCCTTCCAACACTTGAACCGATGATCGGCCATGAGAAGGAGGGGTGGTGGTGTCAGCGGTAAGCGAAGGTCCAAAGGTCAGACAGCTGGCCGGGCTTTCGACCGACGGGGTCATGGGCAAGGACCTGTTGCTGCACTCCATGGGCTGCACTATGTCGGGACAGATGAGGCAGGGCCGGACGCGGCGCTCTGACCCGACAGTCCCCTCGACCCGAGTAATAGCAGTTAAATGCGGGACAAGGGCGATCCCGTATGGGACAAATCAATTTAGCCCAACATACGGGATGTCCCGGCTAATACGGGACAGTTAGCAACCCTATCTGTGGGGTAAGTTTTATTTTAACAGAGGGTGGTGGGTGCCTGGAATGTGCTGCTACAGATGGTGCTGGAGGCAGATATGATAGTGGTGTTTAAGAGCATTTAGGTGGACACATGGATATGCAGTGAATGGAGAGATATGGATCACATGTCAGCATTGGAGATAAATGTATCTTGGCAGTATGTTCTGCATGGACATTGTGGGCTAAAGGGCCTGTTCCTGTGCTGTACTGAAAGGGAAAGGAAAAAATAAATAATTTTACAAATGGACGCTCACTCTAGAGACAGGCAGGGAGTGAATGGTAGTTTACAATCAAGTTTTGAGGGTTGTTAACATATCAGCATACTTTGAATGCCATTGTTACCCTTGGCTTAACATTCCTTGGGTTGGAATAGAATGGGGCGGCACGGTGGCGCAGTGGTGGAGTTGCTGCCTTACATTGCCAGAGATCCGGGTTCGACCCTGACTACGGGTGCTGCCTGCACGGAATTTGTACGTTCTCCCCGTGAGTTTTCTCCCGGTGCTCCGGTTTCCTCCCACAACCCAAAGACGCGCGAGCTTGTAGGTTAATTGGCTTTGGTAAAATTGTAAATTGTGTGTAGGATAGTGCTAGTGTACTGGGCGATCTCTGGTCGGCGCGGACCCAGTGGGCCGAAGGGCCTGTTTCCGCGCTGTATCTCTAAAGTCGAAAGTAAAGTCTAAACTATAAGATATTTCTGTGCAAATAATTTGGACCACAATCTGTCTGTTCATTTGGGATAAAATAATTGCTTGGGTCTTTCAGGGAAGATAATTCTTAATGGCGTGACACGACCCTTCAGGTGGTTGTGAAAGAGTGGACGGTGTGTTGTTTTTAGTAGCTGAGGCTCTCAGTAAATTGCTGTGAGTACACCCAGCAGTTGACAGCCTGTATTAAGACAAACTGCCCCTTCTCTGACAGATAAAATAAATCAGGTGTTTAGTCAAATTAAAATACTTCTGCTGAACCGGGCTCTCGGGAGCAGCGATCCACCTGACAAATCCAAGAGAAACTAAAGACAGATGCGCCTTGATATTATTTTAAGGACCTGGTAAAAAAAACTTAACACTTTAAGTGCCATTTCAATCTCTATCTGTCCTCCCCACATGTTCCCACAGGGCATATATTTCTCAGAGCTGACGGAATCACCGTGTCTGCACTGCCTTGAAGATTGTGTGGGAAGGAACTGCAGATGCTGGGCCATTATGGGCTCAACCTTCCCCACGTCATCTGCTGCCGGCCCTGTTTTGCTCTGGCCTTGTCTTGACTCCAGTCTCCCCCCCCCCCCCCCACCTATACCATTCAGTCTGAAAAAGGGTCTCGACCGGAAACGTAACCCATTCCTTTTCTCCAGAGATGCTGCCTGTCCCGCTGAGTTAATCCAGCACTTTGTGTCTATCTGCCTTTAAAACCATTGAGCGCTTCTTGAACTTGTTGACGTGTAAATTCGAAGACACAACCCTGCTTTATCCAAGTGTGATCCTGAAACAAGTGGTGTAGAACGGTGAGCTTCAGTGCTCTCTGGTTTAGGGTCGGAGGAAGTCTGCTGCCTCATGGCCCTGTCCCACGGTACGAGTTCATTCCAAGAGCTCTCCCGAGTAAAAAAAATAATCAAACTCGATGTAAGCACGGAGAATGAACGTAGCGGGCACGTCGGAGCTTGGCGACGTCACTTACCGGCTCGTAACGCTAATGGCAGGTACTCGGGAAGACTCGCTAACGGCAGGTAAACGGGAAGACTCGTGAAGAATTTTTCAACATGTTGAAAAATGTCCACGAGAGCCCCGAGTACCGACGAGCGGCCATTACGTAAATCTCCGAGTGTGAATAAGGGCAAACTCGGAAGAGCTCTTGGAATGAACTCGTACCGTGGACAGGGCCATTACTGTTAGTTGAGCTGCGTT
>CM075979.1:44078470-44109931 GCA_038087875.1 Malacoraja senta | reverse complement strand
TGACAGGGTCTGCAGATGTTCTTATCCTTTTCTTGCAAATTGTATCTAGGCTCTAGACACACTGGCACCACTGCGCAGCTTGTCCCAGGTTCTGCAGAGAGCAATTCCAAATTGACCAAATCTCCAGCACCCCTGAAGTTTTACCCCATTTTAAAGTCTAGCCTCTCCAATCTGGCCAGGATTAACAAGTGTAAGAGTCAGGAACTCATGCGGCAGCTTGTAAAACTGTGGTTGGGCCACTTTTAGAGTAACGCATGCAATTCTAGTCGAATCATTACATGAAGGATGTTGTTGCTTTGGAGAGGGCGCAGAAGAGGTTTACCAGACGCTGTCTGGATTAGAGGGTATTAGCTACAGGGAGAGGTTGGATAATCTTTGATTGTTTTCTCTGCAACCTCAGAGGTTAAAGGGAAGTCCTGATAGGGACATACAATAATGGAAGGGCATAGACTGGTAGACTGTCAGAATGTGGAGGAAAAAACTGCAGATGCTGGTTAAACACAAACAGCTGGAGTAACTTAGCAGGACAGGCAGCATCTCTGGAGAGAAGGAATGGGTGACGTTTTGGGTTGAGGCCCTTCTTCAGACTTTTTTCCTAGGGTGAAAAGTCAGAACCTTTTTCCCAGGGTGGAAATGTCAAAGAGTGAAGGGCATGGGTTTAAGGTGAGCGGGGGCCAACGTTTAAAGGAGATGTGCAGGGCAAGTTTTTTACAGAGGTTGGTGGGTGCCTGGAACGCACTGCCAGGGGTGGTGGGTGCCTGGAACACACTGCCAGGGGTGGTGGGTGCCAGCAACGCACTGCCAGGGGTGGTGGGTGCCTGGAACGCGCTGCCAGGGGTGGTGGGTGCCTGGAACACACTGCCAGGGGTGGTGGGTGCCAGCAACGCGCTGCCAGGGCTGGTGGTGGAGGCAGATACCATAGTGGTGTTTAAGGGGCTTTTACATAGGCACATGGATATGCAGGGAACGGGGAGGAAACATGGATCACGTGCAGGCAGAGTTTAACTTGGCCTCTTGCTCAACGTGGACATTGTGGGCCGAAGGGCCTGTTCCTGTGCTGTACTGTTCTATGTTCTATGTTTTAAATCATTCCATGCTCTTGAATCTATCCCTTTTCATTATGATTAAGTGTAGGAAATGAAATGCAGATACTGGTTTACAATGAAGATAGACATAAAATGCTGGAGTAACTCATCGGGTCAGGCAGCATCTCTGGAGAAAAGGAATAGGTGACGTTTTGGGTTGAGACCCTTCCCAGACTATTCTGCATCTTCGGTTTAAAGCAGCATCTGCAGTTCCCCAGAGATGCTGCCTGTCCCACTGAGTTACTCCAGCTTTTTGTGTCTATCTTCAGTTTAAACCAGCATCTGTAGTTCTTTCCTGCACACACCTTCTTCAGAGGATGTGGCTGAAGTTTTTCTTTTGAGAACTCTCTCAGTGTGGCCAGGTGACAGAAGTCCGTGTTCATAGATGTTTTAATTTTTGAATTGCCAGCATTCTTGAAGCTACTGGTTACATCTTCTTAAAGCTGACATTTATGGCCATCTATGTGTGATATACCAATACATTTTAAACAACGCGAATAAGTCTGTTGATTGCTCAGCCTACATCGAAACAGCCGCCTACTCTAAAACATGAAAACTGTTATTAAATTGATAATGTATAAAATGGTTTACCTCACAAATTTTCAAAATACTAGCTGCTCACTCGGATAATTTATTCATAATTTTACTTTGTATAAAATCATTTACAACTGCAGGATAATAATTAGAATTTCGAAGGGAGTGTGGCTTATTGCAAGTGTAGCTATGTTCAAAGCAAGAAAACAAATTGCAGAATTCAGGCATTCTGAATGTTCCTACATTATCTCAGGGAGTTAACATATGTTACCCGAGACTCAAAAACTGCAGATCTGTTAACAAAAAAAGACCCAAAGTGCTGGAGTATCTCACTGAGTCAGGCAGCATCGCTGGAGAACATGATGATGTTTGGGGTCAGGACTCTCCTTTAGACTGATTGTGGTGGCGGGTGTGACCGGAGAAAGCTGGAAGAGAGGAGAGATTTTGATAGGTAGATGGTTGAACAAAGGCCAGAGTTAAGAAAGGGTAAAAGGAGTGAGATAAGGAGAGAAGAGGGTATACACATTGTGAAGCCAGAGGAAAGAATCACCGTTTCATCTTATATTTGATATTGGCTACACTTGTTCAATAGAAACAATTGACCCAGTTGGAACCCGATCCCATCCCCTCAACGCTCTGTCGCAGGCAAGGTGAGTGGCCCTTGTCACACACACACTAACCACCAACCCACACACACACACACACACACACACACACACCCCACCCACACCACACACACACCACACACACACACCCCACCACCACCCCACCCACCACACACACACCACACACACCACCCCCCACCCACACACACACCACACACACACACACACACCCACCACACACCACACCACACACACACACCACACTAACCACCCACACACACACCAACACACACACACACACACAACCACACCAAACCCACACACACACAACACACCACACACACACACACACACACCAACCACACATCCCACCACACACACACACCACACACACACACCACACACACTAACCACCACCCACACACACACACACAACACACACACACACACACAACCACACACACACACACAACACACACACACACACACACACTAACCACCACCCACACACACACACGCAACACACAACACTAACCACCACCCACACACACACAGACACCACACACCCACTAACCACCACCCACACGCACACCACACACACACACACACCACACACAACCACACACACACACACAAACACACACACACTAACACCACACACACACCACACACACACACACCACCACCCACACCACACACACACACACACACACACACTAACCACCCACACACACACACGCACACACACACACTAACCACCACCCACATGCACACACACACACACTAACCACCACCCACACACACACACATACACACTAACCACCACCCACACGCACACACACTAACCATCCCCCCACACACACACCCACTAACCACCACCCCACACACACACACACACACACACACACACACTAACCACCACCCACACACACACACACTACACCACCACCACACACACACACACTAACCACCACCCACACACACACACACATAACCACCACCCTACACACACACACACACACACACACTAACCACCACAACACACACACACACACACACACACACACACACACACACACACACACTAACCACCACCCACACGCACACACTAACCACCCCCCTTGATATTATATTAATATTATTCATTCGCTCCTTTTACCCGCATCCCCGCCCTATCCACTCACGCATAGCCCCCAACTCGCAGGCGCGTCTAGAGAGGGAGAGGGAGGTAGAGAGAGAGGGCAGAGAGAGAGGGGGCAGAGACAGAGAGAGAGGGGGGCAGAGACAGAGAGAGAGAGGGGGCAAAGACAGAGAGAGAGGGGGGGAGAGAGGGGGGAGTGAGGGGGAGAGATAGGGGGGGAGAGAGGGGGGAGAGAGAGAGGGAGGGAGAAGGGAGAGAGGGGGGAGAGAGCAGGGAAAGAGAGGGTGAGAGAGGGATGAGGGGGGAGATTGGGTGGAGAGGGGGAGACAGGGGGGCAGAGGGGGGGGGAGAGGGAGGGAGAGAGGAGGGGGAGAGAGGAGGGGGGAAAGGGAGAGAGGGGAGGGGAGAGAGGAGGGGAGAGGAGGAGGAGGGGAGAGGAGGAGGAGCGGGGGAGGGGGAGAGGAAGAGGGGGGAGCCGGGCGGGCGAGCAGGCTGTGGTCACAGAGGAGGGCTGATTCCTGAACGCTCTCATTGGTAGCCGCAGGCTACAGGCTTCATTCAGGCTTCAGAGCCAGAGTACGGGGGATGGGGGGGAGTGGTCGGGTGGAAAGAGGGGGGGGGAAGAGTAGGAGGAGGGGGAGAGGAGGAAGGGAGCGGGGAGCGGGGGAGCGCATCAGCGGCTTCAATTCAGAGACTGGGGGGCAGTGTAGAGGGGTCGGAGGGTGACGTCACTCGCTGCGTGTGGAATACAGCATGAGCAGAGCCATTGTGACGTGCCCATCTCGTTATTTTCAAAGATTTGTGAACATTTTCATAAATAACTCAAGAAATAATGCTTGAATTTTTGAGGTAAGACGATTTTCGGCTCCACTGGATAAAACTCTACAAGAATATGTTAACATTTTACCGTAAGCGCGTCATTTTTTGGAGCAGATGTTATTATACACACACACATACACACACACACACATCCAAGATCAGAGTTTTAATAGTTACTAAACCAAGGGGACAGGTTTGGTCCCGTCCCCTCAACGTACGGTTGCGGCGGTGGGGGGGGGAGGGGGGTTGGGGGGCGTCATGCGGCGTCACACACACACTAACTACCCCCTTGATATTATATTAATATTATTCATTTGCTCCTTTACCCCATAACCGCCCTATCCACTGACGCATAGCCCCCCAACTCGCAGGCGCGTCTAGAGAGGAAGGGCGTAGAGAGAGAGGGTGAAGAGACAGAGGAGAGGGGCAGAGACAGAGGGAGAGGGTGGAGAGGGGGAGGGGGGTGGAGGAGAGGAGGGTGGGTGAGGGGGGAGGGTGGGGAGGAGGGGAGAGGGGGGGAGAGGGGGAGAGAGAGAGGGGAGGATAGGGGAGGAGAGAGAGGGGGGAGAGAAGGGGAGAGGGAGGGAGGGGGGGAAGGTATTGGGAGGAAGGGGGAGGGGAGGGGGCAGGGGAGGGGGGGAGAGGGGGGGGAGTGAGGGTGAGAGCTGAGGGGGAGGGAGGGGAGAGGGGGTAAGGAGGGGGATAGGGGGAGGGGGAGGGAGGAAATGGGGGGAGGGGGAGGGGGGCAGGGGTGGATGGGGTAGAGGGGAGGGGGTGGAGGAAAGGGGGTGGAGGAGGTTTAGGAGAGGGAGGGTGGGGGGAGGGGTGTGGTGGAAGGGAGGGTGGGGGGTGGGAGAAGAGGGGGAGAGAGAGAGGAGGGGGGAGATAGAGGAGGAGGGGGCAGAGAGAGAGGGAGGGGGGGAGAGAGAGAGAGAGAGAGTAGGGGGAGCTGCGAGTTACGCCAGTAGGCTGCGCGTTGAAAACTCAGGAGCAGAGCCATTGTGACGTCATCAGCTCACTTCAGCTCGTTAGATTTAAAAAAGATCTCAGATCGTTGAACAATTTTAGTAAAAAAACTCGTGAAATAATGAATCAAATTTCAGATGAGGCGATGTTCGAGATCATGAGGTAAATCTCTACCGGAATATGTAAACATTTCACCGTTAGCGCGTCGGGTTTTCGAGGAGATGTGAATCACAGAAAAACACACAAATACACACACAAGATCAGAGTTTTATATTATAATAGATGGAACAGCATAGTAACAAACCCTTTGGCCCACAATGTCTGTGCTGAACATGAAGCCAAGACCAGCTCTTATCTACCTACAATAAATCCATGTTGATCCATTCTCTGCATATCCGTGTGCCTATCCAAAAGTCTCTAAAACCCCACTATCTTATCTGCCTCCACCACCAACCCTGGCAGTGTGTTCTAGGCACCCACCACCCTCTGTGTAAAAAAATATCCCACATATCTCTTTTAAACTTTGGGACTCTCACCTTAGAAGTATGTCCTCTAGTAATTAATATATCCATCGTGGGATAAAGGTTCTGACTGCCTACCCTATCGATGTCTCTCATGATATTATGTACTTCTATCAGGTCTCTCTTCAATCTCTGGAGTTCCGGTGAAAGCAATCCATGTCTATCCAACCTCTCCCTGGAGCTAACACCCCTAATCCAAGCATCATTCCAGCAAACATAAATAATAATCTGATAATAGTATTATCTGATTAATATCCATGTATATTATTATCTGATTTGATTTGGATAGCATTCAAAACAAAGCAAAGACTTTAGAGATACAGTGTGGAAACAGGCCCTTCGGCCCACCGAGTCCGTGCCGACCCTGTACACTAGTTCTATCCTCCACACTAGCGACAATTTACAGAAGCCAATTAACCTCCAGCCTACACGTCTTTGCCCTGTGGGAGGAAACTGGAGCACCTGGAGAAACCCACATGGTCACAGGTAGAACGTGTAAACTCCCTAAAGAGAGCACTCGAGGGCAGGATCGAACCGGTGTCACTGGCATTGTGAAGCTGCAACTCTACCGCTGTGACACTGATGCCATTGAGCCATTAAATGTTACTGTACCTCGGTACAAATGACAATAATAAACCTAAACTGAAGAACAAACTGCAGTTTAGTCGGTTCAGAAGGGGAAGTAAAAGGCTTAGCTCACATCTCTCGCACGGGACTGCGAATGTGTGTAGGTGTAAACAGCTGGCCTTTACTAACAGCTGCACTTCCATTATTTAAGAGCTCTCTGGTCCTCAGGAGATTGAATTTGTCCATCCCAGTCTACAGCTTATAAAAGTTGCAAAGGGAAGCGTATACTGGCTGCTTGTTATCTTTTTTTTTATTACCTGGAACATTTGCCTGAAGGCAGCTTTGGCAGGCTTGTACGAGCCAAAGAAGCGTTATTGACGTGGATTTCGAGCAACAGGAGATGTACTGAGCACGGTTTAAATGGCGCCAAACCATAGACAAGTTAGGAAGCATTTCCCAACAAATGGTGCTGGAATTTAAAGGCCCTGCCCCACGAGCATGCGACTGCATGCGGCAAGCGCGACCTAACGTGGTCGCTTGAGCCATACGACCTCGAGGGTCCGGTCCCACTTCGATCGCCGGAGCCGTATGGAGTTGTGCGGAGCTGGTCCCGACATCGCGCGGGGCTCCGAAAAACTGACACTGTCCAAAAATTCCGCGCAGCAACGGCCTGCCGGCCCGCAGCCGCATTGAGGCCGTACGCACCGTCTCGACGCCATACGCAGCGTCTTGATGCTGAGCGCAGCGTCTTGACGCCGTACGTCACGCGCGAACTTCCCGCGGACTTCGCTCGAACTTCACGTCAATCACTCGACCTCCACGCGGCCCCCGCTTCCGGTTTGGTCGCGCTCGCCGCATGCAGTTGCATGCTCGTGGGACAGGCCCTTAAGGCTCTCGCATTGTCACCCGCCCATCTTTCAAAGCCCAGACCATCACACAAACCAGCCTGTGGAGGAAGGAACAGCAGATGCTGGTTTAATCTCTCAGTCCGAAGAAGGGTCTCAACCCAAAAAGTCTCCTATTCCTTTTCTCCAGAGATGCTGTCTGACCCGCTGAGTTACTCCAGCATTTTGTGTCTATCTTCGATACAAACCAACCTCCCTTCCATTGACTCCATCTACACCACGTTGCCTCAACAAGGCCAGCAGCATCATCAAGGACCAGTCTCACCCACTCCCTCTTCTCCCCTCTCCTATCGGGCAAAATGTACAGAAGTGTGAAAACGCACACCTCCAGATTGAGGGACAGTTTCTTCCCAGCTGTTATCAGGCAACTGAACCATCCCACCAACAACTAGAGAGCAGTCCGAAGCTATTATCTATCTGATTGGAGACCCTTGCACTATCTTTGATTGGACTATATCTTGCACTAAATAATATTGCCGTTATCCTGTTTCTGTACACTGTGGACGGCTTGACTGTAATCATGTATTGTCTTTCCACTAACTGGCTAGCACACAACAAAAGGTTTTTGTTGTGATAATAATCTAACCCCAAAGTCAAACTCCTGGAAAGGGTGCAGAGAAGATTTATGAGTATGTTGCCAAGTCTCGAGGGCCTGAGGTACAGGGAGAGACTGGGCAGGTTAGGACTTTATTCCTTGGAGCGCAGGAGGATGAGAGGTGATCTTATAGAGATGTGTAAAATCATGAGAGGAATAGATCGGGTGAATGCCTATGTTAGGGTGAGTGCCTACCCTTTTACGCAGGGTAGGGGAACCAAGAATCAGAGGACGTAGCTTTAACGTGGGAGGGAGTTGAGTTTGAACTGATTGTATTTATGCATCGTATTATTTGAACTGTTTAGATAGAATGCAACACAAGATTTTCACGGTACTTGAGTACACGCCATGATAATAAACCTAAATCTAGACCTAAAGGGGAAAGACTTAATAGGGACCTGAGGGGCAACTTTTTCACTCAGAAGGTAGTGGGTGTATGGAACGAATTGCCAGAGAGATAGTTGAGGCAGGTCCTATAACAGCATTTAAAAGACATTTGGACAGGTATATGGATAGGAAAGATCTAAAGGTTTAGAGTCTGTGGGTTTCATCCCTAAATGTCACCTATTCCTGTTCTCCATAGATGCTGCGTTACCCGCTGAGTTACTCCAGCACTTTGTATCTTTCAAAGTTTAGAGGGATATGGGCCAAACACAGGCAGGTGGGACTAGAGTAAATGGGACAACTTGGTCGGCATGGACAAGTTGGGCCGGAGGGCCTGTTTCCATGCTGTATAACTCCATGACTCTGTGACTGTGTGTCTCTAACTGTGTGACTCTGACTGTGTGACTTTTTGTCTCTGACTGTGTGAATGTGTGACTGTATGTCGCTGTGACTCTGACTCTGTGTTTCTGTGACTGTCTCTGTGACCGTGTTACTGTGTGTCTCTGTGTCTCTGTGTCTCTGTGACTCCATGTCTCTGTGTCTCTGTGTCTCTGTGACTGTGTGTCTCTGTGTCTCTGTGTCTCTGTGTCTCTGTGTCTCTGTGTCTCTGTGACTGTGTGACTGTGTGACCGTGTTATTGTGTGACTCTGTGCCTCCTTGCACTAACCGGCACCCCCCGTGTTGCCCCTGTGCGCAGGTACACCGGAGAGCCTTGCGGAGAAGGAGCGCCAGCTGTCCGCCATGATCAACCAGTTAATCAGTCTCCGGGAGCAGCTCCTGGCCGCACACGATGAGCAGAAGAAGTTAGCAGCGTCGCAGATCGAGAAACAACGGCAGCAAATGGAGCTTGCCCGCCAGCAGCAGGAGCAGGTGAGTGGAGGCTGTGAACCGACCCCACCTTGCATCAGCCCATCTTCATACTCCAGCACAGCCTAGACCAGCAGAGCACAAGAACAGTGGCCCACAATGTCCATGCCAACCATGATGCCAAGTTCAATGAATCTCCTCTGCTGCACATAATCCATATCTCTCCATTCCCTGCATATCCACGTGACAATCTAAAAGCCTCTTAAACCCCACTATCGTATCTGCCTCCACCACCACCCTTGGTAGCACGTTCCAGGCACCCACCACTCTCAATGATAAAAAAACTTACCACGCACATCTCCTTTAAATCATGCCCCTCTCACTTTAAAGCTCTGCCCCCTAGTATTTGATATTTGCGCCCTAGGAGAAAAGATTATGACTGTCTACCTCATCTATGCTTCTCAACATATACTTCTATCAGGTCTCCCTCTGCCCTTCAATGCTGCAGAGAAAACAATCCTAGCTTGTCCAACTTCTTGTAGCAAATGTCCCCGAATCCTATTACAGAGCAAAATAAGGAACGCGATGCTAAACGTGTTTGTTTGGAGTTTTTCGTGCATTATAACGTCACGCACCAGATGTCGTTTAAAGGACAGTCACGACACATGTTGTGTTCTTCTATTGGGATCCAAGTCTATGAAAGTCCATCCAAGCTCCCTGAAAGTGATAACACATAGTGTGTGCGGACAGGATGCCGAAGAACGAGAAGCCAAAGGCAAGAAGCCGAAGCCAAGATGCCAAAAGGACATGATGTCGGAAAGCCATGATGCCGAACAGATAAGAAGCCTAAAAGCTTCTAGGGTTAGGGTTAGATTATAATTTATCGGGTTAGGGTTATTTTATTTTAATCCCTCAGGTAGAGAGTAAATCTTTTGTGTATTCTTGCAGCAGTTGCATATCTATTTATCATGTCGGCTTCTTGTCCGTTTGGCGTCATGGCTTTTCGACGTCATGTTCTTTCGGCATCTTGGCTTCGGCAAAATTTGCCGTTCTTTCTGGGTACCAACACACAGATAGAGTGGTAAATAAGGGCCATGGCATGTTGGCCTTCACTGGTCATTGGGCATTGATTATAAAAGTGAGGAAGTCAATTTTAATAGGGCGGCACAGAGATGCAACGGTAGAGTTGCTGCCTTGACAGCGCTAGAGACCCGGGTTCGACACGGACTTTGTATGTTCTCCCTGTGACCGCGTGGGTTTTCTCCAGGTGCTCCAGATTGATCCCACATTCCATGATGTGCATGTTTGTAGGTTAATTGACTTCTGTAAATTGTCCCCAGAGATAGAACTAGTGTACAGCGTATGGCTGGTTGAAGGGGACTCGGTGGCCGTAGGGCCTATGCTCTATGTTCTAAATCATTCCCTCTTCATGTCAATGAATCTATCCCTTTGAAGAAAGTCCATCGATGTAGCCGAAGTTAAGCAGGAAAGGGTGCAGAGAAGTTGCCAGGACTCGAGGGTCTGAGCTATAGGGAGAGGTTGAGTAGGCCGGGATTTTTATTTCCTGGAGTGCAGGAGGATGAGGTGGTGATCAAATAGAGGTATATAAAATCATGAGAGGACCTAAAAATATGTGGGCACACAATCTCTTGCCCTGAGTGGGGAAATCGAGAACCAGAGGACATAGATTTAAGGTGAAAGGGGAATGATTTTATAGGAATCTGAGGGATAACTTTTTCACACAAAGGGTGGTGGGTGTATGGAACAAACTGTCAGAGGCAGTAGTTGAGGCTGGGACTATCCCAACATTTAGGAAGCATGTAGACAGGTACATGGGTAGGACAGATAAGAGGAATATGGACCAAACGCAGGCAGGTGGGGCAAGTGTAGCTGGGACATGTTGGTCGGCATGGGCAAATTGGGCTGAAGGGTCTGTTTCTATGCTGCATCACTCTATGACATGACTGCACCCACTCTGCAGTCACTACTGAGTGATGGCTGCCTTTCTAGCCAGGGCTTATGACAGAAATCATATTGACATTGCCACCATTCTGTAATAGAATGCAGTGTATAATACGGCTCATATGTTGAGCTTGTTTTAATCAGCCTCAGATCACCAAGCTTCCCGTGTCCAAATATTTGCCCACAAGCGACCGTATACACTCTTCTTATAATGGGAAATAAGGTACGAGAATACGTACAAAATAAGAAGTTAGGATGTCATTTAGATATGCATACACGACACAGTAATTAACTGTTGACACTTGTGAATAAGCTAGCTTAAATTAATCTTGACACATTTGCAGACGAGTGATATCTTACAGTGAACACTTTGTAATTATATTTGAAAATGAAAATTAAATGACACTTAAAACTGGGTTGTCATGCTTGATGAAGCAAGAATGTAGTTAGATGGATGAGCGCAATAAAAACAATTTGTTTCTCCCTTGTCGGTAGCCTATTTGAAACGGCAAAAAAAAGTTATGTTTTGATTTATTTTGTTAATTTTGTTTTATTTTTTAAAAATCCGTTTTTTCCTCTTTTTCAGATCGCAAGACAACAGCAGCAACTATTGCAGCAACAGCACAAAATCAACCTCCTCCAGCAGCAAATCCAGGTCAGTCGGTGCATAAAAAGGGTGAGGGGGGAGGGGGGGGGGGTCCCCACTGCACCCATGGATCCAGGTCAAGAGAGAGTCAAGAACTGCAGATGCTGGTTTACACCGAAGATAGACACTAAATGCTGGAGTAACTCAGCGGGACAGACAGCATCTCTGGAGAGATGGAACGGGTGACGTTTCGGGACGAGACCCTTCTTCAGAGAGTCAAGAGTGTTTTATTGTCATATGTCCCAGAGAGAACAATTAAATTCTTACTTGCTGCAGCACAACAGAATATGTAAACATAGTACACTGAAAACAATATAATAAATGATAAAAAGGTATATACAGGTATACACACAGTGTGTGTGTATATATATATATATATGCACACATATACATACATACTAAAGGTAGACACAAAAAGCTGGAGTAACTCAGCTGGAGCAACATCACTGATGCTGTCTGACCTGCAAAGTTGTGCCAGCTTTTTGTGTGTCTTTGGTGTAAACCAGCATCTGCAGTTCCTTCCTACATACATATATAAATGTGTGTGTTTATGTGTGTGTGTATATATATAATATATAAATATACACACACACACACACATACGTACACATAAAACCCCCCAATAATATTGCATAAAGAAAAAGTCTCTGTATAGTCGCTAGAAGAATGTGGATACAGAGAGAGTAATGAACAAATAATAGGTTACTCTTTGTGTGCTCCTTACAGAAGTGGATATGCAATCACACATACAGTCACTCCACCCTTTTAAATCTCTCCCTTTATCCTGTATCTGTGCACTGTGAATGGCTCGATTGTAATCATGTATAGTCTTTCCACTGACTGATTAGCACACATCAAAAGCTTTTCACTGCACCTCAGTATACGTGACAATAAACTAAACGAAACTATTAATTATGGGGGTATAAATCAACATATTAGTAAAAATCCTTCCAAGCTCATAACCAAATTAAATGCAGGCCAAATGTGTAGGAAGGAATTGCAGATGCTAGTTTACACCGACGAAAGAAACGAAATGCTGGATTAACTTAGCTGGACAGCAGCATCTATGGAGAGAAGGAATGGGTGACGTTTTGGGTCCAGACCCTTCTTCAGACTGAGAGTCAGGGGAGAGGGAGAGTCGAGATATGTGGAAGGGTAAAGTGTGAAAATGTCAGATCAAAGCAGACGATCGAAAATGTAGAATGGATCATTCTACATGAGGGGAAGTTGACAACGAGGTATACCATCAGTAACATTAATCGGGAGGACAGTGAAACTAGTCGGAGAACTAAGGTGGGGGAGGGATGGAGAGAGGGGGGAAAACAAATGTCACTAGAAGTTAGAGAAATCAATGATTATACCGCTGGGTTGTAAGCTGCCCAAGTGAAATATGAGGTTCTGTTCCCCCAAATTGCCTGTCCCACTGAGGTTTTAGTGTTAGTCTAGAGATACAGCGCGGAAACAAGCCCTTAGGCCCACCGAGTCCGCACCGATCAGCGATCCCCGCACATTAACACTATCCTACACACACTAGGGACAATTTTACACATGCGCCAAGCCAATTAACCTACAAACCTGTACGTCTTTGGAGTGAATTACTCCAACATTTTGTGTCTCCCTAAGTGTCGGCTAGGTGAGATAAAGAATTTTAAAGTTCCTATCAAAGATCGAACCATGTTGGTGCGAGGAAATTCTAAAGAAAAACTTGTGGAGCAGAAATGTTCAGCTCTTTCATTATGATTTCTCATCAGTTACTCAGCCAGCTCTCTTGATTAGATTTGAAGAACTTCAGTGATAGCCCTCAATGTGGAGAGAATTAAAAAGTGACGCCGTATCTTCGCTTGGTTTGCTTCCACTTCTGCCGCACATGTGCTGCTCAAATAACACGTTTTATTTTAAACTAAATTCCGCTCAGGTCCTTTTTAACAAATGAAAGAATCAAAATTTTCTGCAAATTACAACACTAATTATTTGTTCAGTTTTTGCATTACTTTGCAGCAATGTGTGAGGAACTTTTCACACGTATTGAATCTGCAGGGAGTTAGCAAACTAACACCTGTAAAACACATTTCTTCACAAATTCTTTGTACATTTCAGTTCACGGTGAGTTGCTCCAGTCTTGTTAAATAAAGGGACAGATGATGTGTAATATGATTATTTTTTTTAATTTTAATTAGAATACAAATAAAGTTGTTTGGACCCTTGTCATGGTTTGTGTTGAATGCTGGAAAGAAGCTTTGTCCTACCTGTGGAAGCTCACTCTTCCTAAGAATCTCTTTATATCACATGGCTCCTGTTAATGACATTTGCTGGTCTTAAGTTTAGTTTAGTTTAGTTTAGAGATACCGTGCAGAAACAGGCCCTTTGGCCCACCAAGTCTGCACCAACCAGCGATCCCCACATATTAACACTACCCTACACACACAAGGGACAATTTTACATTTATACATTGATACCAAGCCAATTAAACTATAAACCTGTATGTTTTTGGAATGTGGGAGGAAATCGAAGATCTCGGAGAAAACCCACATGGTCACAGGGAGAAAGTACAAACTCCGTACAGACAAGCATCCATAGTCAGGATCGAACCTGGGTCTCTGCCGCTATAAGGCAGCAGCTCTACCGCTGCCTCAATCTTCAATCAGTACTATAACCCCATCTAAAATCAGTCTGGGTTCTGACCCGATACATGTGCCATCTATTCCCTCCACAGATGCTGCCTGACCCACTGAGTTCCTCCAGCACTTTGTGTTTCGCTCAATCTCCAATAAGTACATCACAACAGGAGTGATCAGGTTCTACAGCTAAATCAACTTGCTCCCACTCAGACCAGGACAACCTATGCAAAGTAGCCATTCAGCTGAGCACGAGATGTATTTTAAAATAACTCATGGACACAGGGAACTGTCGATGCTAGAACCTTGAGCAAATCACCAAGTGCTGGAGGAACTCAGCAGGTCAGGCAACATCTGTGGACAGAATGGGCAGATGACGTTTCAAGTGGGGTAAAATGTCATGTGTCCATTTTCCATCACAGATGCTGCCTGGCCTGCTGAGTTCCTCCAGCAATTTGTGTTTGGGTTTTGATTCAGGTCTTGATTAGTTTGCATATATCGCTAACAGATCTCTGTTGAGAATAACCTGCTCTCTGCAGTTTTATATTCCAGTATCAGTCAGTACTGACAGGAGAGGAGACAGGGGAGGAAACACCTCTCATAGATCGCTGAACGTGATCTTCATTGAAACTCACATCTATCATGTTGTAACATTTACTGGTTCAGGAGCTTTCAAGTTATCCAATGTGTTTCCTTTCACTTGTCTTTTCATTTATATTCTCTTCATTATTTTGCTTGTGAATTTACGATGCTGCAGTCTGAGATACATAGATTCATAGAGGCTCACAGCATGGAAACTGGCCCTTCGGCCCATCTCATCCACTCCAACCAAGATGCTCTATCTAAGCTAGTCTCATTTGCCTGCGGTTAGCCCTTATCCCACTAAACATTTCTTATCCATGTCCCTGTCTAAATGTTGTTTAAATGTTGTTATAGTATCTGCCACAACTATCTCATTTGGCAGCTCGTTCCCTATACCTATCATTCTCTCTGCAAAAAAATTGCCCCTCTGCTTCCTATTAAATCTTTCTCTCCTCACCTTAAACCTACTGTATGTCCTCTGGTTTTTGATTCCCCTACACTAGGTAAAATACTCTAGTATTCACGCTATCAATTCCCCTCATGATTTCATACACCTCTATGACATCACCCCTCACCCTCCTGTGCTCCAAGGTACAAAATACGGGTCTGCCCAATCTCTCCCTACAGCTCAGGCCTTGGAGACCTGGCAACATCCTCGTAAATCTTCTCTGCACCCTTTCTAGCATAATGACACCCTTCCTACATCAAAACCCAACACAACACTCCAAATGTGGCTTTGTACAACTGTAACACAGCATCCCAACTTCTATACTCAAGGGGCATGCCCCAAAATGTTGCCTATCCATGTTCTCCAAAGATGGCGCCTGACCCATTTAGTTACTCCTGCACTTTGTGTCCTTTTCTGTACTCAATACCTTGACTGATGAAGGAAAATGTTTAGTTTTTTCAGTTTAGTTTAAAGATACTGCGTGAAAAATAAATTTAAGAAACTACAAATAGAAAAAGTCCATTCTGGCTATCAGTGTATTACGTGACACTTAAAATGTACACTAATCCCGTTATGGATTTTAATGTTATGGGAGAAATCTCTGTGTCAGTATTTACTGATCTCCAAGGGCTATCAAGTGAATCAATATTCATTCACTCACACAATCCTCCTCTCATCCCTTCAGCAAGGCAAGAAATGTCAAGTGCCAGTTCTGGTGGTTTAACCCTTGCTTTAGAGTGCATATGTTGTGTAGAGAAAGATAGAGTGCTGGAGTAACTCAGCGGGTCAGGCAGTGCCTCGGGAAAACATGGATGGGTGACGTTACACAGAGTGATGGAGTAACTCAGCAGGTCAGGCAGCATCTCTGGAGAACATGGATATGTGATGTTTCGGGTCAGGAAAGTCACCTATCTAAGCATTATCAGAGGTTGGATTGGATCAACAATATTAGTTGCAACATATTTCGTTTAGTTTATTATTTTCACGTGTGCGGAGGTACAGTGAAAAGCTTTTTGTTGCGAGCTATCCAGTCAGCAGATAAACTAGACATGATTACAATCAAGCCGTCCACAGTGTACAGATACAGGATAAAAGGAATAACATTTAATGCAAGATAAAATCCAATAAATTCAATGAGGTACAGCGGAGATCAGAACCGCTCTCTAGTTGGTGAGAAGACGGTTCAGTTGCCTGATAACAGCTGGGATGAAACTGCTGAATCTGGAGGTATGCGTTTTCATCCGTCTCTACCTCTCGCCTGATGGGAGAGGGAGTGACCTTGGATAAGTAGGTGCAGCAAACAATGAAACGTCACCTATCCATGTTCTCCAGAGATGCTGCCTGAAGGGCCTGTCCCACTTTCCCGAGCTGCTCACGAATTCTCCCGAGTTTTCCCCTTGATTCAAACTCGTAGAATGTTTGTAACGGGTCCGTAGGAGTCCGTAGATATATCGTAGCGGCTCGTTATGTCAGCCGTAGGTACTCGGGACATTAAATGTTGCAATTTTTCTCCTCCCGACTATCTTTTTACTGGTGGACATTTTTTGTCATGCTGGAAAAAACGTCACTGACTTACCTGATGCCCCGAGTACCTACGGCTGACATAACATGAGCAGCTCGGGAAAGTGGGACAGGCCCTTAACCTGCTGAGCTACTCCAGCATGATGTTGTGGTGTAACCAGCACACACAGTTCCTTGTGACTACATAATGCCAGGAAGCGAGCCTTTGATTTTTACAGAAACTAATCTGACAAGCAGAAATTTGCAGAATCCCTGTTTTATCTTACTATCCTTTGGTGTCTCTGTAGAATCTGTTTGTTGTTCTCTATCTGTTGCCTCAGTGATCATGCTCCAGTCAATTGAAGTTGGGTTACAGAAGTGAGTTAGAGCAGGTGGATAAGGTAAGATAGAGAATGGCTGGGTGTTGCTGGATTGAGGGGGGCCTCGTTAAATCGTGATGTTATGGGTTTGATCTACACTGTCATGCCAGTGAGCCAAGACTGCGTACTGTGTTTGTCAGGGAAACTCAAGAGTAATGATAATGATTCTCAATGCCTCTGGAGGCCGTAGGTTTCTCTCTTATCATGTAAGTGATCTCTTACCGATGAGCTCAGGTAGCCAATGTACATGTTATAAATGAAGGCCGCTAAAGAAACCTGACACTTCAATTGGAACAGTCGCGCGGCCTGATGCAACTTTGAAAGCCGCCCGCAGATTTAAACAGGACAAACAGGCCCTCTACATTGCCATTCTTAAAGTGAACTTCACAGGTTTAAAAGACGCAAGGAACTGCAGTTTTTGGTTTGAAAAACAAAATGACACAAAGTGCTGGAGTAACTCATCGGGTCAGGCAGCATCTCTGGAGAACATGGATATGATCCTCCACCTCTCGTTTCCCTTTCCCCTGACTCTCAGTCTGAAGAAGGGTCCCAACCTGAAACCTCACCTATTCCTTCTCTCCAGAGATGCTGCCTGCCTCACTGAGTTACTCCAGCTTTTCGTGTCTATCTTCAGTATAAACCAGCATCTGCAGTTCCTTTCTACACATTTTATCCAGCTATGTATTTGTCTGTTGGTTATTTTTTATGTATACTGAAACTTTTTTTGTTCCTTATTATGGGTTTTACAGTGTAATCCGTTTACATATCTGTTGTGGTCCTGCAAGTATGAATTTCATTGATCAGTTTCAGGACAAAGTCTTGATTCTTGAGGTGATGTTTTGAGTTGGGGTACATCAACAAGGGTCCCGACTCGAAACGCACTTTGTGTCTTTCTTTTCTTCACAGAGTTAACATGAAAATTCTGTAAATTCGGTGTCAGTGGTTATGGGGAGCGGGCAGGAGAATGGGGTTAGGAGGGAAAGATTGATCAGCCATGATTGAATGGCGGAATAGACATGACAGGCCAAATGGCCCAATTCTGCTCTTATCACATGAGCTTATGACTTATTATAAAAGAACATTTTTGTTATACTTGTACTCACTGGAGTTTTCCTACCTCTCTGTCCTCCCCCTTTAAAGAGATCAAAAACAAGTCCAGCAATTAACTTTTATTTTTAACAGGCTGTCACTAATTAACCAAAAGGGCAGCTAATTGAATGGAAGCCTGTCTTTCCCTTTGAAGTGCAGAGTGGTATTTGCAGTTGTCACACAAAGCCCAGTGCGCTTGTAACTTGGCTTCTCTGTCATTTTCAATTTCTCTGTGGAATACCAAACACGAGGTCAGAGGTGTATGCCCTTGGGACATGGAGAAAGTGTTTGTAGCGGTTCTGATAGGGAGGGGGGGAGGAAGCATTCTGCTGTTACCTCACATGCAGATAGGTGAGTTCAGACTGAGCTTCATTATGTCTCTTTAAAGGCAGCACAATGATGGTAGAGACATGGGTTTGCTCTTGACCTGTCTGTGTGGAGTATGCACTCTCTCCCTGTGACCGTATGGGTTTCTTTACATTAAACTTTAGACATTATAGATACAGCACAGAAATAGGCCCTTCGAACCACTGAGTTCACGCCAACCAGAACTAGCATTATTCTACACACTAGTGACGATATACAATTTTACAGAAGCAAATTAACCTACAAACCGCCACATCCTTGGAGTATGGGAGGAAACCAGAGCATCTGGGGAAAACCCACAGGGTCACAGAGAGAACGTACAAACAACACCTGAGGTCAGGATCGAACCCAGGTCTCTGGCGTGTGAGGCAGCAGCTCTACCGCTGCGCCACTGTGCCGCCCCGCCCCCTGTCTTTAGTCTCCACTTCCAAATGTACAGAGCAAAGCACTGTTAGAAACAGAGGGACAAAGATGTCCGTTGTCTTGCGAGATGCAAATTAATTTGAAATCATTAGAATCTTTAAGCAAATAAATTGAAAGGCTTTCAGAAGGTTGGAAGGTGTTTGTAAGACTACTGTGTTAATTTAATTTTTATTGGCCTGAAAGTGTAGCTTACTTAGAATGAAGACAGTGCCTCTCTGTATGTAATAAGCTGCCATATGGCAATGGTGTGTTTCAGTATAAGATAATGTGTCACTAGTTTGAGTGTAACCAGTAGGGTGGGGTTAAGACTCACTTAATTACTTGTACCATACCCTATTATGGTTTTCAAAGCTACATTCCAGTTTGTTTTAAAGTATTTCAAAGTTCAGTGTGTACCACTCATTCCTGGGTGGAACCTTTAACAACATAGCTTTTCGATAACTACTGCATGTAAGACCACACTGCAGTTATTGATAAAGTGTGGTTGAAACATTGATGACTTCTCATATCAAAAATGAACACTGGAAAACTCAAATAAAGTTCGGAAGTGGCACGGTGGCGCAGCGGTAGAGTTGCTGCCTCACAGCGCCAGAGATCCCGGTTCAATCCTGACTACGGGTGCTGTTGTGCGGAGTTTGTACGTTCTCCCTGTGACCGCGTGGGTTTTCTCCGGGTACTCCGGTTTCACGTACAGGTTTGTAGGTTAATTGGTTTCGGTAAAATTGTAAATTGTCCCTAGTGTGTAGGGTCGTGTTAATATAAGTGATGATCGCTCGTCGGGGCACGAACTTGGTGGGTCGAAGGGCCTGTTTCCACAATATAACTCTAAACTAAACTAAAGTTGAGATGCCATTTCTAATTATAGTCACCTAAATCCGAATAACATGTGCGAGCAACGCAAGGAAAGTGGATATGATCAACTACAAATTCATAAAGTGGGCTTGAGGTAGATTTGCCCAAATGTACATAAAGGACATTTCATGAAGTGATAATTCATCAGGAAGAGGTCAGAAAGGCTCAAATCCTGTTTGAGATTATATCCATTGACTAACTTATCTTTTGTAGAGGTATACACAAGCATGATTTAAATCCAGTGTTAACTCTCATATTGGAATGGAATGGAATACTTTATGGAAGATTCTATTGTGTTTTAAACATTGTACAGTGACACTGACAAGAAAGCTTTGGCAACAGGATTCTTGAAAAGGATTTGATGCATATCTGAAGGATTCCGATATAATGGGTCTGTCCCACTTGGCGATTTTTCAGGCAACTGCCGCCGACTGTCATAGTCGTAACAGGATGCCGACAAATCGGTGACAACCTACGTCAGCACCTACGCCTGGAGAAGTCAAGCTACGCTCATTCCGTCAAACCCACTGCTGAAAATTTAGCGGTGACCAGAAAGACTCTATGACTTTTTGCGCGACTGAGGAGACTACTCCCGGCGACCACCGGCGAACATGTGGCGACAAACTAGTCGCCTGTAGTTGCCTAAAGAATCGCCTCTGTGGGACAGGCCCATTACTCTCATATATTTATTCAATATTAAAAGCCAATAGTTCTTTGTGGGATAAGTTCACAGGTTTCCAAATACAGCTGGTAGAGCCACTATTCACAGCGCCAGGGATGCAGGTTCAATACTGATCTCGAGTGCTGTCTGTGTGGAGTTTGCATGTTCTCTCTGTGAGTGCGTGGGTTTCCTCAGGGTGCTCCTGTTTCCTCCCTCATTCATTGTTCTGTTGTCGGTACGTATGATAATTAAACACTCTTGACTCTTGATCAGCAAACGTGGATATATAACAGTCTCTCTTTTCATTTGTCCTGTGAAAAGCACAATGGACAGTTTCTATCTTCATTTAATTCTGGGGTTAGTCCTGTGTCCTTAATTCTGTATTGTAATGGGGTGAAGTTCACTGTTAACAGCAGGAAAGGTGATCTACCCGCTCTGTCCATACATGTGTCTTCCTACTCTTAACTAGAACTTGAGTTTAGTAATATAATAGTGGAAAGAGCAAAATCCGCCAAGAGTCTAGAGTTTAATTGCCATACGTATTTATAAGCAAAGGAACAATTAAAATCTTACCTGCAGCTCTGACATTCTTTTCTCTCTTCTCTCACTTGACTAAGCACAATGGCGGCACAGTGGCACAGCGGTACAGTTGCTGCCTCACAGCACCAGAGACCCGGGTTTGATCCTGCCCTTGGGTGCTGCCCGTACAGAGTTTTCTCCCTGTGACCGTGTGGGTTTTCTCTGGGTGCTCCGGTTTCCTCCCACATCCCAAAAGCGTGCTATAAGGCAGCAACTCTATTGCTGCGCCACTGTGCCATCCATGCATTAACAATCCCAGACACTTGAGCAGATTCGAGTGGAGGGTTTGTGAGCGGCTAGCAGGAAAGATGATTTCTCTTTTTGGAAACCACCTGGGAGTAAATAATATTAAAACCGCCACCTTTGCTGTGTGTCTGAGAAAGCCACAAAGTATTAAAAGCAAACAACAAAAATATGGATATTTTAAATTCCACCACCAGTTTGTGTCTGGAAGCATTGATTTATTCAGACTGTTATTTCAAATTTTGAGTGATTAATTCTGCTTGACGGTTGGCCCATGGCACCGTCAGGAGAGGGCATGTTGGAAGATGGATCATTGACAGAGGTAGTGGCTGTATTCACGGAGATGTTGTAGATAACATTTGTTTGGATCAAACAAAGTTACAGGCATTGCACAAAAACGGGGTGGGAAATGCAGTCAGTGCGAATCAAATAAAGACTTTGAAACAGTAGCAGCTAATACAAAGTTAAATCAGAGTTGAGTCAAGTCCAGAGTGTTTTATTGTCATATGTCCTGAAATGGAACAATGACATTCTAACTTGCAGCAGCACAACAGAAAATGTAAACATAGTATTCTGTAAACATCATATTAAACAACCAAATAAGTTCAGTATATATTCACAGGTTCGATCCTGACCTCAGGTGCTGTCTGTGTGGAGTTTGCACGTCGTCCCTGTGACTGTCTGGGTTTCTTCCTGGTGCTTCGGTTTCCTCCCACGTCCCAAAGACGCGCGGGTTTGTCGGTTAATTG
Source organism: Malacoraja senta (assembly GCA_038087875.1). Classification (NCBI taxonomy): domain Eukaryota; kingdom Metazoa; phylum Chordata; class Chondrichthyes; order Rajiformes; family Rajidae; genus Malacoraja; species Malacoraja senta. The sequence goes on along the minus strand of CM075979.1, from coordinate 44,087,907 downwards.
ACACTCTGTAAATAGCCCCTAGTGTGTAAGGAGCGGATGTAAAAGTGGGATAACATAAAGCTAATGTGAATGGGTGATCGATGGTCGGCGTGGACTCGGTGGGCCGAAGGGCCCGTTTCCATTCTAAACTACTTATGCATTCCACTTGCTCAATAGATCTGTGCCGGGACAGTTAATATACAGTTAATATTTTCTATTCAGTGCCTGTGCTATTTATTCTATCCATTAACTTTTGTTTAAGTTAACACTCTGGAGAGAGGAAGAGGCCCCTCTAACTACTGGTGTGAGTTAGCTGAGTGATCCCGTATTATATAGAAAGACAAGGAAATGGGTGGCAATCATGTGAACACAGGAGTGCTTTATTCTCTGTCTCAGTGCCCGTAGATTTTAATATAACAAGATGTGAGACCCTGGTTCTTGTGCTCCTCTGCTCACCACTTGCACTGTTCAATGGTCTCTGTTAATTGTGCGGCCTCAAACACCCATTCCTTATGCAGATCTGGTTTTACTTATCAAAGCCAGACCCGCTTCTCCCTGCCTGCTGTGTGGTGGCAGCACAGTGCGTTACCAGCTTCTTATTCCATCTACCCTGTACAAAGCTCCACAGCTGTCAGTGCAGGGAAATGAAACTCACTTCTATCCTTCGCTCCAGCTTCTGTCTAAAAAGTAGATTACATAGTAGCTGGAGTCATCTATATATCTATATATATTATATATAAACCAGCTACTATGTGGTTCCATTAGATTATCTTTATACATGAATGGATGTGTGTATATGTACATATGTGTGTATTTATCTGTATATATGTATATAGACGCACACTGGCACACACACACACACACCTATATATATATATATATATATATATATATATATATATAAGGGTATATACAGTACATACATACGCATACACACATCCACACACACATACATACATATTTACATATAAACACGCACATGTATACACACATATGTATACACACACATATATACATACATATATACATAAAAACACACACATATACACATGTATGTATATACATATGTGTACACACACACACACACACACAGGCAGACACACACATATACACACACAGAGACAAACACACACACACACACACACACACACACACACACACACACACACACACACTCCATGTTTACCCACCACACTAAGCAGAGCAGATGAAGTGATTGATTGGGTTTTATATGGAGACAGTGATGGGTAAGTATTGCCTGCTATGTGATTGGCAGCTCTGCTGCAGCTGAGTAGTCCCCTGAGACGAGTCTTTGTTCCTCTGTACTTGACAGGCATGTGTCTGCTAAATGAGAGCTTAATTTCTCTCATGTGTGTGCAATTTCCAAGCCCAACAAAGCATCCGAGACTGCAGTTATTTAAAAGCTGTAGATCTGGGGGAAGCAGGATTGGGAAGGTGATGTTGAAGGGCTAATTGGTTGATGTAGTTTAGCAGATGTTTTCAAGGAGTTGCACCAACACAGAGGGCTACTGCACTTGATCTGCAAAGCTATATTCCACACGGAGGAAGAGGATTTGATGGTTCAATTTAGCAACCAAATCCAGCAAGATGCCGACAACTTCCCACTGGTCTTTTAAATCAAGAATATCCCATGATCGTATTTGTAAGAGGCAGATACAAGGAACTGCAGGTGCTGCTTTATGCAACAAAAAACCCCACACAAAATGCTTTAGGTTACATCTGAATGAACATGTTTCCCTTATCCAGTATCTGGACACTGTGGGTGGCTTGATTGTAATCATGAATAATATTTTCTCTGTCTGGATAGCACGCAACAAGAAAGCTTTATACTGTAACTCGGTACATGTGATAATTATACACTCAAGTAAACTAAATGTTGAAGCATCAAATACGAGAGGGCATGTGAGGGGGCAAAGTTTGAAGGGGTTGTGCAGGATAAGATCTTTTACGCAGAGGGTGGTGAGTGCCCGGAACGCGCTGCCGGGGTTAGTGGTGGAGTCAGACACAATAGTGGTGTTTAAGAGGCTTTCAGATGGGAGCATGGATATGCAGGGAATGGAGGGATGCAAAGCACAAAATGCTGGAGTAACTTGGCAGGTCAGGTAGCATCTCTGGAGGACGTGGATAGGTTATGTGTCAGGAGTGCAGTGGGATATTAAGAAGGGTCCCGACCCGAAACGTCACCTTGGTAAGAGACAGACTGGCTATACAATAGACAGCGCCTATAGTGTACATGCACCGCAGGGCTCTGAGAACATTCTTATGTAACAAGAAAGGAAAGGATTAACAAATGTTAATGTGCGTCCCTTCCAGATTGAGAAAAAATAAATTATAATATGGAAACAGAAGGAGTTAAAAAAAGTTAAACATGTTCCATGCACCCACCATTAATAATTGTTTAGGATATTAACGTAAAATTGAATGAATGAAATTAGAGACACAAAGTGCTGGAGTAGTTCCGCGGGTCAGGCAGCATCTCTGGAGAAAAGGAATAGGTGATGTTTTGGGTCGGGACCCTTCTTCAGACGGATGATGGATATATTTGATGCTGTTTAGTTTAGTTTAGAGATACAGCATGGAAGCAGGCCGTATGGCCAGCCGAGTCTGTGCCGACTAGCGATCACCCCGTACACTAACACTATCCTACACACTTGCGACAATTTACTATTTTTACCAAAGACAATTAAACTACAAACCTGTACATCTTTGGAGTGTGAGAGGAAAGTGGGCACCATGTGGACCGGGTCTCTGGAGATGTAACGCTTCGCCACCATTCCATCCTTGTTGTAGTGTTTATATTCAAGAAGTGTATTTTGTTTTGAATATCTATGAAGAAAGTAGGTTTTGTTATCTTTTATCCATGTCACGGGGTGAGAATGTAGACCCATGAAATACTAAGAGAAGGTTTGTGTGATAATGCAGAGGTGAAGTACCTGTCTGTGAAAAAGGACTTTCAATTTGTCATTTACAACAGTTATAGGGTCATGGAGCTGTATAGCACCAACACAGGCCTTTCGGCCTACCTTGTCCATGCTGACCAAGATGGCACACTAAGTGGGGCAGCACGATGGCGCAGCACTAGAGTTGCTGTCTGACAGCGCCAGAGACCTGGGTTTGATCCTGACTACAGATGCTGTCTGTACGGAGTTTGTACGTTCTCCCTGTGACCATATGGGTTTTGTTAAGTTAATACGCTTATAGGTTATAGGAGCAGAATTAGGCCATTCAGTCCATTAAGTCTACTCCGCCATTCAATCATGCCTGATCTATCTTTCTCTCACAACCCCATTCTCCTGCCCTCTCCTCATAACCCCTGACACTGGTACTAATTACAGGTTTTCTTCCACACTCCAAAGATGTGCAGGTTTGAAGGTTAATTTGCATGAGTAAAAATTGTAAATTCTCCATAGTGATAGTGCCAGTGTACGCTGGTCGGCACAGACTCGGTGGGCCGAAGGGCTTGTCTCCATGCTGTATCTGTATCCCATTTTCCTGCAATGGCCCATATCCCTCTAAACCCTTCCTATCTGGCCAAATGTCATAATTGTGTCCGATTCTGTAGCTTCCTCTGGCAGCTTGTTTCAGATACGGACTACCCTCTGAGTGAAAATGGTATCCTTGAGGTCGCTCTTAAATTGCTCCCCTCTCACCTTTAGCCTACGCCCTCTAGTTTTAGAATCCTCTACCCTGGAGCAAAAAAGACAGGGAGCCTTTATTTATCCACTGCTCTCCTGATCTTGTCCACCTCAATAAGGACGCCTGGTACCAGCTAAAGCAGAGAGAAAACATCGTAGAGGTGACCTGTACAAGATCAGAGAGCAGAGACAAATAGAAGAAGTAATGTTATAAATGAATATGTTTCTGAAATAATTTCCTGTTTAATACACACATAATGGGTACAGTTTAATATACACATAATGGGTCCAGTTTAATATACACATAATGGTTACAGTTTAATATACACATAATGGGTACAGTTTGTAATATCGATACAAGTGGAGAAAGACATTGAGCAGATGTGGAGAGGATGTTTCCACTAGTGGGAGAGTCTAGGACCAGGGGGCACAGCCTCAGAATAAAAGGATGTACCTTTAGAAAGGAGATAAGGAGGAATTTCTTTAATCAGAGGTTGGTGAATCTGTGGTGGAGGCCAAGTCATCGGAGATTGGAAATTTAAAGCGGAGATTGACAGATTCTTGATTAGTAAGGGTGTCAAATTTTAAGGGGAGAAGGCAGGAGAATGGGGAAAAAATCTGCCATGATCGAATGATGGAACAGACTCGATGGGCAGAATGGCCTAATTCTGTTCCAATGTCTTCTGATATGACGATCTTATGTGTGTACCACATTTCACTTTGTCTGGAGTTCATTTGGAGAACACAAATCATTGCTATCTATTACAGAATTAGTCAATGTATTTCTGCCTAATTCTCTCTCTGGCCTGTTTGTTTGTATAATGAAGCTCAGAGTCTTTATTTCATTAGGTGTCCTGAGAAGTGGCAGTGTATAGGTTTACTGAAACCCAATACTAAATAGATCCAATTACCCTGTGTGATTGTCCAGCGAGTTGGAGGAAGAAATATTGTCTTTGTAACAGAGAAAGTAGCACATTCACAAAAGGGGATTACTGTGAATCTTTGCTGTCTCTTTCCATTATTTTAATGGGAAGCACTGAACGATTGAAGATGTGTGCACACCGTCACTGAAACATTTTGAATTCTGAATATTCCTGCAGCTTGTTTCACACACACATTGATCTCCTGGCCGAATCAAAGCTGAGGTAGGCTTTCAATTTGTTCTTGGTACATCAGTGACTTATTATTTGGGAGAGAAACCTTTCTAATGATGCATTTACATGGCTCTTTGATGAAGTTTCACCTCCAAATCAGAGAAAGCACAACTCATTTCTGCAGAAAGACCTAATTTAAGGAGGGGGGGGGGAATCGAAATCTCACTGAAAACACAAATAGCAGCATAAATCATCATTTTACAGGAAGGAAGCTATTAAAAAGGCCAAACATTGACTTTTGTTTTAATAGATGTAAATGATCAAAGTTGTACCCATGTTACGCAACTATTTATCCACAAAAAAAAAGTGTGGAATTAGACCTGATTTTAGAGCATTAGTGAGAGCATTTCGATTAAGGCAGATATTTAGAGAGGGGATGAATTAGATTGTAAGGCAGAGGGATAGCAAGAGAAAGAAGGGGAAAGGTAACCAAAATTAACACTGTAAGACCATAAGATAAAGGAGCAGAATTTGGCAATTCAACCCATTAAGTGTACTCCACCATTCAATCATGGCTGATCTATCTTTCCCTCTCAACCCCATTCTCCTGCCTTCTCCCCGTAACCTCTGACACCTGTACTAATCAAGAACTTGTCAATCTCTGCCTTAAAAATACCCAATGACTTGGCCTCCACTGCCGTCTGGGGCAATGAATTCCACAGATTCCCCACCCCATGGCTAAATCTGTTAAGGGTCCCGACCAGAAACATCGTCAGTTAATTTCCCCCCACAGATCCCGTCGAACCAGTTGAGTTCCTCCAGCGGCTTTTGTTTCACTCAAGATAACAATAGCTGTTGGATTACAAAGGTAGCAGGGGAGATAGCGAGAAAGAGACACAGAGAGAGAGAGAGAGAGAGACACAGAGAGAGAGAGGGAGAGAGAGAGAAAGAGAAAGAGAGAGAGAGAGAGAGAGAGAGGGCCAAAGGGCCTGTTTCCATGCTGTATTTCTAAACTAAACTAAACTAAACAGTTTATGAATAAGGGGTAGGCCATTTAGGACTGAGATGAGGATAAACGTTTTCATCCAGAGATTTGTGAATCTGTGGAATTCTCTGCCACAGAAGCAGTGGAGGCCAATTCACTGGATGTTTTCAAGAGAGAGTTAGATTTAGGGCTAACAGAATCAAGGGATATGGGGAAAAAGCAGGAACGTGGTACTGATTTTGGAAGATCAGCCATGATCATATTGAATGGTGGTGCTGGCTTGAAGGGCCGAATGGCCTACTCCTGCACCTATTGTCTGTGTTTCTGTGAGAAGGGAGTGCTTAGAGAGAGCAGGACAGAGGGGTATAGAAGGTGGAGACATAGAGATGACAAAGAGTGAAGGGGAGAGACAAAAAGAGAGTGAAGGGAGAGAGAGGCAGTAAGTCAGATTGGGAGAGAAAGGCAATGGAGAGAGAGGCAGAGGGAGGCAGGTACAGCAGAGGCAGAGGCAGAGAAAGGGCAGAGAGTGAGGGGCAGAGAGAGAGGGGACAGAGAGAGAGAGAGAGAGAGAGAGGGGACGGAGAGAGAGAGCGGAGAGAAAGGAGAAGCAGAGAGGGGACAGAGAGAGACAGGCAGGTAGAATGAGGGACAGAGAGAGGCAGAGAAAGCTAGAGGGATGGAGAGAGAGGGGGTGCAGAGGGAGACAAAGAGAGAGGGATGGAGAGAAGGGGAGATAGCAAGGGGGGCACTGAGAGAAGAGAGAGAGAGAGAGAGAGAGAGAGAGGCAGAAAAGGAGAGAGAGAGAGAGAGAGAGAGAGAGGTGGAGCAGAGAGAGAGAGAGAGATGGAGACAGAGGGAGAGAGAGTGTGAGAGAGAGAGAGAGTGAGAGAGATGATGGCCAGTTGAGTGATGAGTCTGAAGCCATGCCAGATAAGGCTGAAGGCGAGTGTTTGAGGTACAAACAGCAGCCCTGTGCTGGAAGCAGCCATGTATTTCCTGATGTTAATGTTATACCAACAATCTAGAGCTTGGTAAAACAGCACGACTCTATCCCTTTGAGGACAGCAGTAGCATTTTTGTTTAAATTCCAAAAATAATATGAGTTTAAAATGTTATTTTTTAAAAATAAAAATTCACTACTGTTTGACACTTTGGTCTCACCATGTTCTCTGATATTCCAAGTTAAAACATTTTAAGGACAGAGAAAAAAAACATCAATGGGGAGCATCTTTGAACAAAGTCCTGTGGGTGTTGAGACTGATGTTTCATTAATGGCAAATACAACAATCTGCTTTTATTAAAACATCTCTTCCTGTTTGTTCACGATTTCCTTTTCCCTTTAAATTAATAATTGATTAATAGACAGACACAAAATGGAAACAGTATTTTCAGCCCACTGAATCCATGCCGGCCATTGATCACCTGTTCACATTAGTTCCATGTTATCCCACTGTCTCATCCACTCTCCACACACTAGGGGGAATTTACAGAGGCCAATTAACCTACAACCCACCACCTCTTTGGGGGTGTGGGAGGAAACCCACGCAGTCACAGGGAGAACGTGCAAACTCCACACACACAGACATTAAACGCCACTATCGTATCTGCCTCCATCACCACCCCTGACAGCATGTTCCAAACACCCACCACCCTCTGTGTAAAAACATTTGCCCCGCACATCTTCTTTAAACTTTGCCCCTCTCATCTTAAAGCCATGTCCTCTTGTCTTTGACATTTCCACACTTGGGTAATTCCAGGCTGCCTACCCTATCTATGCCTCACATAAGTTACTCCCCTCTCCATCCCTCCCCCACCCTAGCTCTCCGAACAGTCTGACTGTCCTCTTGGTTTAATTTTATCTTCGTATACCTCGCTGTCACCTTCCCCTAGCTAACAATGATCTATTCTACATATTCCTTGGACCATCCCCTTTGATCTCTCGTTTTCACACCTTAACCATCCATATCTCTGTGCCTCCCTCTCCCCTGACTCTCAGTCTGAAGAAGGGTCTCGACCCAAAATGTTACCCATTCCTTCTCTCCAGAGATGCTGCCTGACCCGCTGAGTTACTCCAGCAGTTTGTGTCTATCTTCAGTTTAGATACTTTTCCATGTATTTTTGCCTTTGCACTTTCTAATTCATTTGACTAATTTTCTCTTTATTTTGTGCAACTGTAATCCACCCTACATCAGTTTTAGCCCTTGTGGCCTCTGCCTTAGAACCAAGTCCGTTAACTCATGCAGAAGACATCTCATCGTCTGAAGAAGAGTTTTGACCCGTAACGTCACCCATCTTTATCTCCAGAGATGCTGCCTGACCCGCTGAGTTACTCCAGCACTTTGTTTAATCATCCTCTCTGTGTTTCTGGCTTTTACCTCCACTCCCAGTGAGCTCCCAGCTGAAAGACTGAATAATTCCCCTCTCTTTTAAACATCTTCATCAAACTGTTACTCCCTTAAGAATGGTGACATAACGTAAAAAATGCTTCATCACAATTAATATGTATCTTTCATTATTTTTTAGCAACACTCATCCCCATCTGCTGCTCAGCCCCTTCTCTTTGCTAATCAAGCAAACATCCCAGCTAGCGTAATGTTGATCCACGAGTTAAGCTACAATCTGCATAAACTAGGGTACTGTCCGATTCACCTCTACCCATTGTGGACATTGGACTTTGTCTCGGGAACTGATGCGCTACAATGCTGAGAAATATATTCTGCACTCTGTATCTTCCCCTTTGCTCTACCTGATGGACTTGAGTTTGACTTGATTGTAATTGAGTTCAATAGTTTAGTTTACTTTAGAGATACAGCGTGGAAACAGGTGCTTCGGCCCACCGAGCCCACGCTAACCAGCGATCATCCCTACACTAGCACTATCCTACACACCAGGGACAATTTACAATTTACCCAAGCCAATTAACCTACAAACCTGCTCGACTTTAGAATGGGGGAGGAAACCGGAGCACCCGGAGAAACCCACGCTGTCACAGGGAGAACGTACAAACTCCATTCAGACAGTAGCCATAGTCATGATTGAACCTGGGTCTCTGGCGCTGTAAGGCAGCAACTCTACCGCTGTGCCACCGTGCCATCTGAATATTATGATCTTATTGGATAGCATGCAAAACAAAGCGTTTTACCTTACCGCCATGGAATGGGCTACCAGAGGAAGTAGTTGAGGCAGCTTTAAAGTTCACGTGAAAATAATAGACCTAAACCTAAACACAGTGAGCTTGCAATGGTTGTAAAGAATGTTGGATCCGGCTTGGTTAGATGTACAGGTTAATGTTGACCTGAATTTGGATAAACTGCTGAGCTGAGTGGCAATGTCTGTCGGGGAATGTTGCCGACTGGCCCGCTCTAGACTGCAGGAGTACGTGCTGAGGGACGCACTGAAGCTTGGTGCAGCCAACGCCAAGGCTCAGTGGGGGAGGACCACAGTCTCGGGTCCTTCCGCTGCTGGACATGGGGGGCAGCGTCTGGTGGAGACACCCTTCAAACAAGGGAAGAGATATCACCCCAGGGGGGCCACATGGGTGGCAAGGGTGTAAACAAGGAGCTGCAGAAGCTGCTTTAGAAAACATAGTGCTGGAGTAACTCAGCAGGTCTGGCAGCGTCTCTGGAGAACAAGGATAGGGGACATTTCGGGTCTGGACTCAGACTGGTTGTGAGGGGGAAAGAAAGCTGGAAGAGGGGAGGGTGTTTTGTTTAAAGATAGGTG